>CM076572.1:1451103333-1451632052 GCA_034641835.2 Pinus albicaulis | reverse complement strand
CTCTCTCTTCCCTCTGACTATATTCTTTCCCTCCCTATCTTCTCTCTGTCAACTATTCTCTCTCTTCCTTCATCTCTCTCCCTTTATTTCCTGCCTCCCTCTATATAACACCCATTCATCATAGATATAATAGCTAAACCCTTTAATTATCTAATCCCATTCCATAACATATAAGTTATTATTATTATTATTACTTTGGAACCTTAAGGATAAATTCAAATATACATGGAATGAATAGTAGTTAACTTGTTATCTTGATATATGTTATTCTAATGTAAAGAATATATGTTTTTTTGCATTAAATTCCTATTTTCGAGGAATATAGCCTCATTTCCTAGAGAATTGATCCACAATATTTTTTGTTATCCTTGTGATCATATAATAGATTAAGGTCTCAGTTTTAATTGATTTTCTAACTTAAATTTAACGATTAGTCGAGAAATTATTCTAAAGAATCCTATAGAGACTTGAAGTCACACTGCTCGCCATAACTTGGGATTAATTACGATCAACAACTGTCATGATCTCCATTGTCTAGGTATTAGGGTTTCAATCGTATGGTGCAAGTTTCGATGAGACAATTGATGATAACCATTCCTACCTAGGGTTATCTACTGGAACTATCGTTCTTCCTTTTCTTTGAAGAAGCTTTGAAACTCACCACACCAAGGGTTTTCAGTTCAATTCCAACCAATTTCTCATCGGTGATTTAAGTTTCCTAGCTACCCTCACATTTTTTTCCATACATTATTTTTCATTCAAAGTTATTACATGATTTTTCTTTTTTTCTTTTTTCGGGTTGTTGCGGTGGCTAGGTGGTTTCGAGCATTAACCAGTTCAACTATCTGGCATCCCTATACTGACACGTAGCATGTTCATCACCTTACCAGGTAACATGATTTTATTTTTCTTTTCCCTTAATTATTTACCTCAATTTGTTTTTAAATATTATGTAACAAACCTTTGCATTTTATTTTTTTGTTTTTTCTACATTATTCTACCTCCGTCAGGAGCTCCTTCTACACTTTATCGTTACTTTGACGTGCTACCTTGTAATGGAATTTTTGATGTGGAAATGGACTCACCCGGGGGTAAGACAGCTCACACCTGGAGAATATTGGGAGATCCTAGCGCCAAGGAGGTAAATGAGGAGGCTTTCTCATTCTGGTATAGGAAGATGGTGGATGTGGTGGCGAGGCAGTAAAGGGTTCTGAGGAAGCTGTTGGACAGATATTCTTTGTAGATATGGTTTGGCGTCACCCACAAGCAGACATATATCAGACTTATTTACGTGGATGAAACCACATTTAAAATGAGACCGTTAAAGTTTCAAATTGAAGAAAAAGCATTCCACACTAATGTCTATTCATGGCCAGAAGTTGGGATGGAATTCAAAAGTGGAATACCTCACTATTCGTTCGAGGGCATGCTGCCGAAAGCACTCCTAGGGCAGACACCATAGGAAACAACGAGTAAAATTTCTCGATTGCAGCTAAAACATTTATTGGACCAACTGGAAACGAAGGTGAAGGACTTCAATCTGGTAATACAAAACCTCACAAGTGTTTCTACTATGTTTCCTTCTTTTTCTGATTTTCAGTCTTCAAATTTTGCATCACCATCCACATTCACACCTATCATCACTGCCCTACCTTCTACCATGTTCAGTTCACCCTCGACAACCTCAATCACCTCAATCTGTAAGATCAAAGCACCTAAACCCCTAGTAGCTACACCTAAGGCCAAGAAAGAAAGAATTATTTTGCTTAGGAAAATGGTTGACCTCACTGAGGAAGATCAAACCAAACTTATGGATATAGGAGTACTAGTTCAAGAAGAGTTAGAGGTTACCACCCAAGTCACCTCTGCACTACCTGTGTTTGATCTATTCTTGGTTTTGAATATTCAGACATCATATCCACCCCACACTCACACCTCTTCACCTCATACTCTCCATTCATCACCCCATACTTCATTTACTTCCAAAGAACAATCCACCCGTAATCCATCCATATTAGCAACTATCTCAGACCTAGTAAGGCTAAGAAACAAGACAAATGTGGACACCGAGGTAGAAGTTAACTCAAGTATAGTTAGGGTACCCTAGGTTAACTAACCTCTGGTGGGGTAGGGCACTTTCCTAGAACTATTAGTTCAAGGAGGATATTTTACTGCAGATACAACACCCTCACCAAAAAGAGTTGAACCCATTTCAGCAAGCCAACGTAATACTGCAGCAGATTCAACTGACCACTAGCATGAATAACCCATAACCTCAGCTTCTGCAATAGAACCAACTCGCATCACCACATGAGAAAACAGAGAAATCAATCGCGAGTGGCCAATCCATCAAAGAGAGACCGCCAACCTAGGACATGTTAGGCGCTGAGAGCATGCATAACTCGGGGACTGGACAACTATACAACTTCATTCAACACGCAACACGACAGGTAGAAGGGCTGCACAACGAACTCCAACATAGGTTCGAGCAGCAACAATAGCAGGTCATCCCGCTTACTGAAGATAGCAATCAGCTAAAAGGGGAGAATGAAAGTCTACAAGAGTAGTTGGAAAAGGTAATAGATATCTTCAAGGACCTCTGGCCCACAGTAATTTCCCAGGATAACAAGACGCCAGAGGACATATCGACCTGCTCCATGGTTGAAAGGTCTATCCAAGAGAAAATGATGTGTGCAAATCTCAGCAGGAAAAACCAAGAGCTCAAACAAACACTTTCTGCCAGGCCAACATTACCAGACCCTACCATGATATATGCTGAGAAGGTTACTGAGAAATAGAAGAATGTAACTAGAATGAAGGAAGCCCCGAGGATGACATTCAAAGAGGTCTACAACCTATTGAAACATTTACATGAATGCTCTAAATCATTAACCATGAAATCCCAACCTATATTGGCACAACTTCAAAAAATTTCATAAGAGATCAAAGAAGCCACTGATCCCGTCACCATAACCCAGCTCTACAAGCAAGCGAAGGTACTGGAAACCAAAATACATAAGATAGAGGAGCACTCTACTACTACAAAGCAGGTTCTCAGAGAGCTAAGGCAACAAGTCAAGAAGAAAGCAGAAGCAATATAACAGATGGCAGCCGAAACCGGGCCAAAGGTTCAAGAGGAATTCAACAAACTACCACAAGTAGAAAATGAAACCGAGGCTGAAAGAGTTGCCACCAAATCTGAACAACTAATTAGATAATGGCAATAGGCAATCACCGAGTTCGTATAACTCAAGTCTTCAGCATTGAGAAAGGTTCCATAGTTAGGGCCTTTGTTTGGGCAGAGTGAAGAAATGGAGAAGACAAAGTCAGCCTCGGAAGCCGACAGACCAATGCAAGCCACAGCAGTAGGAAAATATTGACTTGGGACGAGCCAATAGCATGTGTTCGGGGCCCGTTGTGGCCTTTGTTTTGGAAAAGAAATAGTTTTGAGTTGCAGAGAACAGGTGGCAGAGCGCAATCAAGGTAGATAGGGAGCTGTCATGGTTGTAGATAACTGAAAGACAGGTGGCGCGGCAGCTGTGGAGAACAGCACAAATGGTAGATATGGGAGACAAGGAAAATCAACGGAACTCCTATTAATAAAGAAGAAGCGGCAAGCAGCGGAGCAGGAAAAGAGGAAAGACCGATAGTCACGTTGGTGGAAGAAAAAATAGGAAATCAGACAGTGTAGATAGTTAGTTAGGACTGTAGAGGGCAGAGCCGTAGGAGAGATCTGTGAGATCTCTGTTGTACTGAATCACATCGTAATATACTTTATGGAGTGATGTATGTCGTTTGATATTGATAATGAAATCTGGTTATTGTTGTGTTTAATGTTCTGAGTTGAGTGTTAATCATTTTCATACTATGAATGTATGCCCCGTTTTAAATTTTAATTCAGCATCTTGAACATGCTCGATGGGTAATAGCGTATACACAGTAGTGAGATCTATTTTCTATTTCAAGTTCCTTTAGTTTTTCTTTATGGTTGTAATCGTCTAGTACATGATCTGTCTCCTAATATTACTAAGGTCATGACACGCCTCGGGTGAGATGCTCTGCTCCTTGGAGTAGGGTGAAAATTTCAGTGTTGTGCTAGACTATTGCGGAAACCTTGTTGGCCTCCATCCTAAACCTGGGTCTTTCTCATAGATCCCCTTTTTCGCCAACATGAGCCTCACATAATTTAATGCCAAAAGCCATTATGGAAAATTTGAATTTATACATCACTAGACCTTATAAAGATATTTTCTCATTTGATTCCAGTAAAGTGAAATGTTTAGGCTTAATCAAATATTTATGTGTCACTTTAGTCCAATACCCTGGAAAAAGTATAGTCATGGATATTGTAGTAGCTGACATCCCTCCAAAGTATGGAATGTTGTTATTTCGCTCATGGGGAGAAAAACTATAGGGATCTCTACAATTAGACATGTCTTATGCTACTATTTCAGTATTTGGTCAATCCAAGAAACTTCACACAGAGACTCTAATTAAGTACATGGTCAGTAGTGTAGAAAGACCTCGAAAATATCCCATTTATTCTATACCTGCTAATATGGACTCTTTCATTTTATATAATTCATAAACTAGCATAGAGAACAACATAGCCTTAAAATAGAAACATAAAGAACCAAACAGTGACAACATATTTCATGAATCAATATGGCACCTAGATTTTGATGGCTCAGTGAAAAAATTAGGAGCAGAGCAGGACTTTGGATTCATAACATGGAAAACAATCATTCGGAAGGTCATTCCTTTATAGTAAAATTCAAATGTACAAACAACATGGCAGAGTATGAAGCTTTAATCTTAGGACTGCATATTTTTAGAAATTTAGGAGGCAAAAGTGTTTCTATCATGGGAGACTCTGACTTAATTGTAAAAAAAGTTAGAGGAGAATATTCTGTATATAATCCTAGATTAAGCCAATACAACGAAACAATTTTAGATATGATTAAAGAATTGCTTGAATGTGACTTTGTTGTAATTCCTAGAAAAAAGAACATACAGGCACATAGTTTAGCAACTTTTGCTAGTACTTGCAATCTACCTTTTTGTCCAAATCACCGATCTATAGCAGAGGTAAGACACATAACCACTATACCAGACAACTTAAAATATTGGCAAATTTTTACACACGATACTCAAATCTATCACTTTATGAATGCTGAGGGAGAATTATAGAATTGTAACATAGATACAGATTGTACACAAAATGATAAAATAGACAGTGAGATAGATGTAAATAATTTAGACTTCATTGAACCCACTAAATTCACTCAAGTAGAAATAGATAATTTAGAAAAGGTAGAGATAGAAGATGATGATTCTGAAATTTTAAACCTTAAGAATAAATTTTTACCTAAGGGATTTCCCTCATTAGAAAATATTTTTGATTCAAATGATGTTGCAAGAAAACAAAATATGGAACAATTAAGATCAGATATAGAAGAATGAAATATAGGAAAATAACAAAGGCCTAAAATCATCAAAATTTCCAAAGCATTACCTCAAGAAGAAAAATTGAAATACATAGCTCTTTTTAAGAAATTTTAGGATGTATTTGCATGGAGTTATGAATACCTAAAATCTTATGACACTAGCATAATACAACACAAAATACCCATCAAAGAAGATCAAAAAAATTTTAAACAAAAGTTTAGGAGAATCAATCCAGTTTTAATGCCTTTGATTGAAAAAGAAGTAAACAGAATGCATGAAGCACATATCATTACACCTATCAGATATTTTGATTGGGTTTCAAACTTAGTTCCCACTAGGAAGAAAACAGGGGAAATTAGAGTTTGTGTTGATTTCCGAAACTTAAACAAGGTGTCCCTAAAATATAACTACCCTCTCCCCAAGATGGATCATATTTTATGGAGGGTGGTTGGTTCATCTAGGATTTCATTACTTGATGGATTCTTTGGGTATAATCAGATCTTAGTTCAGCGAGAAGACCAACCAAAGACAACATTTACTATTCCTTGGGGTACTTTCATGTATTTGAAAATGCCTTTTGGATTAATGAATGCAGGACCTAATTTTCAGAGGGTTGTGGATATAGCTTTTCCCAAAGAAATTCATGATTTTATTGTATATTATCCAGATGATATAAGTGTATTTTCAAAAACTGACAATGAACATCTATATCACTTGGGATAAGTGTTTATTAAATGTAGGAAATTTGGTATTTCTTTGAATCCCAAAACGACTCTCTTTGGACTTGAAGAAGGTAAACTATTAGGAAATATTATATTAAAAGAGGGAATTAGGATAGACCCAGCTAGAATAGAGGCCATTTTGAACATAAGCCATACTAGGAATATTAAAGAATTACAGGCTTTCTTAGGTAAGATTAATTTTATTAGAAGATTCATTTCGAATTTAGCATAAATAATTAGAGAACTGAATAACATGTTAAAGAAATACTTGGCACTTAAATGGATAGTAGAGGCCAAACAATCCTTTGAGTCAATTAAACAAGCCCTTACAAGAACACCAATCCTAATAAGTCTTGATTTCAAAAAATATTTTATTATTTTTTCTTTTGCTTCAGAACATACTATTGCTACAGTTTTATTGCAGAAGAATGATTAGGGTTATGAACAACCCATTTAATTTTTTAGCAAATCACTAAGAGATGCCACACTGAAATATAACATAATGGAAAAAATAAGCATTGGCTTTAGTGAAGGCTACTAAAGACTTTAGAGTGTACATCGTATATTCATACATCATTGCATATGTCCCAAATTCAGTAGTAAAGGACATTCTGACTCAGAATGGGCCTGATGGGAAGAGAGGAAAATGGATTGCCACCATTTTGGAATATGACATGGAAATTAAGCCCACCAAACTCATTAAAGGTCAAGGTTTAGGCAAACTCATGGCTGAATCAAACTGTCAAGCCTTAGAGATAAGTTTTACTACCCAATTGGATGATCAGGAAGAGCTGGCGACTCCAAATATCAGTGAAGCTTTCTTAGATTCACCATAGTATGTAGATATAATATTTGTATTACTAAACTTACAAGCCCCTCCTAGGTTGTTAAGAACTAAAGCAATGATTTTAAAATTAAAAGCAATGAAATTTTTTATCATAGATAACACTATGTATTGGAAAGATCATGGTGGCATTTGATTGAATTGTTTACTTAAACATGAAGCTGATAAAGTAATGGAAGAGTTTCATGCAGGTGACTGTGGAGGACACCTAGTGGAAATCAACTACAGATAAAATCTTGAGGGCTGGTTTTTACTAGCCTACACTTTTTGCAGATTTAATAAATTATGTGACCTCCTGTTAGAAATTCCAGATCTTTGAAGGGTAGAAAAAACTACTACCTTTACCCCTTAAACCCATCTCCATAGAAATTCCATTTCATCAATGGGGTCTAGACTTCATTGGTGAAATTCACCCACCCTCCTCATCCCAACAAAAATGGATTTTGACAACCATAGAATATTTCACCAAGTGGATAGAAGACATTCCTTCTAGGAAGGCCACTGATTCTATCATAATCTCATTCCTAGAAAACAATATACTATCTAGATTTGGATACCCCCAAAAGCCCATTACTGATAATGCGACTACTTTCAAGTTTACGAATTTTATTGACTTCTGTAAAAAATACCACATTAGCCTTGGCCATTCCACTTCCTATTACCCTCAAGGTAATGGACTTGATGAATCCTCTAATAAAATCCTTGTTAATATCATCAAGAAACTACTAGAAGACAATAAAAAGACCCGGAACAAAAGGTTAGTTAATGCCTTATGGGCAGACAGACTCACCACAAATAAATCCATTGGTACATCCCCGTATCAGCTTGTATATGGGATGGACGTTGTTTTTTCATCCTCTTTAGGAGTTCCAGTGATGAAGATGATCCAAGAATTGTAGGTAGAAACCAATGATATCCAGAGAATGATAAATCATACCATACACTTGCAGCAAACCAGGGAAGAAGTCTATGTCAAGTCACAAGTTGTCCAAGATAAGATTAAAAAGGTATTTGACAAGAAGCACTAGTACATTTGGGGAAATTCCGACACTTGGTTCCAACACTTTTGACCAAATGTCAGAAATTTCCCCAAATTTTTTCAATCCCACCCGAAACCGTCGCTATAATAACGTTTAGAGAAAAGTATCACAATACCAACACTTAGAAAAAGTGTCGCAATTGCGACACTATGTCCCAAAGCGTCGCTATTGCGACAGCTGCCTCCAAACGTCGCAAGTGTGACACAATGTCTAAGTGTCTCAATTACGATGTTTGGAGGCATCCGTCGCAATAGCGACGCTTTTTCCGCCATCGGTATAACGACACTTATATGCACGCTACATAAAAATACGACACTTGTATGCGCGCTACATAAAAATGATTTTATTAAAAATTATTATATCACACGCGCATTCACCCTCCGCTCTTGCAGAACAAAATTCGCCCTCAGCATTCGCCCTCAGCTCTTGCAGAACAGCATTCGCCCTCAGCATTCACCCTCAGCTCTTGCAGAACAACATTCGCCCTCAGCATTCGCCCTCAGCATTTTCCCTCAGCATTCGCCCTTAGCTCTTACAGAACAAAATTCACCCTCAGCATTCGCCCTTAGCTCTTGCAGGACAGCATTAGCCCTTAGCTCTTGTAGAACAACATTTGCCCTCAGCATTCGCCATGAGCTCTTGAAGAACAACATTCTCCCTCAACATTCACCCTCAGCTCTTATAGAACAACATTCGCCCTGCATTCGCCCTCAGCGTTCGCCCTCAGCTCTTGCAGAACAAAATTTTCCCTCAGCATTCGCCCTCAGCTCTTGCAAAATGGTAAGTTCTTACTGCAGGCCCTTCCTCCTATAGTAGGGTTGACTCTATTTGGGTTTTTTTGGTGAATTCCATTGGATTATGTTAGGCTATAGGGTTCTCTCTAGATGTCTTCCTATGTTCTTTCGGATGAGTTTCAAAGAGGATGTGTAAGGTGTGTTTGTTCTTGCATGAATTCGACTCCACCAGTTTCATGAAGTTTAAGCTATGGATTTTAGTTCGACAAACTCATCCATCTCAACACCCAGTAACGAATTGCCCTTGGCCTGATCTATATTGAAGGTGAAGTGAAAAGTGGTAGAGAATGGGAGATCGAAAGTCATCAACTTTATCACAAGGGTAGTACTCCAGATCGAAAGTGATGAGATTTAGTTCTCCAGATTTGGGGATTTTCTGATGACATACCAAAGGTCACATCCATACAACCATATCAAGGTCAATGTTGAGATCATTCTCATATAGATATAGGTCACTGATATACAGGGTTAATATCATCATCACTATCCATGGAAACCGAATGGTTAAAAAATATGTGATTGTGGTTGGCTCATTTATAATTATTACCCATTTACAGTAGAGAAAAGAAACACTAAATATGGCCTGAACAGAGCCTTTACAATAGGCAATGGACTTGCAGCTGCTTCATCAATAACCAATAGCTCCACTTGAGAAAACTTTTCATAATCTTGGGGTTGGATATAATGCAGAGCAAACAATTGTAGTTATCATTCGTGCTCCAATATATTAATATAATTTTTACATTGAACTGAAGAAAGGGAAACAAGTAAATGCTAGCCATCATGCAATGCTTTGACATAAGAGTTTTGAGTGACATACTTGAAAAAAAGAACTCATCCACTGATATTTATAATCATTTGAGTTATTCAAGTTAAACACAATGTCAAGAATCAAGATTCAATAACCTCTATTATCTTCATCACCCAATACAAGATTTAAATTTTTCCCAAAGAAACGCTTATTAATTTGGCAGCCATTATTTCTCCCTGCTTTAAAAATCCTACATTTAAATGAAAACAAGCATTTCTTTTCAACTACAAAAATCTATTAGTGTTCAAATGTACATGTGTGCATCACTTGTGTAGGGTATTCCTTTTCCACTTTCACGTTATCCAAGAATGTGTGCAGTATAGTTCATATTTTTTGTGATTTAGATTATCTTGAAAAAGGAAAGGTAAATTATTTCCCATGGAAAAAGAAGGTTTTCCCTTTTTACTACTGGAAATGGTACAACAAAGTTCCATTTCTACCCGAAACTCCTATGAAACAGAAACTAAATAAAGGCCATGTCCTCAATGGACATCATTTGGCTTTGAAAATGGCCATTGCACTGTGTTGTTTCTTATATTACATCACGATAGTTTCTTAGGTCATTTCTTGTTTCTTGAGATGAAAAACAACCAAAGAAATTGTGAAGATCCTTTCAACAAATAAATGACCATTTCTCAATCATATCTCAACTATTTTTTATTTTATTCAGTGGTTGCTTACTTTGAGAGAAATTTGACACTTTTATAAGGAATATAACATAAAAGCACAAAATGGGAAGGAATTGATGAGGTAGATGACCTTTAGTTGTTGTCAATTAAGAATTGATAATACATGATGCATGTTCTGTACTAAAAACTAGATTACTTCCTAGAGTTAGGACACAGAGTATTGAATCAAAGTTGTAGTTTCTAACTTTTTGTATTGGTTCATCAATCTTGAAATTCAGACATTTCATGTCTTCATTGCTTCATGTTTGAATAATTTGCATTATATCGTACAATAGGAAATTATGAATTATGATTATTATTACTTTATGGATCTGTTAAGTTACTTTTAAGTTTGCATGGTTTAGTGTGAAATTATTCTTGTGTGCCCCTAGGCCCAGGTGAAGGAATGCCAAGGATTGAGAACCATAGTTTTTAAATGGTATTGTTTCTTATACCCAAAAACCCCTCAACATCACTTCTTATTAGTTCTTAACAATAGTGTTGTAAACAATTTGAGATTTGATATAGCAAAATCTCGCACTTCTCAAGATAAATTCCTAAAGCTAAAGTGTGATACCATGTGTAATTCAATAGCCCCATTGTCACCTCACCAACCTCTTTTCACTTCGGGCTAGCTCTCCTCCAACTCAAGGGGGGTTCTCCCTAGTATATGTTAGGGATCTAATGGCCCAATCAAACCAATTCAAGAGCCCCCTAACTCTCTATGTTTACTACTATCAATCAAAATATTGAACAATAGGGTCAGACATGCATCCTAAAGATAAAATTGCCAGGGTATTTTTGGGTAATTTCAAAGGGAAAGTCCCCAAACACATATAATCAAGGAATTATAACATGATTTCAAACATTAAATATCAAAAAAATTGTTTAAAGGATATTGAAAGGAAAAAGGTGATGGAATATAGAAAGTGCCTTACTTAAATGCTCTAAGGATTTTTCAATAGTTGCTCCAAAAGCTTCACTTCAAGGCCCTTCAAGATCGTCTCCAACAATTCTATACCATCAGATTCAACAATGTTGCTCCAAAAATGTCCTCAACGTCTTCACAACAAGTTTACTAGAAGTTTCTCCAACATTATATTCAATAAGGTCTTCATTGTCAACTCGTCTCTTGTTTGTGTGCCTTAATGTGCAATGACATGTTTCTAGGATTGAATTCAATGCAAGGCATATTTGAAACTCTAACTATGTCTTTCGGTGTCTTATTAGAAATTATTCCAGTTTTCATTTTGTGTTTTCAAGTTTTTACATTTATAATTTTATTGCAATGTGGCAGACTGATCAGGGCAGTACAAGAACAACCCCGAGACAGGATGATCGCGAAAAGAGGCCAGCGAAAGAACATGTAAAGTGCCAGCATTGCTCTATCTTCAGGTATTTTAGTTATTTACATAATTGAAATAATATTAATTTTTTTCAAATATGCAGACACCTAGCCATGGTACGCCTGATGATTCCCTCTTCAAGGAAGAGCTTTCTTCATCCCTATCTCCAACGCTCTTGTTGCGAAAAAAGGCATGAGATGCAAGGTCAAAATTTAATACTTTGATAGACGCGCCTCAAACACCTGAAACAGAAGAGAGGATAAAACAACTTATGACCCAGATAGAAACATATCAGGTAATAATAAAAAGTCAAAAGGATATTTTTTTTGTTCTGCATGAGATGAATTGTGATAGTTTGATTTTAAATTTTTACATTGACTAAAATAACAAAAATTTCTTTTCACTTGCTGAACCCGGTGTTGGTGGTAGTGGGACACAAGGGCAAGAGATTGCCCAACAACCTCTCGTACACCTTCTACTCCTTTAGGTTCCAGCCAATAAACACACCTTGCCCAAGCAGACACCCAACCAACCGCTGAATGTGTTGGCAGTGACGAGGCTGATATGGCCAACTACATTATTGCGTTTCCTGGAGCTACACGTGTCATCTCCACAAGGACCATTAATGGCACATTGTTGGTGAATGATGAAGGTGTCCCTATAAAGCAGGTACAACTTCCAGGTAAATTTTAATATTTTAACTATTTCATGTACTCTATCTAAAACATATTTATCATGATTTTTATTTTTAAATTAATGATAATATCTTTCTTTTTTTCCGTGTAGGAAACAATGAGTTCTACAGGTTTTTGGAGAGCCATGCATTGGTAATTTTTGGCCCAACCATACGCACAAGGTGGAATTCCTAGAATTCCAACCTGAAAAAAGAACTTCT
Organism: Pinus albicaulis; assembly: GCA_034641835.2. Taxonomy (NCBI): domain Eukaryota; kingdom Viridiplantae; phylum Streptophyta; class Pinopsida; order Pinales; family Pinaceae; genus Pinus; species Pinus albicaulis. Next base: position 1,451,619,484 of record CM076572.1, on the reverse strand, counting down.
AGATTATCTAGAAGGCCTTTTTGGGGTCGGCACATTTGATAGAACAACGATGGCTTGGGTAGCTGACAAATATTTGAAATATACCAAGGACACCTATAGGACGAAATTGCAATTTAACCCTAGATACGAGCATCCTCTCATAGTTCCAGAGAGTGAGTGGAGAGCACTCATCCATGACAGAAAAGAGAAAAGGGAAAAGAAAGAAGGAAAAATGCCAACTAGACCCGCAAGGTAAATTACAACTTTAATTCAATAGCTTTAATTTTCTCTATGTCTAAAATAAAAGTGTGCTACGTCATATCTGACTTCAATATTTTGATGCTAAGTTGCCTGACACCTCAAAGGCAACCAAAGCTAGGATTGAAAAAAAGGGCCATCAAAAGCTAGGCCAGGGCGGCTACTTGAAATTAGCTGCAAGAATTGTAATTAAGTAGCTAAACATCTTATAATTAATTGTATCGCCTTCCAACGTTTTTGTAATCCTATCAAATATGATTAAAAATACACAATCATATGTAATGTAGGGTGATGACTTCGGAACAGAAACTACAGAGGAAGATAAAAATATCGCTTTCTGTTTCGACTATCAAGATGTAGTTGAACGTCGCAGAAGCTTGGGGCAGGTCCCAAGATCCAGAATGCCTGATAAGGTAAAACATTAACCTTTCAATATTTTTGTTTTCATCCATAAATTTAATGTATAACAACTTTGTTTAAATCAGGGGAGCAGCACTACCGACGAGGCAAATAACCCAGTTTTAGAGCCAGATGTAGATGATCCTCACGTGCAACCTGATCATTGTAGTGGGGACCAGGCCGACAATGCTACTATCAGTGAGGGTCGTGACGGTAATTAATTTCCACTTATAATTTTTTATAATTATACCTTGATGGTTGTCCTTATAAATTTTTTTGTTTAAATGACAGAGAATGTTTCCCTTGAGGATCTTACCACCAAAGAGGAAGACAGGGCAACAGTCCCAACGGCGACAACTGGTGCACCAGGTAAATAATCTCATTGAATTTTTTTTTATTAATATTACCGAACTAGTTCAATGATATTTAAAAACTGACAATTAAAATTTAATATTATCTGTTTTTGTAGGCGATGCCCCGTCACTGGATGAGACCAGACATCTTGACTACGCAACTAGGTCAGCAGTGCGGGTCGAAAGGCACGAAACAGGAGCAGAGCATGATGATATTGATGATGTAATTAGGAGCTTTAAAAATAGGAAGAAGAAAAAGAAAATTTGATAATGTAAAATATTTTATTATTATAAGACAAACGTTACCATACTTGGAACGTTTTTTGCGTTATATAAAAAACTCATTTATCATACTATTTTTATTTCAAGCATTAATTTCAATGTTTCGTTGTGTACTTTTTGTTGAATTGTTTATTTATTAGTTATTGAATATTTTATTTTTATGCTCATGAAAGTAAAAAATGAAATATAGATTGGGTATTGGGGAATTGAGAGTGATGTAAGGGGGGGGGGGGGCATAAGAGCTTCCACCTTCATGTGGTTGGCCCTGTTTAGTAGAGAATAATTTATTGGAGCGATTTAATCTTGGAGAAAACCTCCCTCGATCCAGCGTAGCAAAAAAAAAGTCACTGTTTACTTAGTTTCTACTCTTTCAGATCGTGGGAGGCTTGTTCCAAGTTCATGCAACTCCAATAAATTGTTCTTGAAACAAAGAGGAGCTTATTCAGGTATGTTTTTACATTTTCAACATATGTTCTAACATTATCATATGAATGCATCTTAGAGTAAAAAATACTACATCAATTACTTTTATTTATTGTATAGATAATGATGGATTTTGATTAACTTGGCAGTGCAGGTACAAATCCTCTTGCATCATGAGCAATACAACTTGTCAACCAGGGTCATGTCCAAGATATTTTTGCTTGTGCGCTTGACCAGGTTTGTAATGTCACATTTTGTAAGTTCCTTTACAGTTCATAATTCAATATTAAGTTTGTTCATGATTATTATCTAGGGTTTTTGTATGTGTTTTTTCATCTATTTGATTGTAAGCAACTCTGCATGTTTCTTGTTGTTCAGTATGATTTCTCCCATTACCACTCCTAGGATGAATCAAAATTTATTGTTACATAGGTTACTTTATTGTTACTATGATTTCTCTATTTACGATTTCATAGGTTACATCATGTAAAGTTGTCAATCTCAGGTTGGTGATGAGCTTTAGTTCTCCAGATTTGCGGATTTTCTGATATTTTCTCCCTCATGTCATTCCTGCATCACCTCGTTGTTTGAGCATGCCAATTCTTCCCAACTATCTTTATATGTCTGTAATTTTTGAATTTGATTTAAAAAACTAGTACCCAATTTTGAGTTCAACTGGTGTTCGTGTAAGGTTGTTTTGGCTTTGGGAAATATTGCTGGAGACTCCGCAACATTTAGGGATCTTGCCCTCAATCATGGAGCTCTGAGGCAGGTGCTTGCCCAGTTGAATGATATTGCCAGAATTTCAATGATAAGAAATGCTACATGGGCTCTGTCAAATTTTTTCCGTGATGTAAACCCCAACCACTATTCGAACAAGTAAGCAGAATACATTTTATGCCTCTTCTTCTTAGTTCGCAGATACTGTGGATTTTTTTATAGATCTTGGTGCTTGGTAGATTTGGATGTAATATGGACCTAGGCGCTTGTTCATTACAATGACTCTGTCATCAGGTTTTAGAAAATTCTCCTAAAATTGGGTTTCACAAGGGGATTACCCTTGCTTGCAATTATTGATTATCAATGGCATTCAAAAAAAGTCTTTCGTAGCATTGCTGAGCTCTTTGTAGATGAATTTCCGAGGCAATTTCACAATATCTGAACTAAATATGTCTATCCTTTTCAATACTCTGCGCTTATAACAGAACCAGACAAACAATCTAGTGGCCAATGCAACAACAACAACACCTGATGTTGCAATGCCTGCAATTCACTCTCTCTGCACACATGAATGACTATGGCACCCTCTTTTGTGAATAGGTACTAGAGCTGAAGGTACTGGTTTCGATTAGGATCGTGGAATTCAACATCCAAAATAGTATCAAATTCCACTGCAATAGTATTCCCCAGCAAGGGAAACATTTCATTGAGACCTATTGGACTCATCACCCCCAAATAGCCTCCAGGGCTACCCAGAGTGTGATCATCTTTGTTGCTGAGTATATTTTTATTTTTTTAGTGAGAGTTTAGTGTTTCTCTAACATAGCTTCAGAAATCCGATTCAGTGCCTGCTTGAATATCGTCACATAATACTCATGGTTTGGATTGATGAGCATGCTCTAAATGGTTGGTTGATTCATAAGAACCACCCACATAGTCATCTTGAGATATTTCAGAAGTTTTCTCGGGTTTCATTTTTCACCGTTTCTAGTGGGTGGGATGGTGTGGGGTGATCCATCAATACTGGTGCTCTTGTAGTAGGGAATTTGTTTTTGGGGATATAAAGGAGAATTTTATGTAGATATCCCATTAGATGCATTCATAAATGGGCACGAGAGGTCAAGAATTTAAATTAAAAATATGCGACCTCTAGCATGGCAACCTGAAGGCTGCGAGAGACACTGGTTAAAGATTGTTTTGTGCTGGCCTTAATATAGCCGCGATTTCTTTCTATTATCTTAATGCAAATATATAGTCCGGTCTCATTAAAATGAGGATTGTGGTTGTATTTCTCTTTGGTTGTTTCTCTCTTAATGCTCCAGAAGTTTCCAAAAGTTGCGATAGTTGTTTAGTTTGCCTGTTACAACTTAAAAGTGGTTTTAGCAATGGGAGTCATGTTTTTTAAGGTTCATACTAATATGAAGATCTTGTAATTCTATATTCAGCATAAGAGAAGATGGCCTCTGCTTTGGGCAGTATGACAAAAATTGCCACATCTACCTCATTGGGTAACAATGGAAAGGGGAAGAAGTTGGGTGCAATGTTTGATAATTATGGCATACAATTGTCTTCTCTTTCAGTTTTTTCACCCATTTCCTTTAATCGCTCAAGAAGAAGAGGGACTCTGAGATTACGCGACAGAGAGAAGGTAGTTAATACAAGAGCTATGGAAAACGAGTTGTACTTCAACAAGGATGGCTCAGTGACAAAAAAATTGCAGGTCAGAGAAAAAAATATGTTTAAAGGAAGGTCACCTGCACGTGAAACTTCACTGCGGTGGATCTTTCCTTGTCCACTTATATTCGATTTTAATGTGTTATTTTAATTTTTTATGCAGGGTTATTTTGGCATATGGTCTGGCATTCAATTACACACTTACTGAAATAATTGTCAATTTGTCTTGCAGGCGATGTGAACAAACTTGCTGATCTTGTTGGAGTCACCCTTGGGGTGAAGGGAAAAATGTTGTCTTGGAGAGCAAGCATGGTTCTCCAAAAATAGTTAATGATGGTGTGACAGTAGCTAAGGAGGTAATTTGTAGATGTGTGCTCTAGTTTTCTTTTTAACGTTGTATTATTTCCCCCTCTTAAATGTCTTAGATTTGGTAGGCATAATTTGAAAACTCAAAGGTGAAAGGAAATATATTTGTTACCCAGTGGTCTACTTCGCCTATGGACTAGCCACATTAGAGTAGTGCATAAAGCTTTTCACAACAATAAAAGGAAAGGGTTATGGCTGAGTCAAATTTTATTTTTATTGACAATGTAATGAAATGTATCTCAATGCTATGGTTTTGGCCTTTTTGTTGGTTGAATTAGAGGACCCAGTTGAAAATATTGGGGCCAAGTTGGTAAGGCAAGCTACGGCAAAGACAAATGATTTCGCTGGGGATGGAACCACAACATCTGTTGTTATTTCACAAGGTTTAATAAGTGAGGGTGTAAAGGTAACTTTTTGTCGATAGTACTGGATTAAGATCATCTATTCATTTTTGTAGAGTCTTATGGTGTTTGGTTTTTTAGTTTTGGGTTGGGCTTATTGAGTCTAAGATAGTTTTTGAGTGAAAAAATTGCTATCAGGTATTAAAAAATTTTGGTTCTTTTGTCAAAATTTATGAGCTTGTTAGGAAATACAAAGCTGACAATGGTTGTATCTTAAATTTGTGGAAAATAATTTGAAATGAAACCTTTTTGTTTAGGTTGTTGCAGCAGGTGCAAACCCCGTTCAAATTACTAGGGGCATTGACAAGACAATAAAGGCCCTTGTTTTGGAACTCAAAATTTTGTCAAAGGAGGTAAACACTTGCCTTTTGAGTAGGCTGGTTTTCCTTTTTGCTGATGGTTTGGTGTATCTAATTGAATTAGTTGCCTAAGGTATTTTTGGTTGCAAAATCCTTTTCATTTTTCATACAATATTGGCCTTGTGGAATACATTTTATTGTGTGGTATTGTTAGATCTACAACATTTGTAGTTGTTTAGTCTTATGGCCGAGGTGCACTTTTATTATGGAAATAGTTGATGCAATATTGTCATTTAATCCTTACTGCAGGGTAGCATGTTGAGAAATTTCTTGTGAAACATTTGGTATTCAAAATGACACTTGATCCTATACAACATCATGCACTTGACTTCAAAATTCATATTCAAAGTGTGCCAGAAAATTCTTTCAAAATTTCAAATATTTATGTTGTTTTAAACTATTATCTTTTTCATGTATTGGATGCTGAAAATGAGAAAAAGACTTTGGTATGAAACCAACTGGTGAATAATTTCCAGCAAAACAACCACTTCCAAGACATGATTTATAATTAGAACATATGTACTTATGAAGCATAGAAAGATATCCTTGATGCATTGTCAATGTTTGGCTAGGGTTATTTTTGGAGAAAATAACTCCTTATTCCTAGAATAGTGATCTTCAATACAAGTAAATTTCTTTCACGGACACTTCTGCCACTTGGTTGGTTGTTTATGTACTTTGAGCTCTATAAAAAAAATCTACAAAATTTGTCTATATAAATGACCACAAAAATGTAGTACTTACCTTTATATTTCAGTAACCCTGTAATAAAGTCTATTGATATATCTTCTAGTCTTTGAATATGTATGTGGAATGGTTGAAGTAACCCTAGAGATTTTACTATCTCTCTTTTATTTATTATGCAAACCTGACCTTCTCTTACAAAATTTTGAATATATTTCTTCATTCCTTCCAAAAATATATTTTTTGATCCTTTGAGATGTTTTAAGGAACCCTGCATCCTTATCATCAGAGAGACATGGGACTCCCTTAATATTTGTTTATTCAAATATTCTTGCGTGCATAAAAATATTCTACATTTGCACCAAAGTATATCTCTCTTTCACTCCCAATGCTCCATAGAGTTCATCCCATCCTTTTTAAATTTTAGTTTTTGTTTAGTACTATTGTCATTTTTCCATTATGGCAAGCTTCTTCTAGCCACCTAGGAATAGAAAATGTAATTGGATATAAATTTGAGGCCTCTTCTGTTTTAGAAAGAGCATCATGTACTAAATTTTCCTTACCCTTTTTGCAGATTATCTCAAAATTAAAACTTTGCATTTTTTCTCCTCATTTTTGTTAATCTTCTAATGAAAATCATAGCTTCAAAAAATAATTTATTGTTGAACCTTTAGTTAAACTGAGAGGGGGGGGGATGAATCAGTTTAACACATTTATGGTCTTTTAAAACTTTTCATTAAAACTTATTTACCCCTTCATTTCATATTCAACTTAATATGTGAGTAATTTTAGAATGTGAGCAGCAAGTATTAACACAATGTAACAGCAGACTTAATATGAGAGAAGCAAGTATTAAGCAGATGATATAAACCATATCAACACATACGCATCATGCACAGAGACACCAGATATACGTGGAAACCCATAAAGGGAGAAAACCACATCTTATTATTGTTGTGATGCAAAGGCAAGCTCCAAATCCCTCTCACCACTGTTTTTCTGCAGGGACCAACCTACAGGAGGCTCCAACCTCAATTCTGCAGGCTACAACTTGCAAGGAAGCTCCAACTCCCTTCAATTTTCTGCAAGCACCAACCTACATGAGGCTCCAACCTCAGTCAGCTACAACTAACAACTATCAGGCTTCAACTTGATAGGGAAGCTCCAACTTCCTCAATTTACCAAAAGAAATGTTTGCTGATTTATCTCAGATATCAGCTCTATTCTGTAGCATCTCTTTCTTATCTTCTCTTCCTTTTCATCTCTGCCTCAATATTCTATGCTATTGATTCTCTATACTTTCTCTCGCCTCTTTGTGCATATCAATGTGATATTATATATAGAGTTCATCACATGACTCTTTACATTCCTCACGGAATTTGAAGTGAATAGTCCTGACTTTTTGCCTTTTGCCTTCTCATTTCTTTTACCCGCTCATTCAGAAAAATATAACAATATGCATTCATTTCAATATTACAGTGGGAGTTTTGTTTTCCTACTGGAGACTTTCCAATGCATCACAAACAATAAAAAAAATTAATTACAACATTTACATTCACATTTTTAGTTACACACTTCAATTTCACTCAGCTCCTTTTCTGGATTTTTGGCTTTACTGGATTTGTCTTTTCTGCTGTTATTGAGTGACTATTCTATATACTTTGGTTCACTGTAATTGTGTGCACCTGTGTATGTATACCTGTCAAACCTGTAATCTCTGTTTCCCTCTGTTAGACCCATACTTTTATCCCTGTGTTTATTCACCTGTTCACTGTACTTGTGTGTACCAGCTACATATATAACTGCATTTCAGGTTTATTCTCAAATACATATGAATCTGGGCGATGTCTATTTATTACCATCTCTGTTCTCGGGCTACTTGTTTACATTATCTATTCATATATGAGTTTAAACATAATGGTTAGAAACTTACATTACAATTTCAATTCATCCTTTTTCCCTGTACCAATTTTCTGTCGCTGTCTCTAGCTCTTTCGTTCTTGCAGGCTCTTATAATAAACCCAATCTTATGACTTTAGCACAGTATATAAATATATATCGTCATTTATGCATATTCCTGATTCAAACTATTAATAAACTATGGATTTTGTTTAGCGCCCAACATATATATGGTCACGGTTTTATAACCTTTAAAACATCAAACTATATTACATTCCCCGCTTAAATATATAATGCTTACTCGAATGTTCAGACCTTGGGAATTTTAAATATATATATCTCGAGCTTTAAATCAATTGAACCGCTTATAACGTACCTTTGGATCTGGGCCCACTAAACTACATTTTGTTAAATCCGTAGACCTTAATACATGCGTATGGGCCCCAACGTTAACGGTCGTCTCCATCCGACGATTGTTATCGCGTCGCGCCGCCTCATTTGATCGGACGTATATCGCTCGGTGAAGATGCGTGAACAATAACATAATATACCTTTGTCAAATCCATGCACCCATCCAACGACTGTTATTACGTTGCCTCACTTCAATTGATCCAACAGATATCACACGACTAAGATGCACGAAAGATAATGCGTGATGGTGCGCAGTGAGAGCGGTTTTCCATATTCGGTCAGGGACAAGTGTCGCCCAGCGTATGGAATCACTCCGAAATTTTGAAAACCGCTTGCCCGACGAAGGCGGTGCGATGAAAATCACATACAACTCACGAATACTGCTATCACTGTTCCTTAGTCAGAGTTTCGTACTTCGATTTCCGTCTTCTGAGTTCCTTCTTGTACAAGGTTCCGCCTTTATTATTTAAAAGGGTTCTATCATATAGTCAACACCGAGACTCATAAACAAATCAATACCACGGCATCGTTAGACCTTCCATACTTACACAAAAGCATATAGCTACCAGAATTCGGGAATTGTGCCATTACACAGAGGCATATAACTACGAGCATTTAGGAGTTTATGCAATTACACCAGATTATCACCTTGGTTCTAGAGCACAGAGCATCCAGTTAAACTTCTATACAAGTTTCTAAAGACAGAGGCGAAGCCTTTCAACACAATCTTCCACCGCAATTTACTATGCTGGTAACTACAGGTATGGCTAAGCATAATCAATGACTTTTAGTAACATCAATTTATTCCAATCCCACGCAGAATCACAATAAATCTAATTACATAGAGTTGACATGGCTCATACATTCCACATAGTCAATTTGTGTTCCACTGAGGGTTCAACGGCGTATCCACACATAACCCAGTCACAGAGGTTCGTATTGGTCACAAGGATTCATCGGGAACACATTCTGATTACTGAACATACAAGCAGATTCTCAAGACAAAATTCGCACAGAACTCAACTTGACAAATGCACGTTAATGCTGAAACAAATCTTCATTATACAGTGGAGTGCTTACAACTTTCTAGTGGCCAGATCGTCAATTGATTGGCCCTTTTCCTTTATTCTGCAGTCCTATGCAGTTTATGCAGTTTTGAGCCCATTAATTCATTGCTTGTTTCTGCTACCTCACTACTGCTTTGTTGCTGTTTCAGGTGCTCCTTTTTTTATCTCCTTTGCCATTAATGACAACATTTCCAACAGTCTCCCCCTTTGGCATTGATGGCAATATACTTCTTCTGTTTTTAGGACCCTTCCTTCTGTTGCTAGCTCTTCCTCCCCCTTTGACATCAATGGCAAGGGGTTGCACATTTCTTAGTGTAGATTTTATTCTTTGATCCTGAGGACTTGTTTCATGCTTTCCTTGTTGGCTGATCTCCCCTTGGAATGATATTTTCATTTCTGTTCTCCCCCTAAACCTGTGCTTTCTCTTTATATCAAAGAGTAGTATCTACATATACTACCCCTAGTATATCTCTCAGATATTCAAATGGTTCTCTAGCAAGAGGTTTGGTAAATATGTCTACTATCTGTTCTTTTGTTGGTACATACTCCAGTTTTACTATCTTCTGAGCCACTTGTTCTTGGAGAAAATGATACTTGATTGGAATATGTTTAGTTTTTTAGTGTAGTACAGGATTTTTAGATATACTTATAGCACTTGTATTATCACATTTGACTGAGATAGGTTCATCAATGCTTACCTTCATGTCTTGGAGGGTTTGCTTCATCCACATGACTTGTGTACAACATGCTGCTGCTGCTATATATTCTGCTTCTGCTGTAGACAGAGATATAGATGTTTGTTTCTTGCTTAACCATGCCACCAGACTTTCTCCTAGATAGAAAGCACCTCCACTTGTGCTTTTCCTGTCATCCACTCACCTGGCCCAATCTACATCTGTGTATGCTGTCAAAGTGAAGCTTTTTCCTTTAGGATACCAAAGCCCGTACTGTGCAGTTCCTTGTAGATATCTGAATATTCTTTTAACTGCAAGGAGGTGATTTTGTTTAGGTGCTGCTTGATATCTAGCCACTAGTCCTACTGCTAGCATGATGTCTAGTCTTGATGTTGTCAGATACAGTAGACTACCTATCATGGATCTGTAGAGTTTTTGATCTATATCAGCAGATCCATCATCAGCACACAGCTTGCATCCTGTGATCATGGGAGTTGACACAGGTTTGCAGTCCTCCATTTTGAACTTTTTCAACATTTCTTTTAAGTATTTTTCCTGTGAGATGAATGTACCTATGTTCTGTTGCTGAATTTGAAGTCCTAAGTAGAAACTAAGTTCTCCAATCATGGACATTTCAAACTCTGATTTCATTTCCTCAGCAAATCCTTTTGCTAGTTCATCTCTGTTACTTCGAAACATAATGTCATCAACATATACTACAACAATCAGGAGTTCCTTTTCATGGGCTTTTATGTGTAGATTGCTGTCTAATCCACCTCTCTTAAATCATTTTTTCTGCAAATATTTATCTAGTCTTGACTACCAAGCATGAGGAGCCTGTTTTAGTCCATATAGGGTCTTCTTCAGTCTGCACACATAGTCTTCTTTGTCTGTCAATGAGAAGCCTTCTGGTTGTTCCATGTAGACTTTTTCTTCTAAGTCTCCAATTAGAAATGCAGATTTTACATCCATTTGATATACCTTGAAGTTTTGGTAGCATGAAAATGCCAGGAACATTCTGATAGCTTCCATTCTGGCAACAGGGGAAAATGTTTCACCGTAATCAAGTCCTTCAATTTGTGAGTATCATTTGCAGACAAGTCTGCCTTTATTCCTGATTACCTGTCCTTCCTCGTTCATTTTATTTTTGAATACCCATTTTGAGCCTATGACATTTTTCTCAGTAGGTCTAGGAACTAGTTCCCAAGTATTGTTCTTCTCAATTTGGTCCAATTCTTCATTCATAGCATTCACCCAAGACTTGTCCTTGCTGGCTTCTTCAAATTTCTTTGGTTCTATTTGTGACAACATGGCTATGTATACCTCTTCAGTTTGTTCTGTTAGCTGCCTTCTTGTTTGGACCCCTATTCTCTTGTCTCCAATGATTTCATCTTCAGGATGGTTCTTCTGAGTATATCTTGAGGGAGCTTTAGAACTCAGCTCTGTATCTTCTATTGTCTTGCTAGTTTCCTCATCATCTTGGTTTTCTTCTTCATGGTTGTTTGGTGGACTGCAGCAGTCTGTATCTCTTGTATTGTTTGGAAGTTCTTCATCAAATCTTATGTCAATGCTTTCTACTATTTTTCGAAGAGTCTTGTTGTAGCACCTGTAACCTTTACTTTTGGATGCATATCCTAGAAATATTCCTTCATCTGATCTTGCATCAAATTTCCCAAGATTTTCATCATTATTCTTTATGTAACACTTGCTTCCAAAGATTCTAAAATGTTTGATTGAAGCTGGTTTCCCATGCCATAGTTCATAGGGAGTCTTGTCACTGCTTGGCCTTAAGTGAGCTTTATTAAGGATATGCACTGCTGTGTGTACTGCTTTTGCCCAGAAGGTTTGAGCAATATTACTTTCATGCATCAGGGCTCTGGCTATTTGCTGTACAGACCTGTTTTGTCTCTCTACTACTCTATTCTGCTGAGGTGTCCCTGCAATGGTAAATTGTTGCTTTATCCCATGTTCATTACATAGGTTTGCAAAGTCATAATCTGTGAATTCACCTCCTCTGTCTGATCTGATACATTTTAGCTTGCATCCCGTTTGATTTTCTGCTAATGCTTTGAATATCTTAAATTTTTCCAGTGCTTCTGATTTGTTATTGAGAAAAGAAACCCATGCCATTCTGGAGAAATCATCTATTATCAGCATGAAGTAGGATTCTCCACTTGGTGTCTTAGTTCTAGCAGGTCCACACAGGTCCATGTGCACAAGCTGGAGTGGTCTTCTTGTTGATAACTCATCTTTATATTTAAAGGATGTGCGGGTCTGTTTGCCTAGTTGACATGATTTTCATATGGTATTGGAAGGCCTTTTTATTTCTAGCATGTCTCTGACAGCTTTCTTCTTGCTTAGTCTGATGATGTGATCAAAGCTGAGATGTCCCAACCTTTTATGCCATAACCATGACTCCTCAAGTTTGCTAAGATGACATGCTTCATCTTCCCCTTTCACAATGTAAACATTACTCTCTATTCAAACTCCCTTTAGTAGAGTCTTACCTGTGGTGCTTGATCCGACTTTACAATCTTGTGCTCTAAAAAGAACTTCATAGCCTTTGTCACACATCTGACTGATACTTAGTAAATTTTCTTTTAGCCCATCTACAAATAGTACATCTTAGGCCTTTCCTCTGCCATTGTCTAGGCTGACTGAGCCTTTTCCTTTTATTTTTCCTGATTTATCATTGCCAAAGGTAACATTGCCAGATTTCTTTTCATCAAGAGTTATAAACTTGCTTCTGTCTAAAATTCATATGGTGCGAAGCTAAAATATTGAGGAAATTTGTCAAAATATTTCAGAGCTTGGTTCACAATATTTTTGGAGATATGATCTGTGGAAGGTAGTGCTTTTTCAGGCTCCTGAATTTCATCTCAAAGAGGTGATCGTGGGAAAATTTCACTAAATCTATCTCTGGGCATTGGATTGGAGTGCCGTAAAAATTGGTCATAAGTACACGGACTGTAGTTTCTTGGCTATCAATTTTAGAGACAAAGGACGAAACAGTGACATGTGGCAAGTCGTACAATTTCTCTCTACTGAACCAGTCCATAATTAGATCATTGTGGGAGATTGGACACAACTTTGTCTTCGAGAATCAAAATCAGGTCAGACCTGTGGAATTCAAAATATAATTCATAGGGCTATGTTGCTACTAAAATTAAGATATTGAAGTGCTGCAATCACAGAGATAATCCAATTTCAATATCGAGCTCCTCAAAAGCAAGAAAAAGGTGTGTATGTTTTTTCGAATTGCATAAGTGTTGTTTGAAGAATCAATTTGAATTGATTCCAAGGGAAAATTATAGAATAGATATCAGTATTGGGTTCTAAAATATGCCCCATAAAAATAATTCAACACCCATTAAGCCTTCAGAAGGGTCTACTATGACTCATGAAGATGAAGAATTGCAACATGATCTATCAAAATTACAAGAGCAAGTGCAACAAATTTCACTCTCGCAAAGAGAAACAAAAAATGAAATGGAAGTTTTTAAGAAAGGCATGGAAGAGAAGATGGATGGTTTGAAGAAAGGCGTGGAAGCTAAGATGGATGGCATGGAAGCTGGCATGGAAGCTAAGATGAATGGCATGGAAGCTGGCATGGAAGCTAAGATGGATGACATGAAAGACAACATGAAAAACAACATGAAAAACATGAAGAATGATCTAAAAGTAGACATCGAAGGTTTGACCAAGTTGATACAAGAAATTTTTCCTAATGGTGAAAAGATAGTAGAAGAACCTCATGATGAGAACAAAATAAATGTTAATCGCGATTTCATAAACTCTAATGTTGGCGGGAAGAACCACCATATTCCAAAAATGGATATGAGGAAGTTTGATGGGAAGGATCATGTAACATGGATACTACAGATGGAGCAATATTTTGATCTCCATAATGTGCAAAACACACAAAAGGTACGCATTGCAACTTTACATTTAGAACAAAATACATTTGTATGGTATCAATGGCTTTGCTCCCGTAAAAAAATTGTCACTTGGTCGATTTTTACGGAGGAAATGATAGCACATTATGAGGATACAAAGAGCAACACCTTCTTTACCCAATTGATAAATCTCAAACAAAAGGGTTTAGTGGGGCAGCACATTGAGGACTTCCAAAAATTGAATATAAGGGTAACTGATCTTACAGAGGAACACAGGATTGATCTCTTCTTAGGCACTTTAAAGGATAACATCCAACATGAAGTTCGTGTTTTGGAACCTGATTCATTGGAGAAGGCATTCAGGTTGGCAAGAAAAGTTGAATGTAAAATTATGACGACAAGGAAGCCTACCACTCAATTCTATAAAGAAGGAAGTGTTGCTACGCCTAGATTTCCACAACCTACAAGGTTGACACCACAACAATTGGAAGAAAAAAGAGCAAAAGGGCTTTGCTACGGTTGTGATAGAAAATACACTAAAGGTCATAAGTGTGTTGAGAAGAAATTATTTTACATAGATTGTGAAGAGGAAGAAGAAAATGAACAAGAAGAGGATATACACCAGGAACCAACCCTAGAAGAGGAAGAAATGAATCCGACCATATCGTGTAATGCACTGGCAGGAATTACCACTCCTCAAACTCTCAAGATAGTGGGACAAATCAAGAAGAAAAAGGTAATAGTGTTGATTGATTCAGGTAGCACCCATAATTTTATTCATTGTAAGGTAGCCAAGGAACTAAATTGTTTCCTACACCGAGCACCAGAATGTCAAGTGATGGTTGCAAATGGAGGAACTATAAATTTCTCTGGAAAATTGCATAATATCAAGCTAACCATGGGGGAATATGTATTGACTATTCCAATGCTTCCATTCCTATGGGAGGTGTTGATGTTGTACTAGGAGTACAATGGTTACAATCTTTGGGGACGGTAGCCTTTAATTTTCAAGAACTTTTCTTGAAATTTTTTTCAGAAGGAAAGGAAGTCAAATTCCGGGTTATTGAAGGGAAGCCGGGAAGGATAATAAGCTCTAATGTCATGACAAAGATTCTAAAGAAAGAAAAATGAGGCGTAATTGCACAATTATGCTCACTAGAAGTTCCAACATCAAAAGCATCTATTTCTGCAGATCTCCAACAAGTCTTGGACAATCATTCCAAGGTGTTTGAAACTCCCAAAGGACTCCCACCTATTCGTGATCATGATCATGATATTCATTTGATTCTAGGAAGTGTTCCTCCAAACATCAGGCCTTATAGATATCCTTACTTCCAAAAGAGCGAAATTGAACGTATGATTGCAGAAATGTTAGAGGCGGGTATAATTCAACCTAGTCAAAGTTCTTTCTCTGCTCCTGTAGTATTGGTACACAAGAAGGATGGATCATGGCGAATGTGTCCAGATTATAGGGGGCTCAATAAGCTCACCATTAAAGACAAATTTCCCATTCCTGTGATTGATGAATTATTGGATGAATTACATGGAGCAATTTATTTTACCAAGTTGGATCTTCGTTCAGGATATCATCAAATTAGAATGAAGACTGAAGATATTCCAAAAACAACATTTCGAACTCATGAGGGTCATTATGAATTTTTGGTCATGCCTTTTGGCCTTACCAATGCACCTTCTACATTTCAAGGTTTGATGAATTCCATTTTCAAACCCTTACTTAGAAAATTGTGCTAGTATTTTTTGATGATATACTAATCTACAGCAGGTCTTGGAAGGATCATGTTGAACATGTTGACAGGGTGCTCAAACTATTGCAGGAGAAACAATTATATGCAAAAACATCCAAATGTTTCTTTGGAGTATAAGAGGTGGAATATCTAGGTCATATTATATCTCACGAAGGTGTTAAATTATACCCTAACAAAATTAAAGCCATTAAGGAATGGAAAGTCCCCACGACCATAAAGCAGTTGCGAGAATTTCTTGGGTTAACAGGGTATTATCGCAAGTTTGTTAAGAATTATGGGAGAATAGTAGCACCTCTAACAACATTATTGAAGAAAGATGCATTTTCATGGACTCTTGAAGCAACTAAGGCCTTTGAACATCTTAAAGAGGCAATGTGCCTAGCACCGGTCTTAGCTACACCAGACTTCACAAAAATCTTTATTGTGGAATGTGATGCCTCAGGAAATGGAATTGGTGCAGTTTTAATGCAGGAAGGAAGACCCATTGCTTTTGAAAGTCGTCCAATCAAAGGAAAGTATTTACAGAAACCTATTTATGAGAAGTAAATGTTTGCAATACTTCATGCACTAAAGAAATGGCGAACGTACCTAATGAGAAGACACTTCAAGGAAAAAACTGATCATGATAGTCTTAAACACTTTTTGGAACAAAGACTATCTTCAGAAGAGTAGCAAAAATGGGTCACAAAGATGTTGGGTTATGACTTTGAAATAATCTACAAAAAAGGAAAGCTTAATGTTGTTGTAGATGCACTCTCAAGAAAGAATGAAGACTCGGTGGAAGCATTTATTTGTGCCATTTCTATTATCCAACCAGATTGGATAATCAAAGCAAGAGATGAATGGAAGAAGGACAAAGATGTATGGACACTCATTCAAAAGTTGCAGCAAGATCCTAGTACATATGATACATTTAGTTGGAAAAATGATTCCTTATGGTACAAGGATCACTTATATCTTTGTAAGAATTCCCAACTAAAACAAAAGATTCTTCTGGAATTGCACACTTCTCCTTTAGGAGGACACTCAGGATTTTTAAAAACTTACCACATGGTGAAGAAATAATTTTTTTGGGATGGCCTTAAATCTGATATTCAAAAGTTTGTGGCGGAATGTTTGGTTTGCCAGCAGAATAAAGTGGAGACAATTAAGACCCCGGGACTTCTACAACCTTTATCCATTCCAAGTCAGCGTCGGGAGGAGATTTCAATGGATTTTATCACAGGTTTACCTAAGTCTGAAGGAAAGAATGTCATCATGGTGGTAGTTGATAGACTTACCAAGTATGCACACTTTTGTGCATTATCTCATCCATTTAAAGCAAGTACAGTTGCTACTACATTTGTGGACATAATTCAAAAGCTACATGGAAGCCCAATGGTTATTGTGAGCGGCAGAGATCCCATTTTTACTGGAAATTTTTGGACGGAGTTATTTTCTTGTTTGGGTACTCAATTAGCTCATAGCTCATCTTATCATCCTCAATCTTATGGTCAAACTGAGATAGTAAATAAATGTTTGGAAGGATATCTTCGTTGTTTTGTATCTGATAAACAAACACAATGGGTCAAGTGGTTACCTCTTGCTGAATGGTGGTATAACACTTCCTTCCATACTGCATCAAAAATGACCCCATTTATGGCACTTTATGGATATCATCCACCATCCATCACATCATATTTAAGAGAAAATTCGAAGGTTCAAGCAGTGGAAGATCACATCGAGCATCGGCAAGAAAGTTCTCAACTCTTAAAGGATAACGAATTTGGCACGAAATCGAATGAAACAACGAGCCAGATCAACATCACGATGAAAGTTTTGATGCTTAGGCCCAGGTATTTTACGGCTACAACCATACAAACAAATGTCCCTCAAGCAAGCTAAGAAGGATAATAAATTATCGCCAAAGTACTATGGTCCTTACGAGTGTTGCAAAAGATTGGTACTATGGCATACAAATTGGAGCTTCTGCTTCTTCGCGAGTACATCCGATTTTTTCCATGTTTCATGCTTAAAGAAGGTTATAGGTGAAAATCTTCGATTCGAACAATATTGTCGAACTTGATGAGGAAGGAAAAATCATATTGGAGACACAAGAACGGTCCATAAAACAAGAACTCGACAACTACGAAATCGATCAATTTTCGAGGTATCTCATCAAGTGGAAGAACTTACCCATGAAGATTCTACATGGGAGGATGAGAATTTTATACGGAAGCACCCAAAGCTACTCAAGCATTGAGGACAACACTTTTTGAAGGAGAGGGGCATGTTAGGTCCCTATATTACTAGTATAGTCCCTTATCGTTGTTAGTGTAACCCCCTTATTGTTATTATTGTACCCTTGTAACCCCCATTTTGTTATTATTGTGCCCTTAAATTATTATTGTCGGGTCGGCTAGGATTACATTGTGGCCCACTAGGATTAAATTATGGCCCTTTCATCTCTGCCTCAATCTTCTATGCTATTCATTCTCTATCCTTTCTCTCGTCTCTTTGTGCATATCAATGTGATATTATATATAGAGTTTATCACATGACTCTTTACATTCCTCACGAATTTAGGTGAATAGTCACGACTTTGCCTTTGCCTTCTCATTTCTTTTACCGCTCATTCGGAAAAAATATAACAATATGAATTCGTTTCAATATTACGATGGGAGTTTTGTTTTCCTCTTGGAGACTTGCCAATGCATCACAAAAAATAAAAATAAAATTAATTGCAACATTTACATTCACATTTTAGTGCACTTCAATTTCACTCGGCTCCTTTTCTGGATTTTTTTGGCTTTCTTGGATTTGTCTTTTATGCTTTGTTATTGGTATTTGTTATGTATACTTTTGGTTCTTTGTATTGTGTGCACACGTGTGTATACACCTCTGACTTGTAATCTCTGTTTCCCTCATCGGACCCATACTTTTATCTGTGTTTATTCACCCATTCCTTTGTACTTATTATTTTGACTACATATATAATTGCATTTCAAGTTTATTCTCAAATACATATGAATCTGGGTGATGTATGTTTATTACCATCTTTGTTCTCGGGCTACCTGTCTACATTCTCTTTGTTCATATATGAGTTTAAACATAATGGTTTGAAACTTACATTACAATTTCAATTCATCCTTTTTCCACTGTACAATTTTGCCGCTATCTCTAGCTCTTTAGTTCTTGCGAACTCTTATATCAACCCAATCTTAACGAAGCTTTACTTTAATATATAAATATATATCGTCATTTATGCATATTCACGATTCGAACTATTAATAAAGCATGGCTTTTGTTTTAGCGCCCAACATATATATAGTCGATTTTATAACCTTTAAAACATCAAACTATAATACATTCCCCCCACTTAAATATATAATGCTTACTTGAATGTTCGGACCTTGAGGAATTTTAAATATATATATCTCGAGCTTTAAATCGATTGAGCAAGCATAACGTACCTTTGGCTCGGGCCCACTAAACTACATTTTTTTAAATACGTAGACCTTAATACATGCGTATCGGCCCCAACGTTAACGGTCGTCTCCATCCGACGATTGTTATCGTGTTGCGCCGCCTCATTTGATCGGACGTATATCGCTCGGCGAAGATGCGCAAACAATAACGCAATATACCTTTGTCAAATCCATGCGCCCATCCAATGGCTGTTATTACGTTGCCTCACTTCAATTGATCCAACGGATATCGCACGACTAAGATGCACGAAAGATAATGCGCGATAGCGCGCAGTGAGAGCGGTTTTCCATATTCGCTCAGGGACACGTGTCGCTAGCATATGGAATCGCTGCGAAATTTTGACAACTTGCCGACGAAGCGTGTGATGAAAACCACATACAACTCATAGATACCACTATCATATTCCTTATTGAGTTTCGTCCTTCGATTTAAATATTGAGTTTCGTCTTGTACAAGGTTCCGCCTTTATTATTTAAAGAGGTTCTATCATATAGTCAACACGAAGACTCATAAACTAATCAATACCACGACATCGTTGAACCTTCCATACTTACACGAAGCATATAACTACCGGAAATTCGGGAATTGTGCCATTACAGAGGCATATAACTACGAGCATTTAGGAGTTTATGCAATTGCAGTTATCGCCTTGGTTCTAGAGCACAAAGCATCCGGTTAAAATTCTATACAAGTTTCTAGAACGGTGAAGCCTTTCAACACAATATTCCACCGCAATTTACCATCTTTGGTAACTACGGGTATGGCTAAGCACCAATTGACTTGAATTTCGGTATCATCAATTTTATTCCAATCCCATGTAGAATCACAATAAATCTAATTACACGGAAGCTCACACGGCTCATACATTCCACATAGTAAATTTGTATTCAGGGTTCAGGCGTATCCACACATAACCCAGTACATGAGAGGGTTTGTATTGGTCACAAGGATTCATCAGGAACACATTCTCATTACTGAACATACAAGCAGATTCTCAAGACAAAATTCGCACAAACTCAACTTGACAAATGCACGTTAATGCTGAAACAAATCTTAATTATACAGTGGAGTGCTTAAAACTTTCTAGTGGCTAGATCTTTAATTGATTGGCCCTTTTCCTGCGATACACCCAATCCTTTATGTAGTCTATGCGGTTTACGAGCCCATTAATTCATTGCTTGTTTACGCTACCTCCTTTTCTTGCTTTGTTGTACATTTCGGTGCTCCTTTTTATCTCCTTTGCCATCAGTAACATTTCCAACACTTTAGCCTATCATAGTATATCTTGACTTTAAAGTACATCCCAATGATATCTTATCCCCCATTTTATTGCATGTAATATTGCTTCCATTAATTTTTCATCGTACAGATTTCACCAAATATTTTCTTTGAATTTCCTTGCTTTTAAATGATATCCCTTATTGTGTTAATGTTACGTAAATTCCTTGTCCTAGTGCCTCACCTCTACTATGAATGTTTTACCAAAAGTAGGTGCAACGATGTTGGTGTAGAAGACATGGCATCCATTAAAAGAGAGAATGCCAAAAGTAGCCTCATCATTCCATATAAATGATATTTTCTTCAAGAGATATGTGACTGGACTTGAAATGCATGCATAATTCTTAAAAAATTATCAATAATATCATGTAAGTCTAAAAAATCTTCTAAGAACCTTGATTTTTCTTAGGAATAGGTCATTTTGTAATAGCTTTCATCTTTTGAGGCTCCAACTTCACTCCTTCCTTTAAAACAATATGAACCAAATGCTGAATTCTTATTTCCCAAAAGCACATTTGGATATTTCTACATAAAAATGATTGTTCTCAATAATTTATATAACTTTTCCACATGTTTAGTGTGGTATTCCCATGATTTATTATAAATATGTGTATTATCAAAGAAAACCAACACAAATTTTATAAGATGGGATCAAAAAAAATTGAAATTGTTCTTAAGTCGAGCCCGCCAGACTTCAAACGGCGATAAACCATAATTCAAACCAAATTCGCGTTCCAAAATAGCTCGCGCGTCGGCGGTACAGCCTTCGAAATAAATGAATTCCGCCCTAATATTTTTCGGGTCCGAAGTTGGGCTGGCATATGGAGGGAGATTTGTGACGCAATTTTCTTATCAAATTCACCCTAATCTTTTTCGGGTCCGGATTTCCATTGCGCGAGAGGCCCAAACAAATATCCACTCCAATCAATTTCTGCCATGTGTCCTCAATTAAAAGTTGCCACAATTTCTTGAATGGGTGCATTCGATGGCGTTTAAGGCAATGGGACATGGATGTGGCGATTTCATACGATCACATTAAGTTTTAATGCTGTTCAATTAAGTTCAAGGTTTTCACATCAAATCGCATTAAGTTTTTAACAACATTTCAAGATCGTACCTCCACTCCTGATGACGATTTTGCATGCTCCAATATGATTCGGCCTTTGGCTCTCCTTGATGAGAGATTAATTATGACGGGCGTTCTTCGGTGCATTGCAGTGGGGTCGATAAAATGGCGTTTCGCTATGGTTTTTCGGACAAGCGCAACCTTTGAATTTGCATATGCTCTCTCCGGTTTAAGGTTACACTTCCTTGCTCACTATGACGAGAAGGAGAAGTGGCCGGCTGAAATCTTGCTTAGACCTTGGTGCATATACGCATTTCTATCGGTACGGTCTATATGTGTCTTCCTCGGTTCTTGGAATCTGCTTCTTACCGATGCCGTCTTGTGCCCACTTCTTGAGGCTTGCACCCATGCCTCGCTTGCGTCGAAGGATGCGTTGCCATGGGGGGAGCACTAGTGGTCAACCTGCGCGCTCACTGTTCCCTCAGCGAGTGGTCTTCCTAGTCCGGTGATTATTACGCGGTCGCTATCCCAAGCTGACACACCATTTTTTGGTCATCTAACCTTTCATCATTAGATGGACCCCAGTACACCATGTAAGACCGAGTTTTACCCCAAGTAAAAGCGTTGCTTTCATATGTTAATTAGGAAACCCCCAAAGGAATAATTAATTAAACCATAATTTAATTATTATTCCCATTCATGTTTAACCAAAAACAAAGAAATTAATGAGATACACCCATAGTTATCTTATTAATTTCTAGGAATAATTATTTAAATAATATTCTTTGTTAAATATGACCAAATCAACCACCATTAATTAAATAAATCATTATTTATTTGATTATATCTAACCACTTCCTTAAAAGGATAAATAAATCATTTATTTATTTATTCTTCACTAATCGAGGATTTGACCCAAGTCAAACACCCTTTCCCTCCAACAAATAATAATAAAATATTCCATAGGGGTGGATCTAGATTTGATTAACATTTATTTTAATCATGCACCAAGATCTAGAATGACCCAATATTTTGTTATAAATGGGAAGGGTTTTTCCCCATCATTCTTCACCTTTTGTTGCCTATTAGATCACTGCGGATCTATACACTTGGTCTCATTTCTACCATTTTTGCTCCCATTGAGCTCTATCTTCTACATTGGGTTTTCTACATCTACGAAGAGAAAAGCTTAGATGCGAAGTCTTGAGGATTTCTGAAAGAACCCCATCCCATTGAGGAGATGCGGATACACCTTCTTGTTTCCTCCCGAGGTGCCTGTAATATAAAATTCATTCAAAAATCGTGTTCTTGTCTTGTACGTTGGATGCATGGAGCAAACTCTTTGCTTTCTTTGCTTAATGTCTTTCCATTTATAGATGTTTGTTGCAGCATTGTTTAACTACTAATTGCATGTCAGAAAGATGTTTTGCGGCCTCTATTGTTGTTAGGGCTATTAGTTATGCGTAGCTAAAGTATGGTTCTTTCGTACACTTCGACGAAATTCATCTTAACCAGATGGCGACTCCACACGGGTTTAAATTACGACGTTGTTGTTTTTCATATTCACACGCCATTACTTCGGGCCCTAGGGCTTACGTTGTTGCTTAGTTTTCCTCTTTTTATGTCATTTTTCTCATAAAACACAAAAACTTAAAATTTCTAACTTAGTGTGTTTACGGCCCTATTGCGCGGGTAGCGACACCAACCTGGCTGAGACGGCAACTTTTAGAAAATGCCGTCGAGACAACGGAGCAGGGGGGTCGCACATTTTGGCCTAAACTGCGACTGGACCTCCAGTGCTTTTCGACTTGTTTAGGCACACTCGGATCGGGTGACAGCGACACCGCCTTTCCCGGCTTGTTTTTTACACTTTTACCGGGGTTTTTTGCGCGGCTTATTGCCGGGGTCTTCCGACCTCTGTCTCGACCCACCTTGACCAAGATCTGATTTGTTTTTACTCATCTAAGTGGGAACTTGACCCCTTAGGGCTTTAGTACCCTCCACTTTTTGTGGAAGAGTTTTAGGCCCAGCAGTAGTCGATTTCGAGCTTGACCCCCTCTTTTCCGGATACGTTACCTCATCGGATCATTGAAAATCAGCCTCTTTTCCTTTCAAATCACCTCTTGTCGTTTTGTTTGGACTTCTTCTAGAGGCCTCTGCCTTGCCCCCCCCCGGGTTTTTTGCTGATTTCCCTTTTTTCCAGCCACCTTGCCTCTGTCTCTTGGCTGTGATCTGCACCCCTTGTCTGCAGCTTTATCCTCCAGATCTCTGTCCCCTTTGACCCTAGATCTGTCGAGCTTCCTTTGTGTGTGTTTCCATAGGTTTTCCCTTTCTTTTCAGCATAGTTGTGAGAGACCCACCTTCTTGGTTTAGATAGATGCATACGTAGCTGTTATTTTTCTGTTATTTCAGCATTTTATTCTGTTCTCTGTAGGTTTATTTTCAGCTACGTTGCACACTTTTTCTTGCTCTCAAACAACGGAAAGGGTTTAAAAATTAAAATTAACGCACGCCACACACTGACCCTAAGTGAAGAAGCGCCTGGTTTACACCGCCTGGCAAAGACTCTAAAATCAATTGTCACTGCACCTTTTCTGCCCTTGCCCTTCTTGATTTTGTCCCTTTCTGCCCTTGTCGGTTTCCTTCTTCCTGTCATCATTGCGCCCCCAAGGCGCCTTTCCCGGAGACTTCTTGGCCTTCACCCTCAGTTTCCGGTTGATCGACCTGCTCCGCACCGTCGTCGTCGAGCCAGTCCTCCTTCGAGTCCGCACTTCGACTCCTCTCCTGATTCATCGGGTCCCCCTTCTCCTTCCGGTTCTCCCCCTTTCACCTTCACCATGTCTGGACCAGGGCCTAACGCTAGCGGTTCTCCCGGCCCCAATGCCGGCCCTACTTCTAGCGGAACCGTCACAACCACTACTCCGGCCACCCCTGTGCTGCCGTACATTGCAGGCCTCAGCCTCCCCGATTTCCATCAGTTGATTAATGACCCCATTCACCACAATGCTACCTGGCCCACTATGCCCACCAAGCTGCCCTCTGATATCCCTAAGTTCGAGGGCCTTAATGGAGAATATCCAACCAATCACGTCCGGTCTTTCCACATGTGGTGTTCCTCCAATTCCATTACCGATGACTCCATCCGTCTTCGTTTGTTCCAACGCACGCTTACCGGCGAAGCTTCTAAATGGTATGTCGAACAGGCCACTTCCTCCCATACCACATTTGAGACTCTTGCCCAAGCCTTCTTGTCGTACTTCCAGCTCCCTCTCCGATACGACACTGGTACGGAGCTCTTGACTTCATTTAAGCAATCCTCTTCCACACGCCTTTCTGCCCATGTTCAGGAATGGCGACGAAGACGGAGCTTATGTCGAGCCCCTCCCTTTGAAGATCGGTTTTACATGGACTGGTTCCTTCGCACCCTCCCGTCTCCCATCGGCAAAGATGTCGCCTCTCACTTTCCTCAATCTGAAGAAGCCGCCCTCCAAATAGCTTTAAAATATGACCTGATCTACGCTCAATCGGGTTATGTTTATACCATTCTGCCTGACATCCCCAGGCCCGGTGGCACTAACGCCCCGGGGGCATCTCATTCCGCCGACGGTATTGTTGGATCTCTTTCCCACCCATCTGCTCACCCTCCTATGAGCCATGGTCTCCCTCAGGGAGGGGCCAGCACCTCAAGCACTCTTTCCCCTCCCGGCAACATGTATCCAGGATACGGCATGCCTCCTCCTTTTGCCCAACCTCCTGCTTACCTCAATGTCGCCCAACCCAACCCTTACTTTTATCCACAGCCTGGTGCGCCAGCTCCTCCAGCATATGCGCTTCCGCCTCCCCTGCCTCCTCACAACCTGCAACAGCACATACAACCCCCTCCAGGGCAAGTATTTGCACAGCAGGGTGCGATTAATCCCCCTTCTTCTCAAAGAAGGCGGCGAGGCAACCATAACCCATCTGCCCCCGGTAACCGAGGACCCAATTCTGGTATGGACCCTAACACTAGCAACCAGCCTCAGGGCATCTCGCCTAGGACGGACAGGCCGCTTCGCACAAACAAGCCCTGTTCGTGTTGCGGTGTTTACGGTCACTACACTCACGATTGTCCTCTCTTACCCCAGATGCGACAGATGTGGGAGTCTCAAGCCACATTGCGCGGACAACACGCCTCCCCTCACACTCCTCCTAATGTGGCCACTACCCCGCCAGCTGTGTTCACTGATCCTTTCCCTCAACAGGGATTCGTGGCTACCCAACCCCCCGACAGCCATGCAGCCACACCCTCGTCCATTTCTGGTTCCTCTGACTACCAGATCCTTATGATGCGCTCCGATCCGTCCCCTTACGTCGACCTTCACCTTCAAACTCGGTCTCGCCAGTACCCCAAGCCTCCTGCTCAGTCTGCTCCCGAGCCTCCATCTTCAGGTTCTACAGAGCCTCTTTCGACACCCAGTGGCCCCTTACACATCCCTCGACCCAAAGTTGAGGTTCACCCAAAGATTCCAAAGGGTCCATTACGCCGAAATGCTGCTTCTGGTCGAGCCGCCCAATCGTACAGTATAGTAGATGATTTGGCACGATCCCCTGCTGCCATTTCCACACTGGAACTCCTCCAGTCGTGCCCTTCCCAACGGAAGGCTCTACTATCTGCCGTGGGCGCTGTTGATCCTGCTGATGACCAAATGATTGTTTTCGACGCCACTCAATCGGACCACCCTCCTCTTCCTCCTTCTGTTTCTTTCCAAATCCCAGTCAAAATCCGGAACGCCACTGTGTCCCGGTGTATAATTGATGAGGGGGCATCCACCTGTGTGATGTCCGCTTCGGTTTGGAAGCAACTCGGATCCCCTGAGCTGGCCCCTTCCACGATCACCCTTCAAGCGTGGGACGGTCATGCCTCCCAGCCTATTGGCCTGTTTCGTAACTGTCCCATCACCCTCGCCGGTAAGACTATTTGCGTTGATGTCGAAGTCATTGACGCCCCTCTAGACTACAACATTCTATTGGGGCGAAGCTACACCTATGCCATGTCTGCTGTCCCATCCGCGGTTTTCCGCAAGATGTCTTTTCCACATAATGGGAAGATAGTCACCATTGACCAGTTATCTTATCATGAGCCGCCATCTCAGACCTCCTCCGAGACCACCATCTCTTCTGTAACCAACGAGCAAACCGTCGATTCCTTGACCAGTGTCTCCCCCGGCGTCTATAAAGATTCCACCCTGCTGGGTACTTTTCCTCACCTTCCTCCCCCTCCAGTTACTGATCCCAGCTTGTCGAATATTTGCATGATGCAATCGTCTCAGGCTGCCCACAAACGGCCTGCCTCGGCTAGTCCGCACCCTCCTCCCCGCCCTCCGCAACCCGCTCCTAGCCATCCATCTCAGCCAGCCGGACCTCCTCCTTCTGGCCCTCCCCCTACAGCTGGTGTCCCCGAACCTCTTTATCCTCCCGGCTCGGTCCCCCCTGGCCTTAACCATCTTGGAGCCGTACCTCCTGGTCATTACCCTGCTGGACAGATCCCCTTCTTGGCTCCCCCTCCCGGAGTATATTCCGTCCCCGTCATGGCCACCCTTTCTCTCCCTAACTTAACCTTGGGTATTCCGGTTTGGTACCATGACCCCCCAGCCGCCACCCCCCCTGGTCACCCCAAACCTTACATGGCTTTGACACCGGTTCAACCGGTCCCCCTCGCTTCCTCCATAGCCACTGTGCCCCCAGCACCTCCACAGGACCCTTCTCCTGTTGAGTCGGCTCCCGGGAAGAAAGGAAAAGCCCGCAAGGGGGCAACCAAATACCAAACCACCATAATCACCTCGGCTCCTCCCCCACCCTCGAAGCCTTGTGCCTTGTGCCCCATGGTAAAAGTTGCGTTCCCCGACACTACGGTCCCTGAAACTCCTCTGTGACCGAGTCTCCAGAGGCCTTGAGGCTCAGCACCATGAGCACTTTGTGCTGTAGAGTGTCCATGTCCTACTCCACCATTGTCCTCACTGACGCATTACCGCGCCTCCCTTGAGGTGATGGCGAGTATGAGGTTGAACAAAATCAATCCGCCTCTCCCATTCTCGCGCAGTATGCTGCAGACCAGCCTGAGGATCCCCCCGCTCCCATCCACATCCCCCCCCCTGATGTCCAGATGACAGAGTCTACAGTCACCATTCTTTACCTATCCTCCTCTGCACGACCTTCAGAGCCTCGCCCGTCTGCAACCTCCCCCGTTGTGTCCCTTGATGCTCGAGATCACTCCACTTGTGTCTCTGTTGACCTTCGCAGCCCGAGTCCTCGCCATGTTTCCAATAGCTCTCATACATCACCTTGTTTGAGTTTTGCTCATCCTACCCCTTCCCCCCACCATTACCGCTCGATGACTTCTGCCCCCTCACGCTGCCGTCCTTTCCTTTCATCCCCTCATGTATTGTCTTGTCACACCACCTTGCGCATCCCCCCGTCCACATCCTTTATCGGTTACGCCGATGGTGCAAGTCGCTACTCCAGGAATCTTGCCTCGGCAAGGTGGGCCATCTTCACCCCCTTGCATGACCTCGTTCTGTCTAATGGGGTATGCATTGGTTCTGCCACCAACAATCAGGCCGAATACGATGCAGTGCGTGGCCTACTAGCTGATGCTTTGTTGCATCGCATTCGCCATCTGCACGTTCGTTTGGATTCCTTGCTTCTTGTCATGCAACTAAATGGTGTTTATCGTGTGCGTAACCCTGTGCTGTTTAGACGCTATTTACGAGTAAGAGTCTTAATACGTGCGTTTGAAACCATAACTTTCAACCATGTACCCAGAGACCAGAATCACTACGTAGATAGTATTGCAAACCATGTTCTAGATTGGCATTTATCACACACAATTCATACAATACAATAACATTAAATCAACCATCAAAAGACGATACATATCCATAATATGTGTCACAAACCATATATTGATGAGTCCATCTACTCTGATACATACAACATGCCCATAGCATGTTCCAAAAACTGGGGGCACCATATGCCCCTCCATACATATACATACGACATGCCCATAGCATGTTACAAACAAAATCCAAAAACTGGGGGCACCATCTGCCCCTCCATACATTATAGGGGGCACCACCTGCCCCTACATACATCAGAAGGGGCACCATATGCCCCTAATCACTATCTGGAGGCTCCCGGGCCAATGGCTCTGCCCCTGCAGCATGTAGATCCCGCATAGTTTGACCGGCCATCGCCATGCGCCGCATGATACCTCGCCACTCCGAGGGGAGACCAACACATGGCTCTATGTATTGGTCGTCTAAATCCTGCCACCCGCGCTCTGATACTCCGGTCAACAGCTGCTCACATCTACGGCGGATGTCCTCCAGTAGGGCGGCTGCACCATCATTTTACGCTGCTCTCGATCCACTCGGACCCGTAGCTCCAGACGCTGCCGGTCGTCCCATATATCCGGCCGGTTTTACCGGTGCTATATCTGCATACCAAAAGTCCATGAATCAGTATCATTATTTACTATTAAAAAAACTTTAAACATGCCCATATAAGAATAGCAATTTGTCACTTACCATCGGGCCCCCAGACTCGACCAGGCGGAAGTGGCAGATCCGGATCCCCACAGTAGCTCATCCAACTATACGGGTAGTCGTCTATGTACAACGGCATCTGATCCCAATGGGCAAAGAACTCCGGTCGAAACGTTCGCCCGACCGCCCCTCCTCCTCCTCTACAGAGTAGTCGTCCCCAACGACGCATCCTGGGCTCTCTCGGGCCCCCATCTGGAAGATGCACACGAGGCCTCAAGGTTGGGATCTTCTCAAAGAAGAAGGCGCACAACAAAGTCCCATATGAGCAATCATGATTCACCTGCCTCCTGCATAGCGACAACTGTCGCTTTAGCGACACCAACATCATTTGGGCCCACCCAAAGTAGGTCCCACTCAACACACTCTCCACTATCATCATCTGCCCACCGGTGATGTGATGGAACGCCTGGGTGCCCAGGATTCGCAGCACAGCTGCAGCCACTGCACGGGTTTCTAGCCTCTCTAGATCCCCGATCGATATCCGAGTCCCCTTGACTTGGAGACCCGATCGACAATGGCGTTCCACAAACTCCATGATATGCCGCCCCCGCGGCAACACTGGCTGCGTGTCTCCCACTATCCCCAGTGGTGGGAGGCCGGTCAGAAAGTACACATCCTGGACCGTCAGTTCGATCCTGTGCCCCTGCACTACAAAGATCTCCTGATCTGGATCCCAATACCTGATAATCCGGGCCAGTAATGGTTCCCCTGCTCTCATCAACGGGTTCTCCACAAACTTGAGAACCCCAAATCTGGCCAATACACGACGGACGCCCTGATCCGCCTGGATCTCTGCCCGAAGTGTTCCCAGATCCATCTCTCTCCAGTTGACCCGTAACTCTGCCATACCTGCACAAACACATTCTTTTTGTCAGGGTACAGATCGAGCAAACCATAACCACACACCAAAACCCAACTCCCAGCCATCAAACAGCACCAAGCCCCCCTCCTCTCCCAGGTCGCAGTTTTCTGCCCATTTCTGGACCAGGTCGCACTTTCTCCCCTCAAACCTGCGTCCTGGGTCGCACTTTTTGCCCCAAAAAGTGTGACCCGGCCGTAGAGAGGAGGGATGGGCTGTTTCTGGGGTGTTGGGCCCTAAACTGCAAATCTAATCCATCAAAATGCAAGAGCAAGGTTAGGCCTCTTACCTCCAACTGACAGATCTCGAATCCTACGGTCGGTTTGTCCGCTACGTTCGCCGCAAGATTTAGGGCCTTCTCTCCTCTCCACATTCACCACAGCAACAATAGCAAATGAATGATTTTGGAGGGAAAACTGCCTCATTAAAAGAGAACCCCTGTTTCTTCTTTCGACTGCTGCGACCACACCGTAGCCCCGTTTGACGAACTGTCAGCACCGCTGGATAGATCTCACCGAGCTCTCAAATAGGTTTTACTTAGTTTTTGGTGATTTGATACTTCACCCGGACACATTTTTTCCACGAAGGGTCACTTCACCACTCCTTAAAATCGAATTTCCTCACTTATGACACTTGTACTTGGGGCACCACATCGCCCCCTTACTTGTCCATGTTCGTGTTGATTTTCGTCATGAGTGCCCACTTTGTACTCATGTTTCTATGACCCCCCATTGGGGCCTTTACTGTGTGGCAGCACTCTACAGTCACCCTTGTTTAGAGCATCCAAGTCGAGTCATCATTTCATTCATGGAGTCTATCCTGCGTCCTTTTGTACCCCATTATAGCCCTCCATCCTTCTTTGCTTGGTTCCTCCCTTGTGTCGCATATCATGACCTTCAGTCCTACTGTCCCCTATCCCTTTCGATATTGTGTCAGTTGCTGCCATGTCATTCATGCCCTTTATGCTCTAACAAGGGAAGTCGTCCATTCGCCACTCCATCCTTCCCCTTTCCACTATCATCATCGGTGTCAGTCTGTCTGTCGCTCTATTGTTCTTCTCTCGTGCCTTAGTTGAGAGTCTCTTATTGCCTCACCTACGGCAGACCTCCTTCTGTCGACATCAGCGCATTTATTCCAGAAGCAAGGTCTAGAGGGCGGTGTACCTTGGTTCCAGCTTCCACTCTTGTTCGGTGCCTCGGATCAGGCAGGGGGATCTCTCACTTCCCTTTGACTTGATTACTTCTCCAGCTTCTTTCAGCATGATCGAGATGAGTATACTGGACAGTCCAGTGACCCAGCAGCAGCTCTTGATGATTCTCGGGCGTGTGTGAGATGTCTCAGCCCTCATGAGGGGGTGGCCCTGCAGGTAGCCCCCCACATGCCCGGATGACCTCTTCATTGCAGCCTTTGATGCCGCTCCAGATTTTGATGATGTTGGCCTTAACCACTTGCAGCACCTCTATGATTTGCATGTATCAGTCAGATTTTGTGAGCCCTTCCCCATTTACAGGGGGCATTCGGGTTGTATTTATCTCATGTACTCAGATATTATTGTACTAGTCCTGGCTGTTATCCCAGGCACAACATGTATGTGAGACTCTTCATTGTATTTTTATCTGGCCCTTGATTATGCCAGTTGTACTCTATGGTTCGGTCCCTCGTTTACTGGACACACTATTCTTTTGTACTTTGTCACGGCGGGCATAGGTATGCCTCCCCCGCCGCCTTCAGCACAGGTACCCTCTCATAAAAAGAGACTTGTTGCACCTGCGAGTCTCGTCTCCTCAGGGTCTAGTCCTTTAGCACACTATATACCTCACACTTCTCTCTCTGACATCCCCTTTTGTTGTCTGGTGATTGTATTCTTACAACGTACTTCGGTCATACGATTTGCTCCTGACACTCGCACGCTGGGGGGCAATCTGTTACACCATTTTTTGGTCATCTAACCTTTTATCATTAGATGGACCTAAGTACACCATGCAATACCAGTTTTACCCCAAGTAAAACTGCTTTCACTATGTTAATTAAAGAAACCCCAAAAGGAATAATTAATTAAACCATAATTTAATTATTATTCCCAGTCGTGTTTAACCCAAAAACAAAGAAATTAATGAGATACACCCATAGTTATCTTATTATTTTCTAGGAATAATTATTTAAATAATATTCCTTGTTAAATATGACCAAATCAACCACTATTAATTAAATAAATCATTATTTATTTGATTATATCTCAACCACTTCCTTAAAGGGATAAATAAATCATTTATTTATTTATTCTTCA
Source organism: Pinus albicaulis (assembly GCA_034641835.2). Taxonomy (NCBI): domain Eukaryota; kingdom Viridiplantae; phylum Streptophyta; class Pinopsida; order Pinales; family Pinaceae; genus Pinus; species Pinus albicaulis. The sequence goes on along the minus strand of CM076572.1, from coordinate 1,451,587,332 downwards.
CTAATCAAGGGATTTTGACCCAAGTCAAAGTCCCTTTCCCTCCAACAAATAATAATAAAATATTCCATAGAGGTGGATCTGGATTTGGTTAACATTATTTTAATCATGCACCAAGATCTAGAATGACCCAATATTTTGTTATAAATAGGAGGGTTTTCCCCTTCATTCTTCACCTTTTGTTGCATACTAGATCACTCTGGATCTATACACTCGGTCTCATTTTCTGCCATTGTTGCTCCCATTGAGCTCTACCTTATACATTGGGTTTTCTACATCTACAAGAGAGAGAAAGCTTAGATCTGAAGTGCTGAGGACTACAAAGAACCCATCCCATTGAGGAGATCTGGATACACCTTCTTGTTTCCTCCCAGGTGCCCTGCAATATAAAAATTCATTCAAAAATCGTGTTCTTGTCTTGTCTGTTGGATGCATGGAGCAAACTCTTTACTTTACTGCTTAATATCTTTCCATTTATAGATCTGTTTGTTGCAGCACTTTAATTACTAATTGCAGATCTGAAGATGTTTTGCAGCCATTATTGTTGTTAGGGCTATTAGTTATGCGTAGCTAAAGTGGGTCTTTTTCGTACACTTCGACAAAGGATTCATACTAACAAATGGCGACTCCACACGGGTTTTAAATTACGACCGCTGTCGTTTTTCATATTCCTGCATATCCAGCTACTTCAGGCCCTAGGGCTTCTTTTTTAGCTGCTTAGTTTTCTCTTTTCATGTCATTTTTCTCACATAAAACCCTAAAAACCTAAAATTTCTAACTTCCGTGTGTTTCTGGCCCTATTGCGCAGGTAAGCGACACCAGCCGCACCTGAGACGGCAATTTTTCAGAAAATCTGCCGCCGAAACAGCCGGAACGGGGGAGTCGCACCTTTTGGCCCAAAACCTGCGACCTGGACGCACTTTTCAGCCTGTAACCTGCGACCTCAACCAAAATCAGGTCAGAACCTGCGACCTGCCTTTTTTCCAGCATTTTTTCTGTAATTTTTCTGGGTTCTGCTGCAGCCTCTGCCAGGGTTTTCCAGCCTCTGTCTCAACCCGCCTTGACCAAGATCTGATCTGTTTTTACTCATCTAAGTGGGAACCCAGTCCCTTAGGGCTTTAGTACCCTCCACTTTTTGTGGAAGAGTTTCAGCTGTTTCAGCCGTTGGTTTCAGAGCTTCAGCCCCCTCTTTTTCCAGATCTGTTACCTCACTTTCAGATCCATCGAAATCAACCTCTTTTCCTTTCAAATCACCTCTTGTCGTTTTGTTTGGACCTCTTCTAAAGGCCTCTGCCTTGCCCCCCCGGGTTTTTTGCTGATTTCCCTTTTTCCAGCCACCTTGCCTCTGTCTCTTGGCTGTGATCTGCACCCCTTGTCTGCAGCTTTATCCTCCAGATCTCTGTCCCCTTTGACCCTAGATCTGTCGAGCTTCCTTTGTGTGTGTTTCCATAGTTTTTCCCTTTCTTTTCAGCATAGTTGTGAGAGACCCACCTTCTTGGTTTAGATAGATACATACGTAGCTGTTATTTTTCTGTTATTTCAGCATTTTATTCTGTTCTCTGTAGGTTTATTTTCAGCTACGTCGCACACTTTTTCTTGCTCTCAAACAACGAAAAGGGTTTAAAAATTAAAATTAACGCACGCCACACACTGACCCTAAGTGAAGAAGCGCCTGGTTTACACCGCCTGGCAAAGACTCTAAAATCAATTGTCACTGCACCTTTTCTGCCCTTGACCTTCTTGATTTTGTCCCTTTCTGCCCTTGTCGGTTTCCTTCTTCCTATCATCATTGCGCCCCCAAGGCGCCTTTCTCGGAGACTTCTTGGCCTTCACCCTCAGTTTCCGGTTGATCGACCTGCTCCGCACCGCCGTCGTCGAGCCAGTCCACCTTCGAGTCCGCACTCCGACTCCTCTCCTGATTCATCGGGTCCCCCTTCTCCTTCCGGTTCTCCCCCTTTTACCTTCACCATGTCTGGACCGGGGCCTAACGCTAGCGGTTCTCCCGGCCCCAATGCCGGCCCTACTTCTAGCGGAACCATCACAACCACTACTCCGGCCACCCCTGTGCTGCCGTACATTGCAGGCCTCAGCCTCCCCGATTTCCATCAGTTGATTAATGATCCCATTCACCACAATGCTACCTGGCCCACTATGCCCACCAAGCTGCCCTCCGATATCCCTAAGTTCGAGGGCCTTAATGGCGAAGACCCAACCAATCACGTCCGGTCTTTCCACATGTGGTGTTCCTCCAACTCCATTACCGATGACTCCATTCGTCTTCGGTTGTTCCAACGCACGCTTACCGGCGAAGCTTCTAAATGGTATGTCGAGCAGGCCACTTCCTCCCATACCACGTTCGAGACTCTTGCCCAAGCCTTCTTGTCGTGCTTCCAGCTCCCTCTCCGATACGACACTGGTACGGAGCTCTTGACTTCATTTAAGCAATCCTCTTCCACACGCCTTTCTGCCCATGTTCAGGAATGGCGACGAAGACGGGGCTTATGTCGAGCCCCTCCCTTTGAAGATCGGGTTTACATGGACTGGTTCCTTCGCACCCTCCCGTCTCCCATCGGCAAAGATGTCGCCTCTCACTTTCCTCAATCTGAAGAAGCAGCCCTCCAAATAGCTTTAAAATATGACCTGATCTACGCTCAATCTGGTTATGTTTATACCGTTCTTCCTGACATCCCCAGGCCCGGTGGCGCTAACGCCCCGGGGGCATCTCATTCCGCCGCCGGTATTGTTGGATCTCTTTCCCACCCATCTGCTCACCCTCCTATGAGCCATGGTCTCCCTCAGGGAGGGGCCAGCACCTCAAGCAATCTTCCCCCTCCCGGCAACATGTATCCAGGATACGGCATGCCTCCTCCTTTTTCCCAACCTCCTGCTTACCTCAATGTTGCCCAACCCAACCCTTACTTTTATCCACAGCCTGGTGCGCCAGCTCCTCCAGCATATGCGCTTCCACCTCCCTTGCCTCCTCACAACCCGCAACAGCACTTACAGCCCCCTCCAGGGCAAGTATTTGCACAGCAGGGCGCGACTAATCCCCCTTCTTCTCAAAGAAGGCGGAGAGGCAACCAAAACCAATCTGCCCCTGGTAACCGCGGACCCAATGCAGTATGGACCTAAAACTAGCAACCGACCTCGGGGCATCTCGCCTAGGACGGCAGGTAGCTTCGCACAAACAAGCCATGTTCGTGTTGCGGTGTTTACGGTCACTACACTCACGATTGTCCTCTCTTACCCCAGGTGCGACAGATGTGGGAGTCTCAAGCCACATTGCGCGGACAACACGCCTCCCCTCACGCTCCTCCTAATGTGGCCACTACCCAGCCAGCTGTGTTCACTGATCCTTTCCCTCAACGGGGATTCGTGGCTGACCAGCGACCATCGTACACCCTCGTAAACCAAAATATCCTGCGGCCTGGATCTTATCATGCGCTCCCGTCAGTCCCTTAGTCGACCTTCACCTTCAAACTCGGTCTCGCCGATACCCCAAGCCTCCCGCTCGGTGCTCCAGGAGCCTCCATCTTCGGGTTCTACGAGCCTCTTCCGACATCCGGTGGCCCCTTACATCCCACAAACCCCAAAGTTGAGGTTCATCCAAATATTCCAAAGGGCCCATTACGCCGAAATGCTGCTTCCGGTCGAGCCGCTCAATCGTATAGTATAGTAGATGATTTGGCGCAATCCCCTGCTGCCATTTCCACACTGGAACTCCTCCCGTCGTGCCCTTCTCAAAAGAAGGCTCTACTATCTGCCGTGGGCGCTGTTGATCCTGCTGATGACCAAATGATTGTTTTTGACGCCACTCAATCGGACCATCCTCCTCTTCCCCCTTCCGTTTCTTTCCAAATCCCAGTCAAAATCCGGAACGCCACTGTATCCCGGTGTATAATTGATGAGGGGGCATCCACCTGTGTGATGTCCGCTTCGGTTTGGAAGCAACTCGGATCCCCTGAGCTGGCCCCTTCCACGATCACTCTTCGAGCGTGGGACGGTCATGCCTCCCAGCCTATTGGCCTGTTTCGTAACTGTCCCATCACCCTAGCCGGTAAGACTGTTTGCGTTGACGTCGAAGTCATTGACGCCTCTCTAGACTACAACATTCTATTGGGGCGAAGTTACACCTATGCCATGTTTGCTGTCCCATCCGCGGTTTTCCGCAAGATGTCTTTTCCACATAATGGGAAGATAGTCACCATTGACCAGCTATCTTATCATGAGCCGCCATCTCAGACCTCCTCAGAGACCACCATCTCTTCTGTAACCAACAAGCAAACCGTCGATTCCTTGACCAGTGTCTCCCCCGGCGTCTATAAAGATTCCACCCTGCTTGGTCCTTTTCCTCACCTTCCTCCCCCTCCTGTTACTGATCCCAGCTTGTCGAATGTTTGCATGATGCAATCGTCTCAGGCTGCCCATAAACGGCCTGCCTCGGCTAGCCCGCACCCTCCTCCCCGCCCTTCGCAACCCGCTCCTAGCCATCCATCTCAGCCAGCCGGACCTCCTCTTTCTGGCCCTCCCCCTACAGCTGGCACCCCCGAACCTCTTTATCCTCCAGGCTCGGTCCCCCCTGGCCTTAACCATCTTGGAGCCGTTCCTCCTGGTCATTACCCTGCTGGACGGATCCCCTTCTTGGCTCCCCCTCCCGGAGTATATTCCGTCCCCGTCATGGCCACCCTTTCTCTCCCTAACTTGACCTTGGGTATTCCGGTTTGGTACCTTGACCCCCCAGCCGCCACCCCCCCTGGTCACCCCAAACCTTACATGGATTTGACACCGGTTCAACCGGTCCCCCTCGCTTCCTCCATAGCCAACGTGCCCCCAGCACCTCCACAGGACCCTTCTCCTGCTGAGTCGGCTCCCGGGAAGAAAGGAAAAGCCCGCAAGGGGGCAACCAAAGACCAAACCACCACAACCACCTCGGCTCCTCCCCCACCCTCAAAGCCTTGTGCCTTATGTGATGTCATCGGTCATGCCACCCATGCTTGTCCCGAGTTACCCCGTATTCGCCCCATGGTAAAAGTCGCGTTCCCCGACACTACGGTCCCTGAAACTCCCACCCCTGCTTCGACCGTCTCCAAGAACCCCAAGACTCTCCGCACCAACAAGCCTTGTGCTTTGTGCGGTGTCCATGGCCACTACTCCCATCATTGTCCTCACCTGACGCATTACCGTGCCTCCCTTGAGGTGATCCGCAAGTATGAGGTTGAACAAAATCAATCCGCCTCTCCCATTCTCGCGCAGTATGCTTCAGGCCAGCCTGAGGATCCCCCCGCTCCCATCCACATCCCCCCCCCTGATGTTCAGATGACGGAGTCTACAGTCACCATTCTTTACCTATCCTCCTCTGCACGACACTCGGAGCCTAGCCCGTCTGCAGCCTCCCCCGTTGTGTCCCTTGATGCTCGAGATCACTCCACTTGTGTCTCTGTTGACCTTCGCAGCCCGAGTCCTCGCCATGTTTCCGATAGCTCTCATACATCACCTTGTTTGAGTTTTTCTCATCCTGCCCCTTCCCCCCGCCATTACCGCTCGATGACTTCTGCCCCCTCACGCTGCCGTCCTTTCCTTTCATCCCCTCATGTATTGTCTTGTCACACCACCTTACGCATCCCCCCGTCCACATCCTTTATCGGTTACGCCGATGGTGCAAGTCGCTACTCCAGGAATCTTGCCTCGGCAGGGTGGGCCATCTTCACCCCCTTGCATGACCTCGTTCTGTCTAACGGGGTATGCATTGGTTCTGCCACCAACAATCAGGCCGAATACGATGCCGTGTGTGGCCTACTAGCTGATGCTTTGTTGCATCGCATTCGCCATCTGCACGTTCGTTTGGATTCCTTGCTTCTTGTCATGCAACTCAATGGTGTTTATCGTGTGCGTAACCCTGTGCTTTTTAGACGCTATTTATGAGTAAAAGTCTTAATACGTGCGTTTGAAACCATAACTTTCAACCATGTACCCAGAGACCAGAATCACTACGTAGATAGTATTGCAAACCATGTTCTAGATTGGCATTTATCACACACAATTCATACAAGACAATAACATTAAATCAACCATCAAAAGACGATGCATATCCATAATATGTGTCACAAACCATATATTGATGAGTCCATCTACTCTGATACACATGACATGCCCATAGCATGTTCCAAAAAAACTGGGGGCACCATACGCCCCCCCATACATATACATACGACATGCCCATAGCATGTTACAAACAAAAACTGGGGGCACCATATGCCCCTCCATACATTCTAGGGGCCACCACCTGCCCCTACATACATCAGAAGGGGTACCATATGCCCCTAATCACTATCTGGAGGCTCCCGGGCCAATGGCTCTGCCCCGGCAGCATGTAGATCCCGCATAGTTTGACCGGCCATCGCCATGCGCCGCATGATACCTCGCCACTCCGAGGGGAGACCAACACATGGCTCTATGTACTGGTCGTCTAAATCCTGCCACCCGCGCTCCGATACTCCAGTCAAAAGCTGCTCACATCTACGGCGGATGTCCTCCAGTAGGGCGGCTGCATCCTCATTCTGCGCCGCTCTCGACCCACTCAGACCTGTAGCTCCAAACGCTGCCGGTCGTCCCATATATCCGGCCGGTTTTACCGGTGCTATATCTGCATACCAAAAGTCCCTGAATCAGCATCATCATTTACTATTCAAAAACTTTAACATGCCCATATAAGAATAGCAATTTTTCACTTACCATCGGGCCCCCAGACTCGACCAGACGGAAGTGGCAGATCCGGATCCCCACAGTAGCTCATCCCACTATACGGGTAGTCGTCTATGTATAACGGCATCTGATCCCAATGGGCAAAAAACTCCGGTCGAAACACTCGCCCGACCGCCCCTCCTCCTCCTCTGCAGAGTAGTCGTCCCCAACGACGCATCCTGGGCTCTCTCGGGCCCCCATCTGGAAGCTGCACACGAGGCCTCAAGGTTGGGATCTTCTCAAAGAAGAAGGCGCACAATAAAGTCCCATATGAGCAATCATGATTCACCTGCCGCCTGCATAGCGACAACTGTCGCTTTAGCGCCACCAGCATCATTTGAGCCCACCCAAAGTAGGTCCCACCCAACACACTCTCCACTATCATCATCTGCCCACCGGTGATGTGATGGAACGCCTGGCTGCCCAGGATTCGCAGCACAGCTGCGGCCACTGCATGGGTTTCTAGCCTCTCTAGATCCCCGACCGATATTCGAGTCCCCTTGACTTGAAGACCCGGTCGACAATGGCGTTCCACGAACTCCATGATATGCCGCCCCCGCGACAGCACTGGCTGCGTGTCTCCCACGATCCCCAGTGGTGGGAGGCCGGTCAGGAAGTACACATCCTGGACCGTCAGTTCGATCCTGTGCCCTTGCACTACAAAGATCTCCTGATCTGGATCCCAATAACTGATAATCCGGGCCAGTAATGGTTCCCCTGCTCTCATCAACGGATTCTCCACAAACTTGAGAACCCCAAATCTGGCCAATACACGACGAACGCCCTGATCCGCCTGGATCTCTGTCCGAAGTGTTCCCAGATCCCTCTCTCTCCAGTTGACCCGCAACTCTGCCATACCTGCACAAACACATTCTTTTTGTCAGGGTACAGATCGGGCAAACCATAACCACCCACCAAAACCCAACTCCCGACCATCATGACCTTTCAAGCCCCCTCCTCTCCCGGAGTCGCTGGAGTTTCACCAATTCTGGACAGTCTTTTCTCCCCTCAAGCACACGTCTGGGTGCTTACTTTGCCCCAAAAAGTGTGACCCGGCCATAGAGATGAGGGAGGGGCTGTTTCTGGGGTTTTGGGCCCTAAACTGCAACTGTAATCCATCAAAATGCAAGAGCAAGGTTAGGCCTCTTACCTCCAACTGACAGATCTCGATTCCAACGGTCGGTTTGTCCGCTACGTTTGCCGCAAGATTTAGGGCCTTCTCTCCTCTCCACATTCACCACAACAACAATAGCAAATGAATGATTTTGGAGGGAAAACTGCCTCATTAAAAGAGAACCCCTGTTTCTTCTTTCGACTGCTGCGACCACACCGTAGCCCCGTTCGACGAACCGTCAGCACCGCTGGTTAGATCTCACCGAGCTCTCAAATAGGTTTTACTTAGTTTTTGGTGATTTGATACTTCACCCGGACACATTTTTTCCCCGAAGGGTCACTTCCTCCTTGCAGAATTTCCTCACTTACGACACTTTGTACTTGGGGCACCATATCGCCCCTTACTTGTCCATGTTCGTGTTGATTTTCCACATGAGTGCCTTTGTACTCAGATTATGTTTCTATGACCCCCATTGGGGCCTTTCTTGCGTAGTAACGCCTCTCACAGTCCACCCTTGTTTATAGCATCAGTCTGAGTCATCACCGCATTCATGGAATCTATCCTGCGTCCTTTTGCACCCCACTATAGCCCTCCATCCTTCTTTTCTTGATTACTCCCTTGTGTCGCATATCATGACCTTCGGTCCCACTGTCCCTTATCCCTTTCGATATTGTGTCAGTCGCTGCCATGTCATTCATGCCCTTTATGCTCTAACAAGGGAAGTCGTCCATTCGCCACTCCATCCTCCCCCTTTCCACTATCATCATCGGTGTCAGTCTGTCTGTCGCTCTATTGTTCTTCTCTCGTGCCTTAGTTGAGAGTCTCTTATTGCCTCACCTACGGCGGACCTCCTTCTGTCGACATCAGCGCATTTATTCCAGAAGCGAGGTCTAGAGGGCGGTGTACCTTGGTTCCAGCTTCCACTCTTGTTCGGTGCCTCGGATCAGGCAGGGGGATCTCTCACTTCCCTTTGACTTGATTACTTCTCTAGCTCCTTTCAGCATGATCGAGATGAGTATACTGGACAGTCCAGTGACCCAGCAGCAGCTCCTGATGATTCCCGGGCATGTGTGAGATGTATCAGCCCTCATGAGGGGGTGGCCCTGCAGGTAGCCCCCCACATGCCCGGATGACCTCTTCATTACAGCCTTTGATGCCGCTCCACATTTTGATGATGATGGCCTTAGCCACCTGCAGCGCCTCTATGATTTGCATGTATCAGTCAGATTTTGTGAGCCCTTCCCCATTTACAGGGGGCATTCGGGTTGTATTTATCTCATGTACTCAGATATTATTGTACTATTCCTGGCTGTTATCCCAGGCACAGCATGTATGTGAGACTCTTCATTGTATTTTTATCTGGCCCTTGATTATGCCAGCTGTACTCTATGGTTCGGTCCCTCGTTTACTGGACACACTATTCTTTTGTACTTTGTCACGGCGGGCGTAGGTATGCCTCCCCCGCCGCCTTCATCACAGGTACCCTCTCATAAAAAGAGACTTGTTGCACCTGCGAGTCTCGTCTCCTCAGGGTCTAGTCCTTCAGCACACTATCTACCTCACACTTCTCTCTCTGACATCCCCTTTTGTTGTCTGGTGATTGTATTCTTACAACGTACTTCGGTCATACGATTTGCTCCTGACACTCGCGCGCTGGGGGGCAATCTGTTACACCATTTTTTGGTCATCTAACCTTTTATCATTAGATGGACCCAAGTACACCATGCAAGACCAGTTTTACCCCAAGTAAAACTGCTTTCACTATGTTAATTAAAGAAACCCCAAAAGGAATAATTAATTAAACAATAATTTAATTATTATTCCCAGTCATGTTTAACCCAAAAACAAAGAAATTAATGAGATACACCCATAGTTATCTTATTATTTTCTAGGAAAAAGTATTTAAATAATATTCCTTGTTAAATATGACCAAATCAACCACTATTAATTAAATAAATCATTATTTATTTGATTATATCCCAACCACTTCCTTAAAAGGATAAATAAATCATTTATTTATTTATTCCTCACTAATCAAGGGATTTGACCCAAGTCAAAGTCCCTTTTCCTCCAACAAATAATAATAAAATATTCCATAGAGGTGGATCTAGATTTGATTAACATTATTTTAATCATGCACCAAGATCTAGAATGACCCAATATTTTGTTATAAATAGGAGGGTTTTCCCCTTCATTCTTCACCTTTTGTTGCATAGAAGATCACTCTGGATCTATACACTTGGTCTCATTTCTACCATTTTGCTCCCATTGAGCTCTACCTTATACATTGGGTTTTCTACATCTACAAGAGAGAGAAAGCTTAGATCTGAAGTGCTGAGGACTACAAAGAACCCATCCCATTGAGGAGATCTGGATACACCTTCTTGTTTCCTCCCAGGTGCCCTGTAATATAAAAATTCATTCAAAAATCGTGTTCTTGTCTTGTCTGTTGGATGCATGGAGCAAACTCTTTACTTTACTGCTTAATGTCTTTCCATTTATAGATCTGTTTTTTGCAGCACTTTAACTACTAATTGCAGATCTGAAGATGTTTTGCAGCCATTATTGTTGTTAGGGCTATTAGTTATGCGTAGCTAAAGTGGGTCTTTTTCGTACACTTCGACAAAGAATTCATACTAACACTTAGGCTTAGAAATTACTAAACCATACAAAGACTTGTATTCCTTTGACTCAAGCAGAGTCAAATGTTTGGTTTTAATCAAATATTTGTGTGTAAACTTATCCCAAATCCCTGCTAAGAGTTTAGTCATGGACATAGTTGTAGCTGATATTCCCCCTAAGTATGGCATGCTCTTATCAAGATCTTGGGGAGCCAAACTTCAGGGAAGCCTTCAAATGGACATGTCTTATGCCACCATTCTCGTTTTTAATCAAAACAGAAGACTACACAGGGAATCTCACATGAAATACATGGTGAGCAATATAGACAAACCAAACAACTATCCAATCTATTCTATTCAATCAAGTTTAGATTCCTTTATCTTATGTAACGAAGATGAAATTACTCAACAAGATAAGGAAAACATGGACCCAATCAGTTCACCAGAACAATCAAATCTTCCCTTCAATCAAATTCAAAACATTACTAGTCAACAGCAACAAGAAAATGAAAATAGGAATGACATACTTTGGACAATAAAATTTGATGGATCTTGTAATAAAACAAGTGCAAGAGCAGGTGTGTGTGTGGATTCAAAATACAAATCAGAGTTTTTCATATAAATTGGATTTCCCATGCACTAATAATATTGCTGAGTATGAAGCACTTCTCCTAGGCTTACAATTTCTTAAACATCTAGAAGCCCAGAGGATATCAATCTTACGAGATTCTGAACTTATCATAAGACAAATCAAAGGAGAATACTTAGCTAGAAATCTAAAACTTAGGGAATATTGAAACGCTGCCCTTGACCTATTGAAAACCTTTGAAAAGTATGAACTTATTTTCATTCCAAGAGAACTAAATCATCTAGCAAATGAACTCACTTTCAATGCCAGCAATTTCCAAATACTTGAAATAAATGAACAACTCAGTGTGAAGGTAAAACACAGGCCTGCTATGCTTGATAACGAAGTTCACTGGCAAGTATTTGATTCTGAAAAACACATAGATGATTTCTTGAAATGAGAAAATGATTTCAGCATACCAATATCAGAAACCAGCCATAAAGAAAATTGTTTGTATATTGAACAAATCCCAGAAGTTGAAATGACATATACTGCTGATATAAATGATTGTGAGAATCCTTTTGAAGCAGAGATAACTGACAATGCAGACCAAGAAGACTTGGAAGTTTTACAATGCAAAAATGATAAAATTCCAAGAGGTCTAGCACCTTTAGAACACCTTTTTTATTTTAACAATGTAGCCAAAGAACCAAGAATGGAGCCCATGGAAACAGATGTAGAAGAGCATAACATAGGCAGTCTAGCAGAACCCAAGATGATCAAACTGTCTAGCACTCCCCAGCTCACATAAAATTGCAATACATAGAGCTGTTCAAAGAGTTTAAAGATGTTTTTGCTTGGGGATACAAAGACCTAAAATCATATGATACCAGCATCATCCAGCACAAAATTCTTTTGAAAGAAAATCAAAAGCCTTTCAAACAAAAACTGAGGAGAATAAATCCTCTCTTACTACCTCTAGTTAAGGTAGAGATTGAAAAAATGCATGATGCTAGAATCATAGTACCCATTAGATTTTCAGAGTGGGTATCAAACTTAGTTTTTGTTAGAAAGAAAACAGGGGAAATCAGACTTTGTATTGACTTCAGAAATTTAAATAGAGCCTCTTTAAAGGAAAACTACCCTTTGCCCAAGATGGACCATATACTTCAAAGGTTAGTTGGGTTTAGAAGGATATCCCTCTTAGATGGGTTCTCGGGTTACAACCAGGTGTTAGTGCTCCCAAGTGATCAAATAAAAACTACTTTTACCACACCTTGGGGCACCTTTATGTATGTAAAAATTCCTTTCGGATTAATGAATGCAGGGGCCACCTTCCAAAGGCCATGGACATAGCCTTTTCTGAAGACATTGGCTATTTCATAATCATTTACCTTGATGACATAACTGTTTTCTCAAAAACTAATGAAGAACATTTAATTCACCTGAGAAAAGTTTTTGAGAAGTGTAGGAAATTTGGCTTATCATTGAATCCCAAGAAGACACTCTTTGGTCTCCAAGAAGGTAAACTTCTTGGCCATATAATTTTAGAAGAGGGAATCAAAATAGACCCTACAAGGATAGATGGCATATTGCAGATCAGCCATCCAAGGAGCCTCAAAGAATTGAAATCTTTCATCGGAAAGATTAATTTTCTGAGGAGGTTTATTCCTAATCTTGTTGAGCTATTAAAAAACATTACAAACATGCTTAAGAAAAATGTCGGTGTAAAATGGACTTTACCAGCTAAACAATCATTCGAACTAGTCAAACAAGCTCTTACTCAAACACCAGTCCTGATTAGTCCAGATTTTACCAAAGACTTTTACATCTTTTCCTTTGCATCTGAACATACAATAGCCACAGTTTTACTTCAAAAGAATGATTTGGGGCACGAACAACCAATATCTTTCTTTAGTAGGGCCTTAAGAGATGCTCCTCTCAAATATAACATCATGGAGAAGCAAGCCTTAGCATTAGTGAAAGCATTAAAAGACTTTAGGGTCTATATTTTACACTCTCACGTAATTGATTTTGTTCCACATACTGTTGTCAAGGACATTCTAAGTCAAGACCCTGATGGTAAAATGGGAAAATGGATTGCAACTATTCTTGAATATGACTTAGAAATTAGGCCCACCAAACTAGTTAAAGGGCAAGGATTAGCAAAACTCATGGCTAAGTCTAACTTCCAAGCACTAGACATGAATATGGTGGACGTGTTGGAAGAAATAGAAGAATCTACTGCTCCTTTTATTGAAGAAAAATTTCTGAATTCTCCTTGGTATGTTGACATTATTTATGTGCTTTTATATTTAAATGCCCCTCCTTCTTTGTCCAAAACTGAAGCTAGATTTTTGAAACAGAAGGCTTTGAGTTTTTGCATCTTAGATGGAGTATTATATTGGAAAAATGTTGTTGGAATTTTTCTTAAATGTTTATTTGAAGATGATGCAGGAAAAATCATGCATGAATTGCATGATGGAGAATGTGGAGGACACCTCTACTGGAAGGCCACAACAAACAAAATTCTTAGATCTGGTTACTATTGGCCTACCCTTTTCCTAGACACTCAAAAGTTGGTCATGTCTTGCCATAAGTGTCAAATCTTTGATGGCAAAAGAAAACTTCTTCCCTTACCCTTACATCCTATCAGAGTTGAGGCACCTTTTCAACAATGGGGTTTAGACTTCATTGGGGAAATTCACCCATCCTCCTCAGCTCAACATAAGTGGATCCTCATAGCCACTGACTTCTTTACCAAGTGGATAGAAGCTATACCCTCCAGAAATGCTAATGAATCTGTCATTATCAAGTTCCTTGAAACAAATATCCTATCCAGATTTGGTTGTCCCAGAAAAATCATAACAGACAATGCTGCTGCTTTTAAATCTAAGAAGATGGTTGATTTTTGTTACAAATACCACATAACCTTGGGCCATTCCACTGCTTACTATCCCCAAGGAAATGGATTAGCTGAATCTTCCAACAAGAGCATCATCAATATCATTAAGAAATTGTTGGAAAAGAATAAAAAATCATGGCATAGTAAGCTGGTTCATGCCTTGTGGGCTGATAGGTTAACTACAAACAAATCAATAAATATGTCCCCCTATCAGTTAGTTTATGGCATGGATGCAGTTTTTCCTACCTCATTGGGAGTTCCAGTCATGAAACTCCTTCAAGAAGTGCAGATTGAAGAAAATGATATGCAGAGAAGAATCAACCAAACAATCCATTTACAACAGACCAGAGAGGAAGTCTATGAAAGAACACAGTTAGTCCAAGAAAATATGAAGAAGATATTTGATAAGAGGACTAAGGCAAAAAATTTCCAAGTTGGGAATGTTGTTCTTAAATGGGATTCAAGAAGAGAAGAGAAGGGAAAACATGGCAAGTTTGAGAACTTGTGGAAAGGGCCATATATTATACATGCCGAGAGGGGTTACAATGCGTTTTTCTTGAAGGAATTGAATGGAGAAGATCTGTATGGAGGTCCTGTCAATGGCAGAATGCTCAAGCATTACTTCTGCCAAGAATCATAAGTTTTAAAGCATTTTATTTTACCATTGTAAATATCATAGTCTTAACATTGCATTCAAGCTTATGAAAATAAAAAATACAAAAAGAAAGAAAAGAAAGAAAAGAGGGAAAATTGTGAAAACAAGAAAGGTATAGCCCCATACCAAAAAGAGAAACAAATCTAAAAGTGTGCAAGCTCAAATGCCACTCCTAAAAAACACACTTCTAGTTAGTCAAATAGTTTAATCTTGACTAATTAGCTTTAAATTTTCTGCTGATAGGATAGTGAATTCGATTTTCCAAACTGTTTAACCTTGGCTTATCAGTAGATAGTTTAGGATAGAAATCAAAGGTTCAAATATGCTCAAAATCTGAACCTGAGTTTCCAAAGAGAAAGTGACTCAAATCTGTTTCAAGTTCTGGGTCAAAAGATGTAAAAATCTAGTTCTAATCAGCTAAAAATCTGAACCAGTTAGCAAAGGAAAGACAACTCAAGTAAGGGTCAAAACAGAGCTGTAAAAAGAGGAAGGAAGTGCTTTGAAAAATTAGATCTTAAAGCTTCATTTTTTGTTTTAATTTTGTGTAAAATAATGTCTATGTGCAGTAGTTCTTATGCCATAGATCAACATCAAGTTAAACAACTTAATCTTGACTTGAATGCTTTTTAAATTTCTATTGTAGAAATTAGAGAATAAAGTCTGTTGGAAAGTTTAATACCAACAGACAGAGGATTAGGTAGAGAATCATGTGAACTCAACTGTTTAATCCGAGTCCATGGAGAAATAAGGAGTAGAAGTAGATTAGTTTTCCTGCTTTCAAAAGAATAAAATGTTGTGAAAGAGTTTGCCAATCCAAGTACACTCTAAAGAAGAAAAAATGTTAGATCAGTAGGATTGGGTAGGTAGACAGGTTGTATTGATGAAGTTCCATTGTTGATCCATGAATGCTAATATGTTTTAGAGAAAAATAAGGTCATCCACAGAAAGAAAGGCAACCCAATGGATGAGGCAACTGATCAGCCTCCCACAGAATGCAAGTCTGAAATTCTCGATGCCTTCAAAAAAGGTACCATCCCCAAGTGGAGCCACTGTTAACCACCCATAAATTCTGTCATATCAGGTGGTGGCTAAATGATGTTGGATAACCTTCAAGAAACAATTTGATTTCTAAAATTGCTGATGCTTAAAGTCTTTTGGATAATCGTCACTGCTTTTCCCTTTTGCAACTCAGAAATTCTGTTGTCATTAGATGAAGAGAAACTGCTGCAAGCACCATTTTTTCCCCTTTCCCCTTCTTCCAAAAATAACCTCATCTTTTCCTTTCCTTCTCCCATGAAATCCCTCATTTTCATGATTTTTTCCCTTTCCCCTTCATCGAAACCCTTTGATAAGGTTTAAAGACTCCTTCTTTGCCTTATCGGAACCCCTCTAAACCTTTGAAAATCATTGAAAATCCGAAAAATCCACATTTGGACACATATGGGTCTTAGCCCCATTCGGCCAGATCCCTCGACCTTTTCCCCACGTGACCCGGGTGCCGAAACTAGGCGCTAGCCCGAAAAATCACTTAGCGCATTTGGTCATCGGGAGCATTTCTCACCGTTGATTTTCCGGCCCATCCAACGGTCTTCGCAATCCCATCACGCCCATGGTCCCCACTCCTGTTCACCGCCCGATCGCCTCACAGCCGTCCATTTAACCCATAGATCCGACGACCCATTTTCATCCACCCAGTGGTCCCTGCGCCACGGTCACTATGCAGAAACCAGCGGTATCCATCACACTGCTTTCAAGCGCAGGGCGGTTTTATCCCGATTAGCAGCAATTCCACTCACCGATTGATGTGTGGCCTGGGCACTGTTCACCAAACTTCTGTCCATCGCGCGTTAAAGTTCGGACGTGGACCTGGTGCGATATGGATGTCCACCGTCTGATCTGAGGCCACCCATCAGACGGCGATCGCTCACCGAAGATGCCCACACGATAACTAGGCTCCGGCGTAGCGGTAGCAACATATCCACTGTCAATCTGATCTACAGATCGACGACCCAAAATTCATCGCCCGTTTTCTCCGTTTTGAATTTTCACCTGCGCTCCCGACTGTCGATTTTGCGCGATCAACGGCTCTGATTCAAATCCTTCTTTCACTCTCCTCTGACCTCCTTGATCAATCTCGACCATTGGATGATGCCATCCAAAGGTCATGCTCTCCCCACATTTCCTCCCGCAGCAATAAACCTATATATGTAGGATTTTTTAATATTTTTTGTATTGTGCAGGGTTTCAAGTGATTTTTCCGCTATGCCCGAAGAAAATTCAAAGGCAAAGGGTGACGATCCTCCTGCCTTCGATTCACCAAAGAAAATCAATCACAAGGTTTAAAATTCACGTTTCATCAGTGATTCTTGAGGCATTGATGCCATATCGCCCCTGTGCAGCCCTGCACATCCGCAAAAACACCATGAATTAAGCACAGTTAGAGAAGTATCAATGTCGAAGATAAAATTTATCAGGAAAGAAAATTGAAGACAGATTTATGGGGATTACGGCTAAGAATGGATTATCAGAAGCCCAAACCACAGTTTAAAAGTAAATCATGACTGTTTTATCAGAAAAGAGACCTCCACTATCACCTCAGGGGCTAATTAAAACTTCTAGCCGCCACAGAGCCACCTACAACCTCAAAGCAATCAAAGAAGGTCAAAGTTATTACCAGACCAGGAGATATTTAGCATCAATACAGATGAACAGTTATTTCAACGAAAGAAACTAATTGTAGCTGTCAGCAGAAGTTATTTCAAGCATGATGAGAAGCCTTGAAGTCAACAAATTCTTTCCAGCAAACCTAATAGTTAATGTAAATGATTTTATATGGAGGACACCTATGTAAGTTGCTTCATTGAGCCCCCAAAGGCCAAGTAGCCATTTAAGTTTGTATTAATTAGTTTTTGAGATCTTTTATCAGATCTCACCTCCTCATTCTTCGATATATACTTATGAAGAAGATAAGTGAGGGGTTGGTTGATCACTAGTAATATTGAAACTCTTTGAAATAATACATAGTCTTTTGAAGTTGAAGAAGAAATTGAAGTCTTGGAAGCCTTGTTGATATTGTTGCATGCTTGTTACTGTGAAGGCTCTATCATTGGATCCATGAGCTTGGCTGTTGGTGAAGTATTCTGAACTGTTTAGTGTTTTCCCCTATTTTCATTATGTTCCATAATTTCTTACTACAGTAGGTTGAAAGTTTTAGGCTAAGAAATGACTCCTGGAAGCACCTTAGGCCTGGTCATCCTTCACTGTTTCATGTTTTCTTCTGCTGAAGTATTTTAGAGTCTTTAACCTCTCTCTTTAGTCTTCATGCTTGTTTATTTCCTTAATAGTTCGAATAGTTGGTTTCAACATGATTTATGGTTCTCCTTGCTTGTCTGCTGCCACTTTAAAACTGTTATTGAAGTCTCCCTTTGTAGTTTTCTGTTTACAGTGAGTCAAGGAGGTCTGTTCTGATCTTGCCCTTTTTCCTTACTTAAACAGTTGTCTCAAAGGTCTTTATAGTTGTAATCATAGATGTGTTAGGTGTTCCTTCTTCTATGACTGCAGTTATCAGTGAAACTTTTACGTTTTTCTAAATCATTTGAAATAAAATCTTTGAGGAAATAGGGTGTTCCCTGAATCTTAGATTTTGTTTTGAAAGTTCTTTTGAAATCATTTTTTGCTTAAAGGTGTTATTTGTAGAATTCATGGTTAGCCCTGTCTATCAAAAATTTCTTTATTGTTCAAAATTGTGCTTTCAAATTCCCTTTGTTTGAGAATTAAACTTCTCTTTCCAAATCATTGATGTCCATCACATTCCAAAACCAAAGGATCCTATGGCCAAGTTAGATTTTCCCTCTGATATCCCATATCCATTGATGAGTATGTTATGAACTCTTCTTGACTCCATTGCCCAATGAACCAGATGTTTCTCCATTCTGTATATCTTTCCTAGACCTTTCATGTTCTGTTGTATCAATTCAACCAAACAAACAAATAAACACCTGCACTTAATAACTAGTCTAAAACCAATACTCAAAGCACACAAGATAAACCTTTGCAAACAAACATTTGAGAGACCCCTCTCTGAGAACAGGAGGACTAGAACGTAGAACTCTAAAGATTGGTTCTGATGTTGCCTTGTCTTTTGATTTTCCAAACTATCAAAACACGGGACACCAATAGGAATTATATTCTATCCATAGGCAGAGCAACGAATCAATCAATGATTTTAATAGGAGGTTTCAAAAAATGTATTTCAGCATGCCAAAAGAGATTCGACCTCCTAAAGCTACAACTTTGGTTTACTATTTGAGGGCTCTTTTTGTTGTATTGGCTTTTTATCTCAAGGAGAGAAAGCCTTGCACTCTAGAGCTGTTGTTTCTTTATGCATAAGAAATCGAAGATAATGTGTGGGCTTGTAGAAATTTGTCCTGGCATGTTGAAAGAACAAGTTTTGTTGAATACAAGAGGGCCTGTTAAGAAAAAATTGGAATTTCTTTACAAGAGAATGAAAATTTAGAGATGAACAAGGATTTTCAAAAGTGGTCAGGGGATTCTTTTATTGCTGAAACATAAGAATTCAAGCATTCTGAGGATTCTAGTTAGAATTGTTTTGCAAAAACGGAACTACATGCCGAAATCTTGGAATATCATTACAATTTTCATAATTTTAATGATTTTGTGAATAGAGGAGAAACTAGCGGAGCTTCACAGGTGTGGTTGCAGGAGGGAGAATATTTTTGTTAAGAATTGGCATTATATGAAAAACATCAGCATTATGAGGAACAAACCTTAGATTTATCTTTCCGACCTAAATGGTTATCAACAGAAAACAAAAATCAATCTTCTCACATACATCCTCAAATTGAGGAGTCAAACATTGAAAGAAGCTGCCCTGTTTAAAGAAGTCTACATTAGCAAGATGTTCAAGAAAAGGAAGCAACTGAATAATTGTCTCATCATTTCTATGATCTAGTGGATGACTATATGACAAATTTATTTTGTCAGAAACAAGAATTTATGCAAGGGTATCTGCAAAGCTCTGTATTTGGAAAATTTTCATTGTACTTCCCTGTTTTGAATTTCAAATTTCTAGAGTATGGGGGCATTAAATCTAACACACGGATGTTAGGTTGGTGCCATTGGAAGGCTGACTTCACCTAGTTAAGTTCAACCATGTATATAGATAGGAGTAGTGCATAAATAAGCTCAGAATTTGAGCTTTTTTAGTTGTAGTATTTTCATTTCGGTATTTTCAGTTTCAGAATAAAGGAAGGAATCCAAAGTGTAGCAGGTTTCTAGAGGTTTTCATACTAGATCCTCTCTCATTTTGGATTGACTCCATGCCCAATAAATTATGTTGATCTACGATTTCTCTTTGACTCCATGCCTAATAAAGACTATTGATCTAAAAGTTCTCTTTGACTCCATGCCCAATAAAAGCTACCGATCTACAAGTTCTCAGCACTTTTTTAACAAAGTGTTGTCCCAAATTGGAGCCAAATGTTGTAGCCTAATTTGACTCAGCCAAAAGTTAAGAAAGGTTTTTGAGCAATTCAAGGTTATTGAGGAACAATTGTTAAATTTCAAGAAAACCTGCAATATGCTTGAAAGGATAACCACAAGCACAACGGGGATTCGTCATCACATATGCACTAGAACCAAAATCAAGGAAGCAACAACATTGGAGGTGTAATCTAAGCCAGAGGAGCAGCAAAGAGAAAAGCGTGTAGGAGGGGTCGATTCAGGCTCATTCACGTACATAACAGTGCAAGAGCTGGACCGATGGGCACATTCAAAACATTACATACAGGTCAGGGCTAAGTTAGGTGTATTCACAAGATTAGGAGGGTTACACCATGGAGAAACTAATTACTTTCTCGAAGGCAGTAAAAAGGAAAAGGTAGCAAAAAAGCAAAGGCAGAGTCATGAACGGTAAGCGGGTCAAGTCGTGAACGATAAGCGGGGCAAGTCGTGAACGTGGGAAAAGTCATGAACTGGTCAAGCGTTCTATGAAAAAATCCAAAAAGAAACAAATGGGCACAACCAAAGAAGAAAAGTCAACAAATCGGAGTAAAGATACAACGAGGACCGTTGGATCTGGGCATAAATCAACGACAGAGATTAAATCGCAAACCCAACGGTATTTCACATATCGGCGAGTTTTACATTTATATGATAAGAAATCACAAATTAAAATTATTTAAGTTGCGATGCAATAAGTCATAGAAACTATGAAATGCGAGGTGCGGGAAATGACGTGGGAAGATGACGTGGCAGTGACGTGGCAAGATGATGTGGCAGATTACGTGGTCCCGACCCCACAGATCGCAGGTAATTTATGATGACATGGTAAGGTGACGTGGCAGTGACATGGCAAGGTGACGTGGCATGATGACATGGACTTGGCCCACATATCGCACATAGAATATGACATAGGATAAGTTTATTGTTAAACGTTAAAAGTTGCAGGGTGTGATGGGGAGTTTGTTGTGATTTGTGAAATCGCAAAATCGTAAGTATTGTGAAATTGCTATAATCTAAAACTTGCAAAGTGCGATCAAGAGGAGCAGACGTGATGGAAATTCAAAGCTAAAGTCTAGAGAATTTAAATTCCGGCATGGGACCCATCTGCATACTGCACAAAATCGGTGATTCTTACATTTACATGTTAAGACATCGAAAGTTATTTTATTTTGCGATGCAATAAGAAGTTCAGTTTGCGATGCAATGTGATCGCATATCGAATATGTTAAAGGGAAACTTGTTAGCGCTAAGAACTAAATCCTGTGACATTCGACAAGAGCCCGGATTCAATGTAGTGCTAGAGTCAAATTGCAAAGGATTTCAAATCCGGATGTAAAGCCTTTCCAGTGTTAAATCACATTGGAGGAAGAAAGGAGGCTTATAACGTAAAGCTGGTGAAACACCTTGATAACGGAAGAAGGTTTGAATGTAGGCATAGAGACTCGAGTAAGTGGCCCGACGCAGAGCAAAGGAGAAGAGAAGACTGAACACAACAGGAAGATGCAAAAGAGGTAGATTCGG
Organism: Pinus albicaulis; assembly: GCA_034641835.2. NCBI lineage: Eukaryota > Viridiplantae > Streptophyta > Pinopsida > Pinales > Pinaceae > Pinus > Pinus albicaulis. The sequence goes on along the minus strand of CM076572.1, from coordinate 1,451,565,687 downwards.
GTAGTAGATGACATAATGACAACGTTCGAAGCGTAAAAGCATGGGCAAAGTTGGGTGGAGATGCGTTTATGCATACTGTTAGGACATCACAGTTGAAACGGAAAGAGACACATCAAAAACAAATCAGACTCAGCAAAAGAATTATATTCCAAGTGTATTTTATTTTCTTTGTTAATATCAAAGCTACAATGGTGTCCTCGATTGCAATGTAATAAGAAGTTTAACAGTTTAGGCAGTTTAGGAGTTTCAAGCAGCTCGAGAAGTTACAAACAAATGTTGTTTTGATAGAAGGAAGAGAGAGAGGGGAAAGGAGGGGTTTTCGAGTTCTGTACCTCTTGGGGATTACATTTTGTACTTATTTTTTTGATGGGTAAATGAAGAAGCAGTAAGTTTCCTACAACTGTTGATGGTGATTTGTGTTTCTTGTGCCATTTTGTGTCCCTTCTTCTTTGAATGAAGGGAAGACATGTAGCAGCTGGTCTCTTAATTACATATGTGAGTAAGAGTTAGATAACCTTAGTTTGTGCTCCTTCACTCCATCTCTTCTCCCTTCACAAATTATATCTAAAACTTAAAAGTAATAGATTATGTGTTTACAACATGTTATTTTCAGGGAAAATTTTAGGGGAGAATTTTAGCCCAAAGGCGAATTTTAAGGGATTTTCAATTTTAATAGGGTGAATTTTTTACATAAAACCAATTTTATATAGTTTAATAAAGTTAGCCCAATAAATATTTTAAAAATAATTAATTATTAAGTATTAGCCCACCAAAAAAAGGGCGCATAAAACTGGAAAAATGAAATTCGCCCCGATTTTTTTTCTTATGGGGCAGATTTCCATGGCATTCGCCTGGATTTACAGGGTCCAAAGGAGGGGTTACAGTGATTTGTCCCAATTTTTTCAATGGTTAGGAGAGGTGGCTGGCCGCTGGACACCGATCTTCTTGCTAGCTGAGCGAGGCCGACCCTCTCTGGTCCATTCTCTGGTCCATTCGATGTTAGGGCCCTCCCATAGTTGGTATATAGCAGAGATATATAGTTCGAAAGAGATGGTATTGGTGTTCACTGTTGTGGGAGATAACACTCGCCATAGCCTACGCGCTCGACCTCAAGTGCACGCCGCATGTACAAGCTCGCTCGACGCTCTCAGAGTCCAGACTCCAACGCCGACTAATAACACAGAGGCACCCTGATTTTCGCCAGTTTGTTCAAAGGTATATTCTTCGGCGTTATCTTGTAAAAATCTATTTTCACGCATTGGATTCTGTTTTCGATTGATGTTGCCGAAATGTGGTCGAACACTTCAAGGCCGACCACTTGAAATGTGACGACCACTGCAGTCACAATGAAATATGCTTTTATTAACTCTCAATTTCTTCTGGGGAAGGATGTCGTACTGAATTGTGTGTTGCAACTTGCGATCCACCTGTTTTTGAATGGACGCCCTCGCCTTACACTGTAGTTCACCTCCAGAGATATACTCACTTTATATATAATGTATATATATCAAGAAACTGCAACCTCTCGTTATGCTTGCAAAATTTATTCTATTGGAGGAGGTGATGGAGATCTGGTACATTCGTTCTCTTTCCGTTTGTAGTATGAGAATGTTTCTGTTGCTCGTTTATTTGTTTCTCCTTGTCATTCCCTTTGGGTTTTCCACGGTTTGATTATCTAATGGTTCCGGTGCTCATCTAAGCAATGCTACTGACCAAGAGGCTCTGCTTGGATTCCTGTCTGCAATCACTAATGATCCTTTCCAATCCTTACCCACCAAGTGGAAATCAAATGTTTCAGTCTGCGAATGGACAATTATCAGATGCAATGGGCACATAGTGGTGGCCCTAAATGTTTCGGGCATGGGATTAGTAGGTGCAATCTCTCCTCTTCTTGGCAATCTCTCGTTACTAGTAAAACTCGACCTTAGCCATAACCATTTTCATGGTCACATTCCCTATCAATTGGGGGGAGGTTGTAGTTTAAAGCTATTGAGTTTGTTCGGAAACAATCTAAGAGAAAACATTCCCTCAAAACTATGTGGTCTGTCCAAATTACAATACTATCTGTTAGGACAGAACAATATATCTGGCACAATTCCCGCCTGCTTGGGAAACATGTCCTCTTTGGTATACATAGATTTAGAAAGTAACAACCTTCATGGGCGACTTCCTTCCGATTTGAGTAAGCTGAGTGTTCTCCAAAGCATCAATTTTCGGAGTAACAGTTTGACGGGGCAAATTCCTTCTTCCTTTTCAAACTGCACAAATCTCCTAAATTTGACTTTAAGTCTCAACCATTTGACTGGTCACATTCCATCAGAATTGTGTACCAGGCACACCCAATTGATGGTATTATATCTTTATGGTAATCATTTGAGTGGAAGCATTCCCGCTACCTTGTTCAATTGTACGAAGCTTCAAGTCATCGAATTCGGGAAAAACCAACTCAGCGGGGTAGTGCCCATGGAGTTGGGTAAGTTGACGCAACTCCAGCGGCTTCACTTAAGTAATAATCAACTGATTAGCGGCAACACCACGAGCTTTCCCTTTCTTACTGCTCTAACTAACCGTTCCTCCTTACGAGAACTCGTCTTATACTCTAATAATCTCACCGGACGTTTGTCCTCTTCTATTGGCTTGCTCTCTCAAAGCATGAGTATCCTATACTTGGGTTACAATCATTTAGCAGGCGAAATACCTACACAGATTGGAAACCTAACTAGTTTAACGTACCTTGACTTGGCGGAGAATCATTTTACCAGAGCAATTCCTTCTTCACTTAATAGGCTTCAAAGGTTGGAAAGGTTATATCTGGGTTCCAACAATCTGAAAGGAAACATCCCAATGGAAATAGGGGAACTCAAATCTCTGGGGGTCCTATCTGCTGGGGGAAATAATCTCACCGGAAGAATCCCCGAAACTGTTGGCTACCTCCAGTGGCTATACTATCTGAATCTCAGAAATAACCAGTTATCAGGTACTATACTTGCAACCTTAGGGAAATGTGTGAAGTTGCTACTTTTATACTTGTCATATAACAGGCTCAGCGGGCCCATACCTCCAGAGATGGGAAGTCTGGTAAATTTGGCTCAGGGTTTCGTCATTTCAAACAATTTATTAGAAGGCACAATACCTTCGGGACTAAGCAAAATGACTATGGTTCAAGTTGTAAATATTTCCTGCAACGCACTTAAAGGTCATATTCCAGCATCACTGGGTGAGCTTAACAATCTTTATTCCATAGATTTGTCTCACAACGCACTTGAAGGATTTATTCTAGCTTCACTTGGCAAACTTCAAAATCTTTATTCTATAAAATTTTCTTTCAACAATTTGTCAGGTGAAATACCCATATCTTTGGAAAAACTCAAAAAGCTCTCTTTCTTAAAATTTTCTTACAATGAGTTATCTGGAAAAGTCCCTAAAGGTGGAATTTTCAAAAAGCTCGATGCCTCTGCATTTATTGGAAACGTGGGTTTATGTGGAAGTTGGGTAAGATTGCCATCCTGCTCTGCTAGTGAACATAAAAGTCATTTTCATGTGGAAAGAGTTATCATATCTATTGGAGCAGTTACAGAAATTGCTATATTGTGTTGTTTTTGGGTATCTTGTGGAGACGTAATCACAAGAGACTAATGGCTTTAGTATCCTTAAAAGTGGGTCACCAAAGAATTTCTTATAGGGAGCTTGTGACTGCAACAAATGAATTTAGTGACTCCAACTTATTGGGGGTTGGGAGTTTTGGTAAATTGTACAAAGGGGTTATGTATGATGGCACAATTGTAGCAGTTAAAGTTTTCAGTTTGGAAAATGAAGGGGCAAATTAGAGTTTTGAGAGAGAGTGCAATGTTTTGAGTAGAGTTCGACACAGGAATTTGATTAAAATTATAACCTGTTATTCAGACCTGGATTTCAAAGCTTTAATATTTCCGTTCATGGAAAATGGAAGGTTAGAAAAGTGGTTATATCTCAATGGTGAAGAAGGTTCAAGTGCTTTGAGTTTGATTCAAAGGTTGAATATAGCAATAGACATTGCACATGGTTTGGCATATCTCCATCATCATTGTTTCATGCAAGTGATTCATTGTGATCTAAAACCCAACAATGTGCTTCTTGGGGATGATCTCACAGCGTATTTAATAGACTTTGGAATTGCTACCATATGTTTTGCAAATTCCAAGGAAGCAGCATCCATTTCTACATATTCACTCAAAGGATCTGTAGGCTAAATTCCTCCAGGTATAATTTGAACTGGATAACATATTTTGTCTTTAGTTTTCTACTTTTATTGAAAACTGTGAATATTAAAACTTGACCATATCTATGAAAATGCAGAATATGGACAAGGAGGGCAGGTCACAACAAAAGGTGATATTTATAGCTATGGAATAGTGCTATTGGAGATGCTCACAAGAAAGAAAACCATCGATACCTTGTCTGTAGAAGGAATGGACTTGAAAAAATGGGTGAGTAATGGTTTTCCAAATCAATTAGAAGAAGTAGTAGACAGAAGTCTATTGAAGACTAGTAACACAAATACTACTGAAGAAGATAAAAAGCTAATGTGCCTTGGTCAACTCATAAGAGTGGGCTTTCTATGCACACAACAATCCCCTCAAAGAAGACCTAATATGATAGACGTTGTAGACACATTAGAAACCATTCGAGACACTTTTATTGAAGCTACCCCGAAGTCAAATTCTAATCAAATATCATATGAAAGATTACTGGGCAGTTCAAGTAACAGTGCCGACAAGGCTGGTACAAGTGCTCCTAGCAACAATGCTGGCAACAGTGATAGTTCATCATTCTAATGTGTTGTAAATAGTTGTGTATTAATGTATTGTAAATAGTTGTGTAACAATGTACAAACAGTCAAAGTTCAACATTCTATTATATTGTATATACCTGTGTGACCAAAACATGAAATGATGCAAACCTGTTAATTCCATCTCAGACTAAATGAAGGAAACTTATACCTGTGTGACTAAAACGTTGAAATAATGTGAACTCGTTTATTCCATCTAATATATTATGTTTTGAAAACTTTGACTATATTTTGAAGTAAGGTATGCTACCTGGAATTTGTTTGAAATCCTGGTCATTCGTTTTGAAGTTTTGTTTTATATAAGAATTTTCTAACAGTTGACCATTGGTTTAAACTTGTCTCACTGCCTATGAAATGCCTGCCGAGGATTATAAACTTTTTATAATTATGGTGGAATTAAATATGGTTTGTAATGTTAGAATTCAATTAATTTTTTCTAACAAGTTTCACCATTAAAAAGGAGATATGAACATTCAAAGCTCACAGTGAGTAAGCAAACGGGCATGGTATATATTGGAGTTCACGGACGTATCTTGTGCACATGGCACACAACGATTCACAAAAGGAGAAAATGTGAGCATTAATGTAGTTCAATGGATAGAAGCTTGAGCCTATACTCATGGATTTAGTGTTTCAACATAATATTAAAGTTGGGGTTTATAAACCTCAAGCATGTTGTAATGCTAATCGGCACCCAGTCTGCTTCATTGTTTGAGGTGGCCAAATTTTCAAGTAAAAAGATTCCAACAGAGATAATACGAGGCTAATCATGAAGAGAACAAAAGGAAATACATGAAAATGTAATAAACGAATAGAGCATGGGCAGTCAAACATTGGATGACTCAATGGGCACAGGTAGTGCAAGTTAGAATTTAGTATTTCTTATAACTGAATTATATTCATACTGTAATTGTTGACACAAGGTAGCTACTTACCCTATCGCTGGGATGAATCAATTGCTACAAGTAAACAAGAGTGGCTGCAGAGGCAGCAAGTCCCTGCCAAGATGTTTATTATTGCCCCTGCAATCAGCTTACACACCCTGCGCACCTGTCCCTGTATTGTTCATTGAATCAGTCGACGATGAAAATATAACAATTATCTCATAGGGAAAATTAGCTCACAGGGCAATCCATCCCTGGGGAACAGGTGGTATTAAATATAAATTTGCATCAAGGCTAAAAGTAAAAATGTTAAAAATTAAAAAACCTGCTATGATGAAACCTATTCAATCCAGCAGTTGAAAAAACATGTTACCACAATATTGTTTGTTTCAATCCAGCAGTTGAAGAAACCTGTTACCACAATATTGTTTTAAACAAACAATTGAGGTATTCATTAGTGCAGGGCATTGAAAAGAAGACATTCAAGTTGTTGTTGGCACCATGAGAAAGGATTTAGTAAAAAACACATGGCAAATGAATATGCCTTTAAATTGAATAATATCATAAACGACAGGCCCCCACAAAGGTTCTTTCTGAGGACATATAGCTGTTCAAGGCCGAAGATTTCATGTCCAGTGGGAATGGCCACCATACAAACATGCCACACTAACAGAGAATGTTATCTCCTAGTACTCTGCCTATAGGACCTTTGTTTGCTCTGAAGTTGTTAAGCATTGGAATAATTTAAGAACCTACTACGTACAATAATTAAATAATTGTTATTAATTAGTTATTTAGCCAACAACAACTTGACTTTCTCTAGGCTCCCCATACTAAGGCTTTGAAGCTATTCCGCATACACCCATAAATCATAAGTTAAAATTCAGTAGCCAGTTTCGCTTAAAAAAATAATGCGGTAAGAACAACATCTGTATAGGAAGTCAGTCATCTTTTTTCTGCATTGCCCATTGTATAGGAAGTCAGTCATATTTTTCTACATTGCCCATTTGCAGTGGCAGTGTGGGAAGGTGTCTTGGATTTTTTGAACATCATTCAGGTATGGGACACTCAATTTTTAGAAAAATGTTTATCATCTTGGTTTAAGTCTCAAAAGGAATTCAGGTTTTATTTTTTTTATATTTTTTGGTTAATATGGAGGTGCTGGAATTCAGGTCTCTTTTTTTTTTATATTTTTTGGTCAATAAGGAGGTGCCAGAATTCACATTTATTTGAACAGAACGAGGTTAATGTTAGAGCCACCATCATAAAGACATCGACATATTGGGCAGAAATTGGCCCGTTAAAGAAACACACAAAAAAGAGGCAGATAATGTATAAGGATATTTGGAAGGATCTTTCGGCATGGTTCTTCGATGGGGCATGCAAACAATGGCACAGTGGTTGCGGAGCCCTTATAGTGATTGAGCCAGGAAGATTTTATCACTTTTGGTGGGAGGGAGGCAGAGGCACAAACAACAAGGCCAACATTATTGCTTTGTGGGGTATTTTGTCATGTTCTAGATGGTTGGGGCTCGAGATAGTGCATATCTATGGAGATGCAGAAGGAATAATAGAATGGGTCAAGGGGCGCTCTCCATTCAGCCCGACCATCCTATCTAACTAGATGAGCCATATTAGGAACTTGGCAGACTCCTTTCAAAACATTTCATTTGGGCACATTTACAGAGAGCAAAATAAGACCGCAGATCTCCTATCTAAGAGGGGCATTAGAAAGGAGCCTGGGAAGTTATTTTTTGCTGCTTTTGTCAACAATGCAATGTCAAATCCTGAGAGTACTAAATTCTCCTAAATCTGAGTTTTTTTTTTTTATGTTCTTTGTAGAAGTTTTGTGATGTTAGGTAAATTAAACAGTGTTCCACAGGGTCGCATACCACCACCTGGGGGTCGAGCACATGGGTGTCACTCAATTAACCGATGACATAACACGTGCGTTCGTAGCATACTAAAAAATACCCTTAATTTGACTACATATTGGAAAATACCTCTAAAAATCACTTTATTTAACCCCCTACCAATACTAACTCATTACATTTTCGCAATTTAATAAACCCCTACTTTCACTAGATATTGTAGGTATCCATTTTTTCATTAACTTTTTTTCTACCCCTTTATATTTATATCCTTAACATAATAACATGATGCCTATATTGTGACCCCACGTGCATCCTAAAATTCACCTTTCTTCTTGTGATATACATAGGAGATGCATATTATTATTCCCACTATGTGGTTACCCAATTAACACTCAAGCACATCTCACTATGATTTGTAGAATTTAATGGTTCAAGACAATGTGAATGATACCTCACTTGCTGCAATGTGAATGATCCCTCATGCACTCTCCCTTTCCAAACCTGCAAAACACCATATTGTTGCAATGCCAATGATCCCTCAGTTGCTACAATGTGAATCCCTCAGTTGTTGCAATGTGAATGATCTCTCATGCACTCAATGATACCTTATGTTCTCTCCCTTTCCAAACCCGCAAAACACTAGATTGTTGCAATGTGAATCCCTAAGTTGCTGCAATGTGAATCACTCAGTTGTTGCAATGCGAATGATCCCTCAGGCGCTCTCCATTGCCAAACCCGCAAAAAAAGCCCGCTTGGTCCAAAAAATAAAAAAACAATACTTTAAATTATTTATATTTCATATATAATAAAAAAACCCACTAACCCTTATTTATATATCCAATATAATTCTTTTGGTTTGTCTAATTTTTTTTACCCCAATATGAATGCACATGATATAATATTGCTTTGTTAGTGACACCCCCGTGGGTCGAGTTTCCTAGCTCCCTCGCGCTCAAGGGACTTGGGGACGGCTGGGGGTCATTTCCCCAAGCTCCCAAAAGATAGGGTATGCGAGGAAACTTCTCAGGGGTCATTTCCTAGACATTCCAGGTTGAATTCTCCATTGGGGGTCGTTTCCTAGGGAAAAGAGGACGTGAGGGGTCATTTCCCCAGTGAAAAATTCTAAATTTCTAAGGGTTTGAGTTAACTTAAAAGTTTATTTCAATGTTTCATTGTTCATTTCACATTTCATTTATGCTGACGCTGTCGCCACTACCAACTTTATGTTGTATTGTTTGGCAAGGCAAAGGATCAATCCAAATTGGATACAAGCACAAAAAATAATGTACTTGAAAATGAATCCAACAACAACAACACAATTACAACAATAGAAGTGTCTAACATTGACATTAATCAACCCCTCTTACAACATGAAGGTGGTGCTAAACATTTAAATTTTTCTCACACACAAATTTCTCATGAGTAATTTTCAATTAGATCTAAACAGGAAACTGTTTTGCTGAGAAGTAGATTCTTTTAAGTTCTTGCCACCTTTACTTATGAGAAATGAAGCCATTTTCAAAATTTGCAAGAATATAGTGTATTTTTCCTCCCTTTTTATCTTCTATTATTTGACATAAAGGCCATGGTCTCCAGTGTTTTAACATCACAGTTACAAACTTACATGTATGATATCCTTCATGATGCAAGTGTTATATATTATATAATGATAAAAAAATTGCACTATAAATATTAAAATTTCAACGATATGTCATATATTTTTATATTTATAAGTTTTTAAGACCCCAACGTCCCCCCATGTTTCCTAAAAATTGGTGGGGAGCTTTTGCATAGGCCGCTCCTGTGTATCCCCGCTCTCTCGCCCCCACCTCTAGGTCACTTGGTGGAACATTGAAGATAACTGTCATGTAACAAAGTTAAAATCAAGAAAGGCTATGGAATATGGGAAAATCTTAACTGAAGATAGTTGTAGTAATTCATGTATGCCGAAAGATGTAGTATTTTGTTTTGATTAGATCTCAGGAGGAATATATAAAGTTTAATCTATGATCCTACTATAGGAACAAATAAAAACAAGATGTAAAAGCATGTAGAGACATAACCATGGTCCATGACATATGTACTCTCTTTTTATTTATAATGAAAAGGCTATTTTTTTCTGTTGAAAAATATTAGCTTGTCAAAGTACTTTCGGAATAATGTAGATTTGCGATACTGAGTAAATTCCAAACATTTGAACATTACACATCCATGATCCAACTACTTGCAGCCATTAGAAATGAGCTATTAAAAAAACTAACAAATAACTATTAAATAGACCAACCACCTAGTAAGCAGATATATAAAAACAATGCTATAGAAAAAATTATGACTAAACACCTGTGAATCAATATATATATATATTTTAACAGAATTTGTTGATGACTAGATACATGTATACAATAAAACAATCCTTTTTCTTATAAAACAATGAATATTAAGGAACATCAAATGAAAATCCCACGGAAATAAATAGAACCTTTTCAGGTTGAATAAATTTCATATCAATACCACTTTTGCAAGAAAGTCTCGATACATGGAGAACAGATTGAAGGTATTTTAGATTCATCAAAATTGTATCAACAAGGTGGACGCTTTGCTGAAAAAATGTGGAACCAATATCCTTTTTTGGAGAATCCTAATGAAAACGGTGCTATAACAAGATTATGGAATACTTTAAGTGCTAGCCAATACCTGCAAGAAAACATATCAGAATATTTTAAATTAGTATATTTGTGTTAAACCATGATTTTGGGATCAGTGGAGGATGAGAGAATGTTTAGTGCACTATCATTTTTGAAGTCAAAGTTGAGGAACAATCTTGATAAACACGTGGATACATGTTTAAGATTATATGTAACAAAGTATGACGTTGACAATTTTCCATATGAAAGAGCACTAGCGCTTTGGCGATCAGATTGTAATAGAAGGGGAAAAAACAATATAACAAATTTATCTAATGAACTTGATACATAACATAATGTTTTGGAGGCTCCTAATGACAGTACATCTGGAGAAGATCATGTTCACAATGTAGAAAATGATGACCAAGATGAGAATTGGGAAATTGAAATACCCAACGAGGACTCTTATTTTGGTATACATGTTCCGTTGATCATGCAAGATTACTACATGTCAAATTCAGGTAAAAATGGGTTCTATATTTTGTATTTTTCATTGTAACATTGCAGCTACATTTCTTTCATGCATGTTATTTTAAGATTGATGTTTCATATTTAATCCTTACATTGTTTGTTTCTTATTTGTGACAGGAAATGAAGCTGGATTTGATGATTTTGGGACCTATTTATTTTCACATAGACAATGTTTGACTAGTATTAAATGATAAATAACTAATTTAACAAGACTAACGCAAAGCATCAATGGGCTCATTCAAGTACATGAAACTACCTTGATGTCTAGCTTTGACATCTTGGAAAATTTTAATGGTATATATGTTGCTTGTGTTTGGGGAATTTTCCTGAGTTTTGAGTTTTATATTTTCTTGGAAAATAATTATTGATATTTGGAAAATGTGTGATTTTATACTGGTATTGGAAATGAAGCTAGTTTTGATCTTTGATTGGAAATGAAATCGGATTTGATGAAGTTGGGACCTATTTCTTTTCACATAGATAGTGTCCTAGTATTAAATGATAAAGGACTAATTTAAGAAGTCTAACGCTAAGCAACAATGGGCTTATTCAAGTACATGAAATTGTGTTAATGTCTAGTCTTGATATCTTTGAAAATTTTAGTGGTTTGTTTGTTTCTTGTTTAGAGGATTTTGTTGAGTTTGAAATTAGTACCTTGAATGCTTATGGTTCTCATATCATGCATAGATCAATAGATCGATAGATCTAGTTCTATTATTATAATCATTATTGTTTTCTTTATATACTTGGTGGTTTGAGGAAAGATATTTTATTTCCTTTCACTTTGTGGCATGATTTCGACATATTCACCTTTTAGAATATAGTAAAATATTTTTCTTATTATAGATTTTTCTTGGAAAAGAATTATTGAGAGTTAGGTGCAAATGCACAATGTTGTGTAGCATTAGTGTGATAAATATGGGATAGTGCAAAGCATAGTTTTGAATATTAGTCTAAGTTGACTCGTACCTAATCAACTTAGTCAAGTTGATTGTTGGTTGAACGGCTAATTGTTGGTTCAATGGACAGAAGGTCTTGCAGGCACAAATACCAAAGGAAAAAATGGAGCCCATCATGGGGTACTCTTTGTAATTCTCCACCACTGCTACCTTCCATGCTTCCTCAAACTCCTCTCCAACCTCAATATCAGTGCTAGTAGTAGCATGAGAAACAACACTACGCTTAGCAGAACTAGAAGAACACGTTTTCCAAACTACACGAGAACTACTTCCCTCACAAGTCACCATGTGCCATGCTTGGTCTCGGTGGTTCTCTTCCTTCTACTCCTGGTTCAATTACCATATCTTCATTGGAACCAACACTCCGAACTCCACTAGACAACGATTCAGCATTTTGTAGTAGTGATTCGCCATTTGTACTAGTGATTCACCATGATTTTACAGGATAATATAATCTTGTGAGAGATTCGCCAAAAAATTATATATACATATTATATTATTAATAAAATCGCCTTCCATTTTTCCTATGTATCATGGGGATTCGCCTATTTATTATATATATAAATTTAGGGGGGTTCTTAAAATTTTCCCTAGTTATTTTGAGTTTCCCCTCTCCTCAAAAACTCCCGATGAAACCTTAAAGTAATAGATTCTGTGTTTACAACATATTATTTCGAGTTTCCTCTCTCTCCATGAATTTCCTCTAAAACTTAAAAGTGTCAGATTATGTGTTTACAACACATTACTTTGAGTTTCCCCTACAATTCGTCTTTTCATTCAGATATCAACAGTGAATGGAATTATGAAATCTTTTCTTATTCTAGATCATTAAGGGTTTTAGAAAACTAGTCTCCAGAGGGATAGAACAAAGACCTCATGATAAAATCATTTCTGTGACACACTTTTAAAATGTCTTAAGCACTAATTCCTTTCACAACCAAGGGATTGTCTCTTAAGATACAACAATCCCAATGGAAGGGAATCCCCTTTTTCAAGAGTCGAGTAAATCCTTTATCCATTTCAATGTAGTTTTGTATGAAACTCCTTAGGAAGTTATCCTTTCCTTGAAGTTTCTGTAACTGAAGTAAATTTGATGGTGCAGGCAATTCGAGAATGGCATGTACCTTCAATAGGTCTATTTGAATTCCTTCTCTTGAGACAATGAATCCTAGAAAATGACTAGAACCAACACAAAACACACATTTATGTGGATTGAGGCATATTTTGTAGTGTCGAAAACGTAAAAAGATAGCTCTCAAATGCATTGGGTGATCAGTGTAATTTCGTGAATGCTTGGGTAAATCGTCTAGATAGGGTTGAACAATGTGCTTGATGTCATTGAAAGCATAATCCATTGCTCTTTGAAAAGTGGCCCCGATATTCTTTAAACCAAACGATAGTTTCCAATAAGAGAATTTTCCCCAGGGACATATGAATGTTGTCTTATATTGATCCTCTGGGTGGATATTGATTTGCCTGTAGCCAAAAAATCCATCCATGAACAAAAAGATTTTGAATCTAGCACAATTTTCAATAATCTGGTCGATAAAGGGAATAGGATAGTTGTCTTTTGGACAAGAAATATTAACATCCCAATTATCGACAAACACTTTGATGGTTCCTTGTTTTTTCATGACAAGAATGATGTTGGAAACCCACTTACTTAGCGGAATAGGGTAAATGAAACCAGCAAGAAATTTTTTTTCAACTTCTGCTTTAATGGAAGTGGACTTCTTTGGATGAATAGGATGAAGGAATTGACATACAGACTTGACATCAGGGTACATATTAATAGTGTGTTCAACGATACTAGTATATATCCCTGAAATTTCCTCGTAAGACCAAGCAAATACATCACGAAATTCACGAAAGAGAGCGCGGTATGTTTCGAGTTTTGATGGAGAGCGAGACACACCGACATGAATGTTTTATACAATTCCAGGTTTGGTCAAAATATCGATAGAAATGGTTTCTTCAATATTTGAAAATTTTCACTCGAAATCGATTGTATTAATAGGAAAAGAATTCGAAAATAAAATTTTAATCGATGGGTGATATAGTTCAATAAGATTATTTTCTTCATAATTAGGAAGATGGGAACGATGATGATAATATTCCCATGGTTCTCCTTCTGACATCATGGTTTCCAAAATATTCTCATCTGTCAAGAATGTTAAGGAAAAAGGATCAGATGGAGTACCAAAATATAATGAACAATATCCCCAAACCACTGGTGACCATGATTTTGGAATGACCGCCAAAGACAGATAGATTGATTGCTATGCCAGCTCAATAGGGATGGGCGACAGAAACTCATCCAACGTAACAAATTTAGAATCACCCGTACTCTTCCTTAAGCTAGATGGAGTGGAAGAGATCATGTAGAAGGTCTCTATACTTACAATTTCTGCCAACGTCGCAGGTGGCGGTATTGAAAAGGTTCCCATGAGAGTGGAATCCTTTAAGATTCCTACACCAATGTTCTGAAGTGCAAGTTGGGGTGCGTGAAAAAACATAACACTTCTAGTTACCTGGGAACTGGAGGCAAAGAAGGATAGTTGATTGATGACTGTGATAATACCTTTATGTGGAAAGGCGATCATTCTAAGATATGTAGAAACAATTTCAGTCATAGCATATACCCATGGCCTTCCAAGTAGAATATTGTAGTCAAGAGGTCCGTCAACAACCTCAACTTCAACATTCACTATTTCCCCCCTAGTTCAACATGCAAGTTATTGATAATACCGCAAGGCTATATGTACGTCTGTCAAAAGCCTTCAACGTTGTTGATGATTGTGATAAGCACAGCGAGCCAAGTGACTTCCAACAGTTTAGAGACATAATGCATGTAGATGCTCCCTCATCCATAATAGTACGATGACAAGGTGATTGAGAAAATTTACTTGGATGGAGAATGCCAATTCTACTGGTAATTGTGGCACATAGCCCATATGATTAAAGAATACAAGATTAGAATCAGTCAGATCAATTCCACTAATTACCGACAGCAAATGTTATTTCTGGGAGGGAAAATTTTGTAACACCACAAGCGCTGACATAGCTGAAGGGGATTGAGCCAAATCTTAAACTATATTATAATTTTGAGCAGCTCTGGCTCGAGGATTAAATGTCAATTTATGAACGACTCCCTTCAGTGGTTTGATTTTCAATTTAGGAATAATAGGTGGTGATACCGATTCCGTAGACGGATTCGTGGTCAAGGAAGTAGGTTGATCAGTGGCCTGACTACTATATCTTTATTACGCGTTGACACCAAAACATTTGCCAATGGATTTGTGACAAATAACATAAGCACTTGGGAACTAGAAGTTGGATCCAAAGCAACCAAATTTGCGTCCAGATTCGGAAACGAATCTGTCAACACAGCTGATGCATGTGAGGTCTTAACCATTTTCGGGACTTCAGAGTGGTAAGGAAAATCCTGAAAAAAGTGTTCCTCATTGCAGACTATGCATGGATAATGAGGTTTCCAATTTCCAGATGATTGATCAGATGATCTTTCATGTGAGGTAGAAGTTTGATTTTTCTTTGATTTCCCTTTTTCCTTACTTTAGGGTTGCTTGTCACTTTTTCCTTTGTCAAATGACATGACATTGATTTCAGAAGAAGGCGCAGGATCAGATCTAGTAGTATGATGTGCGCTTGCAATACGGATCATACCATGTCTGGCATGAGTGTCCTTTGATGGAGGAGGAACAATAAAATTAGATCACAGTGCATTAGGAATTTTTTCATAGAGCGTGCCAGACTGAGTATAAATCAAGTCTAAATATTGGGCACGAGAAATAACCTACTCTTCAGTGACGATGCCACCCTTATCCACATCCTCAATTATATATGGCAATAGGGACTTAATGAACAACTCAGCAAGGAGCTAATAAGGAATACATGTCTTAACCATTCTACAACGAGTATGCCACTCATGAATATGATTAGAGATGTGAGTAGCATTAGTCTATTTAAAATTAGTCAAGAGTTCTGTTCTAGTTTCATATCGTATGGGTAACTGGAAGTGAGTAAAAAAGAAAGTAGCTAGGGTAGTGAAATTATCAAAAGAAGCTCTAGGTAACTCAATGTACCATTTTGTAGCTGGACCAGTGAGCGTACGCTGGAAAATACATAGTCGAACAAAGTCATCATTTAGGGAGTTTGATGAGCACCACAAATGATAAGTCACATAACATGAGTCGACGGGTCTTCCCCAAGGTTTCCATTGAACTTAGGAATATTCGAGGGTAATTTATAAGGTATTACCAGCCACCAAGGAGCATAGTTGATTGGATCATTGGTGAGCTGATTTAAATTTGGTAACTCTAAAGTTGCAAAAATGGCAACTGTCGATTAATGTCGGGTTGAACATAGCCAGGGTATGATGGAATTTCCTGGGCAACAGGTCTTTGGGCACCAGCATAAGGAATCTGTTGCTGTTAACCCATATAGGGGTTGTTTTGATAGGCAAATGCTTGAGGATTCTGTTGACTAAAACTTGGGTACGGTACATGTTGAAATTAAGGTTGTGGCATTTGCGCCTGAGGCTACCAATGGGTTTGTCCACCAATATTATAACCCAAATTAGAATAACTTGGATTCGGTTGAGGATAGGTATAACCTGGTTGTGGTTGTGACATCCCATAATAGGGTAATCCAATTTTTGAATAAATGAATCCAGGTATAGATGGTTGTTGTAAACTAGATGAAGGAGTTGGAGTCTGAGGGCCCAATACTTGAGGGTATTGAGTTGAAGGACCCACTTGAAACGATTTTTATACAATAGTTTGAGTCTGTAACAAGGGTAACGATGTATTAAAAAGTGGAATTAATGTGGGTGTAACAGGTTGAACTGGTTGATATGAGTGTACAACCATTTGTGGTTGGTGTTATAACCAAATTGATCTTGATTGGCTGCTCATCAATCAACGCAATGTAACTTGTCTGCTCAACTTAGTGTCCCTAAATTGATGTCATAAATTGTCAACCAGGGCTAGTAAACTGTTGAAGTGAAGTGCACTATATGTGCCAAGGTATCTGTTTCTTAATTCATTGTGTTTAGTGTTTTTCCAAAGTTTTTGGTTTTGTATTTTTATTCTAAAATAACTAAGTGTTGGTAAAGAGAAGTTGTTGGTCACACTAAAACAGAGAAAAACCTATTATAAATTGTGTATGACACTTGAGAACAGAAAATGCAAAACTTAACAAGAAAAATAACTCATAGCATGAACTCAATAACTCATAACATGAACTCAGTCCAATTCATTCATTAGAAATATGTTGGAATAACTTGAGAAAATGATAAGTTTAATGCAATGAGGTTCTTCTAAATAAACAACAACCTACAAGATCACAGAGAAAATCTCATCCATGGCTAGAAATTTGTTGGAACACATTTGGAAAAGATAGTCTGCAACATAGTGAGGAAATATACTCTAAATTAACTTATGACACTGAAATTAATCCATTCTACAACTCAAATTGTCACTACTAAGCCTCATTCGAAAGTTAGAAATATTTTGGAATAGTTTTGGAAAAAGGCTATTTGTAAAATTATAAGAGATTGCAGAACAGTCAAGGCCTTGAATTGATATCACTAATTCCTGTCCATATGGTGATGTGTTGGAAGAGATTAATAACAAGAGTAGTTTGTAAATAATGAAGGCCTTGAAGTCTAATGGAAAAAAACTAGAATACAACTAACTAATAAAACTAGAAATACAATGAATAGAACGGAACTAGAATGCAATCAATTAACTTAAAATATAGTGAAGATAATTGAAATGGAGTGCCATTAACCTCCGGAGTTTTACAACTAAAATAAAATGCAACTAATCACTGAAATACTACAGCTCTATCTCATTCGGTGTTAGTGATATTTTGGAACAATTCGTAAGAACAAGACTGGCTGTAACATTTGATGTTAGTGAGCATAAAAATATGGAGTTCAGAAAAAATGCAACTAGACTCTAAAACACCACAGCTATGTCTCATTTAGTGTTAGTGATATTTTGGAACAATTCATAAGAACAAGACTGGTTGTAACATCTGATTTAAGTGAGCATAAAACATAAAGTTCACAAAACTATTTAAATTAGGAATGAAACAAGGCTAAAGTTACTTATCTAAACAATATGCACAGAGCTTCTCGGGTAGTAGGGGCCCTCTACCACTAGATTAGCATACAAATCTCCTCAAGATTGCCTTAGATCATGCAATGAAGTTTAATGTCTTTCATTGAAGGGAAAATACTTCAGAAACAGAGTATTATGGACTTTTGAGATCTAACAACAAAACATCAATCTAGCTAATTGTCTCTCGATCTCCCGAGTCATTTTTATAAAAGAAATACATAACTACCCTTGAGAGGAAATAGGGATAAGTGTATTTCCTAGTTAAAATAAAATTAGAAATCTTGGGGAAGCCTCGTACTCTTGTTGAAGACATCTATAGAGTTCTTGTCCCAATAGAATTCTACCTCTTAGTCTTGATTTATTCCACGTGCATAACCACTTGGAGATTTTTACTCAGACTTCGTAGAGGACAAGTAATGATGTAGATGAAGTTTGGATTTCAACCATATGCGTTTTTCCTCTAAGTGACACATGTAACCTATGTAAACATGAAGATAGCTACAGAATAGGCGACTGGCTACAGAATGGATGCATTCTGTAGCTGAGTCTAGTAAAAAATTACTACAACAACAAAACCACGAAAATATAGCAAGTCAGTCATTGCATACATTCCTAAAGTGACTTTAATTAATCCTATTGATCATTTAATCCTGTAATTGATAAGGAACAAAGGAAATGAAGTGAAATTTGGTGAAAGAAAAGGACATCTTTGGGGCTCAACATACCCCCACTGCAAGGCTTTTGCATATCCTCATGCAATCAATCCATATATTCTGAAACTTTTGCTAGGACATCTAACCTCCTCCTTTTGCTTTGCCTGATGTTCAATGGCCTCCTAGGCTTCCTTATGACCAACTTGAATCTTAAATTTATAAGTGCCTTGCACAAATTTTTGTTTTTCTTCTTCAACTTCTCACTAGCCTTGTACAATTTTTCCATTTGCAGAGAGAGAGTTGTATTCATATCAATTTTCAGCTTAACTTGCTCCCTTAAAATTTCATTTTCATTCTTTATATGCCTGTTGAGTACTTCTAATTCACATTTGTCTCTTCTTAGTACCTCAATTGCAGATTCTGGTAGGCTAGGAGTTCTTCCTCTACTTCCTGAGGCTCTCTTTTATAATGACTCAACATAATTATAGATTTGTTGTTGTGCTGGGTCTATCTCTGGAGTTCCTTCATCAAGATCCTCCTCGTACTGGTACTCAGGTGATCTAGCAGTTGGTGTCTCTTCATCCTCAATGTTTATGATTCTAGTTTGTCTAAGCTCTGTTTTCTTCAATATACCTCTAAGCCTGTGGCTTCGTCTTGGTTGAGATGGTCCTTCACCTCTCTCCCTGGCATACCTTCTTATCATCTTCTCCTTTTTAAGCTGTTTCTTAATTTCAGCCAATTTCTCAGAAATTATCTCCTCACTGTCCTCTTGTATGGACTTACCAGTTTTAGTTTCAACAGATTTGGAAATTTTCCTTCTCCTGCTTCTTCTTGTAAGTTTTCCTTCAGATGGAGATTCCTTGGGTTCTTCAAAGTTATTCCTCACTAGAAACTCATCCCAATTTTCTCCCACCTTTCTCAAATGATGTTCAATTAGTATATTAACTAGGCCATGGTGATACAAAGTGGTTTCCAAGAATTGAACCCTCTTTTAAACATTAGAGGCCATTCTCTTTAGGCTATGAAGTAAGAAAAAGGGTAAATTGATTTCTTCATCTAAGAAATGCATCATTAGCTGAATATGATACACATATAGGGTACCAAACCTGCCCTCACAAGTTATAAACTTTTGCAAAATGAGCAACATATTCCGCCATTTATTCTTCAGTGTTGAGCTAGGAATGCCCTTCTTAAAAATGGAAATATCCATACCTGGTGTTTTGAGCATTTGCCTCCATGCCTCATTATGAAATTCCCTATTTTTGAACCATCGTTCACCTTGCCTGGGTAATTCCGCTACTTCTGCAATGAAAGATTCTATAATAGTGAATTTAACATCTCCTATTTCAACTTCTGCTCCATTGAATGACCGTGCAAATGTCTTAGTTACCTCTTTATGAAAACGATTGAATTTTTCCAAAAACTGTAACCACCCAGCTTGCTATAGCATTTCTCTAATCTGTGGGTAACCCTCTAATTATTTGGTTCCGACTGGTTCAGACCTTACTATGAGACCCATGGCTTCTCTTCTTAACCTTCAATTTACTGCTCTTCTATCCATGGTGAAAATGGCTGTTAGAGAGTTGTTTTTACCCCAAAGGTGCCTTCTCTGTTTATACAGTAGGAATTAGCTACAGAAGGATGACATGAAGAGGTTATAGAATAAGTGAAATATGGTGAGGGTGATTCACACATTAATGAGTTTGAGAGCCATCATGGAAGAAAAGACCGCGAAAACATCTCGTGAGAAATTCAAAATCATCACTGAATACTTCGGGCTAGTGACGTGACCGAATAGGTCACTTCAGTACTTAACCGTTAAGTTTTAAATGATGATTTGAAATGGCGGAATGGAAGGGATTTTGTCCAAAGTTTTTATGATAGGTTTAATAGGCATGATCAACATGAATAATCAAAACAAATTTTTGAATCATACATGACTTAACTATACTATAACTTTCATATTCTGTCATCATAATAATTTCACAACTTTACCTTTTCCTTTCCTTTAATTTTTGTGGTTTTGATATGATTTTTCCTCCTTTGAAAATCATTGATTCTTCAGTCTTCATAATCCCTTTTATTTTTCTTGTTGACATAGGTGTGCAAGGTCAATTTTCTGCTGAACAAGTGGTTGCTGGATAGTTGCCTTCAGAATATTTGGCTGCAGAATGTCTGACTGCAGAATATCTGGCTACAGAATATACCTATAGGAGCTTTGAAACATGGAATGGAATGTTGTATGAAGTGAATTAGAATGGATCATGAAATATGGTGTAATGGAGCATGAGTGAAGTGAAATGTAATGGATCATAAATGTAAAGTGGAGTGAAATATGAAAAGTGGCTTGCAACTTATGATTTGTAATATTCAATTGCAGAAAGAGATCAAATTTTAAAAATATGAGATGAAAATGAGGTGGACCATGGAATGGAGTGAATGAAGTATGGATGAATGGAGTGAATGAAATATTAATGAAGTGAGACATGATGAAGTGAGACTTATGATTTTTTGATAGCTGCTTGCAGAAAAAGAACAAATTTGAAAAGATAAAGTGTCAGAAGGATTCTGATTTTCACTTTATCTTTTCTATGATTAGTTTTCATGTTTATACTTTATTTTTTATTTTATTTTATTTATTTTAATTATTTTTTATTTTTTTTTAAAAAAAATTTTCATTTGAATTCAGAAAACTCAACTAAGTTGATGAAGAAGAAAAATTCTTCTTCATTAACTTCACATCACTGTTTTCCTGGAATCTCTTGACAAATTATTCTCTTGAAAGTGGCTTATGATACAGCTTCAATCTATGACCATTTACAAGAAAAGTGACCTTCTCTTCATCTATTGTCCTGATTTTTATTGCTTCATTGTCAAAAAATTTTATAATTTCATATGGCCCAAGCCAATGTGTTTGGAATTTACCTTGAAAATCTTTGAAATTTGAATCAAACAAGAGAGCCTAGTCACCTTCTTTGAACTTATTTTCCTTGATGTATTTATCATGCCATCTAGTCCTTTGTTGTTGGACTATACTTGTTTTCTAGACTGCATCCTGTCTGATCTCATCCAATTCATCAATCTGCTCCAATCTGTGCTTTTGTGCCTCTGTTAGATCAAGTCCTAGCTGAAATGCCATTTTAAAAGTTTGAATCTGAAACTCTATGGGAAACAAAACTTGTTTTCCATAAACAAGTTCATAGGGAGTATGACCTGTTGTGCTTCTCCATGTAGTTCTATAGGCCCACAAGGCTTCAGGAAGCATGTCTACCCAATCTCTTCTATGTAAATGAACAGTCTTTGTTAGGATCCCTTCAATGAATTTATTGGTAGATTCCACTTGACCATTTGCTTGTGGATGATAGGGAGTAGATTTTCTGTGTCTGATTTTGTACCTCTCCATCATTTGTTCCACTAGCCTTGATGTGAATTGAGCTCCTTGATCTGTAACAATTTCCCTTGGGACACCAAAACGAGTAAAAATATCTTCAAAAAGAAAATTAACTACAGATGCTTCAGTAGCAAAAAGTAATGGCTTGGCCTCTACCCATTTGGTAACATAATCAGTGCAAACTAATATATATCTCTTTTGTCTTGATGGAGGACTAATAGATCCTACAAAATCCAAAGCCCATTTTTCAAAAGGTTCAATATGTACCTGAGGTTGTAATGGCATCTCACCTGAAGGAGAAGGTTTCCCTAACCTTTGGCAACTGTCACACCTTTTGACACACTCTTTAGCATCTTTAAAAAAGGATGGCCAATAGTATCCTAAATGAAGGACCTTATAAGCTATCCTCTTATCAGAAAAGTGTCCGCCACAAGGTTCATCATGACATGCTTTGAGAATCTCAGGCATCTCATCTTCCCGAACACATCTCCTAATGATAAAATCTGGACCTGTCTTGTATAACTCATTAGCAACCCATGAATATTTTGCACTGTCATAAATTATCTTTCTTTTGTCTCTTGCATTCATTATTGAAGGAAATTTCCCTGAAACTAAATAATTAGCAATGTCAGCAAACCAAGGAGTCTGAGTAGAAATTTCAAAAAGATATTCATCAGGGAATTGATCTTCAACTGGGGTGTTGTCTTTGATGTTTTGGAGTCTAGATAGGAAATCATCTACTGTGTTTTGTTTTCCAGGCCTATCTAGAATGGTAATGTTGAATTCCTATAAAAGCAATAACCATCTTATGAATCTGCCATTAGTAATTGATTTGTTCATTAAATATCTAATTGCAGAGTGATCTATGTGAACAAAAGTTTCATAGCCTGTTATATAGTGTCTGAATTTGTTTATGGCATGAAAAACAACTAAAAAATATTTTTCAGTTACAGTATAATTTAACTCTGAAGGAGTCAAATTTTTACTTGTATAGTAGATGGCATAAGGAATTAGGTCTTTTTGTCCCAATACTGCTCCTAAAGTTGTATCTGAGGCATCTGTTGAAATATGAAAAGGTAATTTCCAGTTAGATCCCCTTAAAATAGGTGCTTCAGAGATTTTTTTTCCAGGGTCTCAAAGGCTAACTGGCAATCAGGATTCCACTTGAATTCACAGTCCTTGGTAAATAATTTGAAAAGTGGAGATGCTATCTAGGTGAAGTTTTCTATAAACCTTCGATAATATCCTGTAAATCCTAGAAAACTCCTAACATCTTTTTGACAACTTGGCATAGATAAGTTAGAGATGACTTCAACTTTTGACTCATCAACTCTAATCCCATCCCCTGAAATGTGATGTTCCAAAAATATTCCTTCAGTAAACATCATAAAACACTTCTCACGACTTAGTGAAAGATTTGCTTCTTTACATCTCTTTAAAACCTTTTCCAAGTTTTCTAAGGCTTCTTCAAATGTGTTTCCATAGACTGTGAAATCATCCATATATACCTCTACACAATCATGTATTAGATCTGAAAAAATTCCTAGTACTGCCCTTTGAAATGTTGTAGGTGCATTACATAATCCAAATGGCAATACTCAGTAAGCATAGGTACCCCAAGGACAGGTAAATGTGGTTTTGTCTTAATCTTCAAGTGCTACTTGAATTTGGTTATAACCACTGAACCCATCTAAAAACGAGAAGTACTTTTTGCCAGGTAATGTATCTAACACCTGATCTATGAAAGGTAGGGGAAAATGATATTTAAGAGTAGCATTGTTTAATTCCCGGTAGTCAATACATACCCTCCATTTACCATTTTTCTTTGACACAATTACCAAAGGAGAAACCCACTGACTATCTGAAATGGGATAGATAAAGTTGACATTTAACAATTTCTGCAATTCTTCTTTAACAATCTCCCTAAGATTTGGATTCATCCGTCTCTGAGGTTGTCTGATTGGTTTACAATTTTCTTCTATGTAGATGTGATGAGTGCAAGTCTTAGGGCTTATCCCTTTCATATCAGTGTACTCCCATGCATATGCAGAAGAATGTCTTTGTAATATCTTGACTAGCTCTTCTTGTTTAGATTTCTCTAGGTTCTTGTTTATGTTTAAAGTTTTGCCTGGAAATATCTCAATTGTAGAGCTACCAAATTTATCCATGGAATAGAGAGACATTTGTCTTGATGATAAAAACTCAATGTTGGATTCTTCTTGAAATTGTTCATGTTTGTATTCCGAAGAGGATTCAAAATTTTCTGAGGTATTTAGAATCTGGCTGTCTTCACTAATTTCTGAAATTGTGAAGAGAGGTTGTATGTCTTCTTCATCCTCAATCCATTGAGTATCATCTAATTCTATAATTGCTTTTGCTAGAGGATACAAGGTAAATTTCTTGGTTGAACTACCATCAAAGATTTACATATCACCGGATCTACAGCTAATGAAATCATCAGCTGTAGCTAACCAAGGTCTTCCTAATATAATAGGATGTCCTCCTAGATTATTATTAGGAGTTAGGATCATAAAATCCACAGGATACTCCCAAGAATCTAGGGACACTGGAATTTATTCTATTACCCCATCAGGTTTGATCACAGATCTGTCTTCTAATTGTAATAATGTGGGTGTAAAAAGAAGATTAGGAAGTTTTAGTTTATCCATGATTTGTCTACTCATGATATTGATTGCTACTCCTAAATCAATAAGTGTGTTTTGGATCTCAGTTCCATTGATGTGTATTTTAACAACTGGATTTCCTGGGTCTAGATACTTTGGAATAACAATCTTACCCATCATGATATCTGCTATTTTTCCTGCCAGTTGAATTTTCTTTGTCTCTCTTATTCTTTTTCCTGTTTTCTTCATGCTCAACTCCTTTATTGTCTTTGCTAAGATTGGAATTTCCTTGATAGCTTGCAATAATGGGATCTTAATACAAAAATTTCTCAGCTCATCTAGGAAATCATAATTAGGCACCATAATTTGTTTTTCTACACCCCTATCAATTTGTAATCTTTCTGGAAAGGGAGGCGTAGAAGTGGATGTTGATGGCTGCTCTAATATAGGAGTTGAAATTATTGGTTCTTTTTGTTTTGATTTTTCAATGTTTGGGTCTTGGAAAGGTGTGTTCTCTTCAAGAATTTTATTCACCAATAGAGAATCTTCCTCAGAGTTGTTTTGCTCTTGTATGATTACAGAAGGTTTCCTCTTTTCAAGTATTCTTCCAGACCTAAGTTGAACATCATTAAGATCTAAAGGAGTGATCAAATAGGTTGGAAACTGTTGGCCTTCTATCATGTATGTGTTCTGAGGATTTTTATTGTTGGGGTTTGGTATGGGTTGGGCAGGCAACTGATTTTTTTTCTGAGGAAATGGTAATGGAAGTGGTGAATTTTGATGTTGTGGATTTTGATGATTCTGTTGAGGATTTTGTTGAAAATTTTGTTGAGGAGGGAAATGTGGATATGGTGGATATTGATAGTACTGAGAGTATCTTCCATAGGGATTTTGTGCTCCTTGTGCCCAATTTTGAGATTGATTTTGGAATTGGGGCCAAGGTTGCTGCCAAGAATTCCAATTTGGTGGGGGTTGATTATACAGCTGATCATGGAATCCTTGTGTTTGAGGTCCTTGCCAAGGCCTCCTAGAGACAAAATTGAGAGATTCTGTGGAGTTTGTAGGGATTTATTCTTGAAAGACAGCTTTAAGACCAGGAAGTGAAGGACAACTCTTGGTCTCATATTTTTCTGAAAAAATTACACAGGTCTTTACTACTTTTGCATCCAAAGGGCACTCTCTCAAGGCATGCTTTTTTCTACATTTGGGACAAAAGATTGCTAGGGCATCAAATTCAACTTTTTTCTTGTTTTGTAACTTAAGGGTGTCTATTTTTTCACTAAGACTCCCTAAAATGTCAGATTTGAATTCATCAAGAATATTTCCTATTTCTGCCCTACTCACTGTCCCAAAAGCAGACTTACTTGCCCTTGCAAGAGCAGGGTCTCTTGGTCCTTTTATAGTTTTAGATTTCCCTCTTGAAAGGTTGATACATAATTTAGCTATTTCAGGTAATGTGAGCTGAGATATATCCCCTTTTCCCGTCATGTTAAGGATATCTAACCATTCATCCCTAATTGTCTTCAATAAGAGAGCTTTCAAAGTGTCTTGGTCTAATTTTTCCATTTTTGCCCTCTTGATGTTATAGTTAAACCTCTCTAGCAAATCTTCAAGATTTTCATCCTTTTTTTGTAACATTTTAAACACTTCCTCCTTATGGTTGACTGGCATACAGTAATCCAAATACCTCTCTAAAAATGCTTGTTTCATGTCTTCCCATGTCCTAATAGAATTGTTGATCAAACTCATAAACCATTTTAATGATGCTCCTTTCAATGTTGAAGGGAATAGTTTAAGTTTTTGGGCATCTTGTAAGTAATCATAGGTTCTACATAGGACTTCAAATTCAAATAAGAAGGTTTTAGGATCTTCAGTTTTGAGTCCATAAAAGTTTGGAAGGACAGAGGGTGAAATGTTTTTCATAGTTGCATTGGTTTCTTCATCTACTATAGGAAACCCAAAAGAGCTTCCCATTTCTCTTCTACCTCTTCCTCTGCCTCCCTCTTCACCTCTACCTCCTTCTCCTTCTGCACCTCTACCTCCTTCTCCTCTACCTCTACCTCTACCCCCTCCAAATAGTGTGTGTTCTCCATTAAAAACTCCTGCTCCCCCTTCTTCTGCCATAGTTGATTCTTCTGTTGAAGTTGAAAAGTTTATGTCCCTAGCAGGGGTCCCAGAATCTTCTTCTGAGACAGGTTCAATGGATGAAGTGGAAGGTATTTCTAATGGAATATATAATCTTAACTTCTCTGGAAGTCTAGGATCAGTAAAGGATGGAATGTGGGTTTGAGTTGGAGGTGTGCTGGCTCTTGGTCTTGGTGAAACAAGTGGTGTTCTAGAAATCAAGCTTCTGCTTCTTATGAATCTACCCCTTGAGTCTCTTTCTCTACGCATATCATTGTTTTTGGGAGGTAAGAAACAAGGCTACCTAGTTACACTTCCTCGGCAACAGCACCAAAATGTCTGCTCAACCTAGTGTCCCTAAATTGCTGTCATAAATTTTCAACCAGGGCTAGTCAACTGTTGAAGTGAAGTGCACTATATGTGCCTAGGTATACGTTTCTTAATTCGTTGTGTTTAGTGTTTTTCAAAAGTTTTTGGTTTTGTGTTTTTATTCTAAAAGAACTAAGTGTTGGTAAAGAGAAGTTGTTGGTCACACTAAAACAGAGCAAAACCTATTCTAAACTATGTATGACACTTGAGAACAGAAAATGCAAAACTTAACAAGAAAAATAACTCATAGCATGAACTCAATAACTCATGACATGAACTCAGTCCAATTCATTCATTAGAAATATGTTGTAATAACTTGAGAAAAGGATAAGTTTAATGCAATGAGGTTCTTCTAAATAAACAACAACCTACAAGATCACAGAGAAAATCTCATCCATGGCTAGAAATTTGTTGGAACACATTTGGAAAAGATAGTCTGCAACATAGCGAGTGACTCTACTCTAAATTAACCTATAAAAATGAAATTAATCCATTCTGTAACTCAAATTGTCACTAATAAGCCTCATTCGAAAGTTAGAAATATTTTGGAATAGTTTTGGAAAAAGGCTATTTGTAAAATTATAAGAGATTGCAGAACAGTCAAGGCCTTGAATTGATATCACTAATTCCTGTCCATATGATGATGTGTTGGAAGAGATTAATAACAAGAGTAGTTTGTAAATAATGAAGGCCTTGAATTCTAATGGAATAGAACTAGAATACAACTAACTAATAAAACTAGAAATACAATGAATAGAACGGAATTAGAATGCAATCAATTAACTTAAAATATAGTGAACAGAATTGAACTAGAGTGCCATTAACCTCCGTAGTTTTACAACTAAACTAAAATGAAACTATTCACTGAAATACTACAGCTCTATCTCATTCGGTGTTAGTGATATTTTGTAACAATTTGTAAGAACAAGACCACTATAGGGTAAACTGCTTGGGTTGTTGGTTTTCGAAGATCCCTCTCAGGGCTTTCCGGTGCCCGAGGCAGACAATAATATTAGCTGTGTAGTTCACAAAGATGGAATGGGCATGTTCATATTAACTTAAAACAACTTGATGGAATGTGATGGAAAATTACCTCTTTGACGATATTGGAGTCTCTTGGAGAGCACTAGGCAGCGAAACAAGAGTCCTTCTTCACCGGCTCCAAATCTTGTTCCTGCAATCAGTCAAAGCACCTGTGTAATTTCTAACATAACAAATATCCTATCAATCAAATCAATATGTAATGAACTTCTAAACTAAGCGCATCTAAGCCATTCATATCATACTATGTAAATATTCAAACAATAAGGACAATATTAAGCATCGAATGGACAAAACAAACACAGTTCTATTGATTTTGAAAGAAGGAGGATTACAATCGTCGGTTGTACCAAGCCCTCCTCAGTCTCCCAATCTCTCTTATCTCTCAAGTGATGAAGTCTTAGTCAAAAATCTCTCTAGGAACTTCTTTGACTCTTGGCCTTCACACTAGACCACTATTCTCTATTTCATAAGTATGCAAAAAACCTTAGGCAATCCTTCGACCTTCGACTAAGAGCCTTCAACTCCTTTTTATAGGAGAGGGAGAAAGCCATTGTTTCCTTTCTCTTTCCACTAGTTTGGAATAGAAAAAACTTAGATGTTTCTTTAATCTCTATGCTTTTGCCTCCTTGGGAGTTCAGTCTTTTGTGGCAATGACCAATAATGAATTAATACTTTGCAGTTTCCTTTGTGAACTGACTCTTTTGTGAGGGAAAGCCGGAGATTCAAATCATTCTCCGCGGGTTTTTCCCTTTTCAAACTTAAAACACGGGTAACGCTTCCCTCCAGTGTAAACAGAGCGCTGCCATAGCCACTAATGCAGCTCATTCACTGATTAGCTACGTTATAACGCTCTTGTGTTGTTATAGATAGGTGTTATCCTGGCAGAAATAGGTTTAATCTAGGTCTTTGTACTCCTTCCATATTTGTCTTCTCCTCTGAGCTGATGAGGAGGTATTTTGACCTGTAACAAAGACTGGCTGTAACATTTGATCTTAGTGAGCATAAAAATATGGAGTTCAAAAAAAATGCAACTAGACTCTAAAACACCACAACTATGTCTCATTCAGTAATAGTGATATTTTGGAACAATTCATAAGAACAAGACTGGCTATAACATCCGATTTAAGTGAGCATAAAACATAAAGTTCAGAAAACTATTTAAATTAGGAATGAAACAAGGCTAAAGTTACTTATCTAAACAATATGCACAGAGCTTCTTGGGAAGTAGGGGCCCTCTACCACCGGATTAGCATACAAATCTCCTCAAGATTGCCTTAGATCATGCAATGAAGTTGAATGTCTTTCATTAAGGGAAAATACTTCAGAAACAGAGTATTACGGAGTTTTG
Source organism: Pinus albicaulis (assembly GCA_034641835.2). Taxonomy (NCBI): domain Eukaryota; kingdom Viridiplantae; phylum Streptophyta; class Pinopsida; order Pinales; family Pinaceae; genus Pinus; species Pinus albicaulis. The sequence goes on along the minus strand of CM076572.1, from coordinate 1,451,536,288 downwards.
AGATCTAACAACAAAACATCAATCTAGCTAACTGTCTCTCGGGCTCCCGAGTCATTTTTATAAAAGAAATACATAACTACCATTGAGAGGAAATAGGGATAAGCGTATTTCCCAAATAAAATCAAATTATAACTCTTGTGGAAGCCTCGTACTCTTGCTGAAGACATTAGAGTTCTTGTCCTGGTAGAAGTCTACCTCTTAGTCTTGATTTCTTCCATGTGCATAACCACTTGGAGATTTTTACTCAGACTTCGTAGAGGACAAGTAACGATGTAAATGAAGTCTGGATTTCAACCATATGTGTTTTTCCTCTAAGTGACACCTGTAACCTGTGTAAACATGAAGATAGCTGCGGAATAGGCGACTACCTACTGAATGGCTGCATTTTGTAGCTGAGTCTAGTCAAAAATTACTACAACAGCAAAACCATGAAAATATAGCAAGTCAGTCATTGTATACATTCCTAAAGTGACTTTAATTAATCCTATTGATCATTTAAGCCTGTAATTGATAAGGAAAAAAGGAAATGAAGTGAAATTTGGTGAAAGAAAAGGACATCTTTGGGGCTCAACATAACTCTTTCAAACCACTTCTAATTGAAGATTAGCCTCTTTAGTTTGAGAGAGCTCTCTCAAAGGGAGTTTATGATTTTGAATAATGATAGTATTAGATGGCTAACTGTATGGAATTATAACTTTTTTTTTGTATGATTGTAGGTTGAAAAATGAAGGCTTGCTACCATTGGGCTTACAGAGTCAACACTCAATAATCTTAGTGACAGTGGTTCTTAACATGGAAGCTGATGTAGATAGAGGGTTTTAACAGAGATAAGTCACACACATAACATATGAAAACACAGTAATTTCACCACTAAAGGAATTCAAAGCATAATACTATGAATTCTGAGTAATTAGAGATGAAATATAATGCAAGTGATTAAACATAAAGATTTAGATCAATAACACATCAAAAACCTCATGAGAATCTTAGGTTTGGAAAGTAGAATGTCACTTTGTATTACTGATAATGGTAAAAAACATACAAGCAACAATTTGGTGCAATATTCTCCAACCCCTTGCTATTTGATTTTTTTCTATAAATAGACATTATTTACAATGTAGATGACCTCCCTGGCTAGCTAGATCTTTGAATTCTACTCTGAAACCTATCATAACTAAAACCACTAACTTAAAACTGAAAAATGACAACTATCTTTAAAGAAACAAACTCCTAATAGGACTCTATCTCCTATTTATTACATTCATTTATCCTATCTGTGAAAAAGTTACATAATGGTTACATAATTAATGTCACATGCTCGAAGGACACATGACCAAGTTCACCACCACTTTACATCTTTAAAGCACCCCTAGATCTATGGAACATAACCCTTCTTTTTAGGAATGGATGACCTTCATCTTTAACGTTGTTTTTACTGATGAGATGGTTGCATGGCACTCCTTTTGAGTCATAAATATCTGCTAATCAGGTCCTTTGGCATGCTGGAGGTCTCTACCTGGAAAAATGTGCTGTTGAGATGCTCAAAATCCTTCAAAAATTAATCGCTACGAAAACATGGTAGTTTTAGACAGTTTCGTAGCGAGTTTTAGTAGCATGGGAAAAGTGGCTTTTCCATCAATCTTCTTGAATTGTTTTTTGTTCCAACACCTTCATCATGTCATGACACCTTGCAACCATCAATCTCCCCCCTTAAAACATGCCAAAACTGAGTTTAAAAGCAAAAAAGAACCTACATGAATTTTCGTAGCGTATTTCTGGACTCAAGCCTAAGGTATGCTACGAAACTGTGTAAAAAACCAGAAATTGCTATTTTCAATATGGTCTTCCAAAACTGTTCTTCAACAGAAAAACTTGGACTCTTTTCATGTTATGAACCTCCTAAAACATATTCCATCTCAACTTCTTACTCCTGTGGTGTTTCCTCATTTACAATTAGTTCACTAAGCTCTTCTACCACTGTCATTTTCAATCCTTTCTTTTCCTAATCCACATGAATCAAATCCAATTTCCCCTGAAGATCTTGCACTTTGTCTTTTAATTCCCTATTCTTGGATTTCAAGTGTAATTTTATCTTTTTGATGTGTTTGACTTATCCTCTTAGTGGTTGAGTCCACTTTAACAACTTTTATGTATTTTCCAAGGTATTTGAAACACTTGTGACTTGATCTTCCCATATTTTCCTCATTTGTTCAAACTGAATCTTCTTAGCTCTATGTTTCTTTGCCTCTTGCTTCAAAAATGATATTTCCTTACCTGCGTCCTTCAATTGCTCTTTAAGGGTTTCAATTTATGATTTTCAATAACTTTCTCTTTACATTTTCTTTGTTTGATAACCAGTCCTTCTTTTGCAGGTGAAGACAAATTTATGATGCTTGGTGGCTGGGCAGAAGCTTCATTGATTTTATCAGTCTCTTTGCTTTCCATGACCTTCCTTGCATGTCTGGTCATTGGTTTCCTAGGTTGAAAAATGAAACCAACATGATCACCTGCAAACTCTATATTTTTAGCAGTCTTACCATTTTTCAACTTTCTTCCTCCATCTTCTTTGTCTTCATCTTGGACAATGGGAGTTTCTTCAATATCAATTGCATGTAGGATATCCTCCAAGTTTCCTTTAGCCACTGTCTGGTTCCAGGGAAAATTTTAAGGATAGAAAATTATCTTGAAGTTTAGAAACACTGTCAAATTTCACTAGTCCCTAATATGCAAACTATAAAATGTTTATTGATGTATTTGTAAAATTATTCAAATTTATAATTCTTTTATATATACTATCTATATAATTTTGTCGATTTTTAAGGTAAAATATTTTTATATTATAAAATTTGGGCGAATCATTTTTATAAAAAATGGAAATTAGCAAATATTTTTTTGGGAGACATCATGGAAAATTAGTGCTGGATATTTCTGGCCTACTATCTTTAAAGACTGCATTATTGCTGCCAATAAGTGTCATGATTTCCAGATTTACCAGTGCAAGATGTGCGTGCCACCCCACACCTCCATCCTATTATTACCGTTGGTCCCTTTGCGAAGTGGTGCATCGGTTTTATGACGTGTAACCCTCACTCGATCGGGGGGGGGGTTCATGCATATATTATCATTGTCGTTGTCTACTTCACTAAATGGGCCGAAGAAATGGCTACACTCACAGCTGATGGTAAGACATCCTCTCAATTTCTATTCAATCATGTAATTACCAGGTTTGGTGTCCCTCAAGCCATTGTCACCGATCATGGTTCTCATTTTCACCATTACATGATGGCTAAGTTGACTTCCAAGTTGGGTCTGTGTCACAACAACTGAACGTCATATTACCCTTAGGCCAATGTCTAGGTTGAAGCTGTGAACAAGGTTCTAGTCACCATGCTTCAACATACGATTGGGATGCACAAGTCCATTGGCATATCATGTTGTTTTCAGATCTTTGGGCTTACCAAACCTTGGTGAAGGATGCGACCGGATTCACTCCATTCCATCTTGTCTATGGTCTGGAAGCTACCCTTCCGATTGAATGCGAAATCCCTCCTCTCAAGATAGCTATTGAATTTTTGCCTAATAATTTTCCAGAAGAAGAGCATCTTCTATATTTAGAGAGGCTTGATGAAACTCGCCACTTTGCTACTCTTGTCATAGAAGCACATAAAAACTAGGTCAAAGCTCATTTTGATCAGTTGGTTTCCCCTCATTCCTTTGTAGAAGGAGACCTTGTCCTCTTGTATGACCAAGCTCATGATAAGATGGGGGCACGCAAATTCGAACCCATGTGGCATGGGCCCTATATCATTAAGCACATTTTTCTGAAATGGGCTTATGAGATAGTTGATTATGAAGGCTATCCTTTGGATCAACCTAGAAATGGGTTGTATCTCAAAAAATACTATGCATGAGTTTCTCGTGCATTTATTTTTTATTTTTTATGCATAGGTATTTTTTTCATTTTTGTACATTTTTTAGCTTGGTGTGCTTTGCGAGTAGTTTTTCCTGCTTATTATGTTGTTGCTTACTGTGCATATGTCTTTCACTCCTTATGTTGGTTTCACAGATGGTGCCTCCCGCAATACCCAGAATTTGTCTTTTGTGGCCTAGGTGATTTATAATCCTAATGGTGAGTTGGTAGATATTCAAGGTGTTTGTCTCGGACGAACAACGAACAATGTCACTGAATATAGTGCCATCATTGAACTCTTAGCTGAGGCCATTTATCTCGATATTTGTGCATTAATTTTTAACCTAGTCTCTCAGCTTGTTGTTTTACAGCTTAATGGGCATTATTCTATTAGAAATCCTCAAATCTTAAGGTTGTATTTGTGTGTTCATTTAGTAGAAAGGAATTTTGATTACATCACATATCAACATATTCCTAGATGAATGAATGTGTTAACTGACATAGTAGCCAATATTGTATTAGATAAACATTTGCGTAATTTGTAAAACATCATCATCACATAATAAGATTCATACAGGAAAATAGGCATATATATATATATATATATATATATATATATATATATATATATATATATATATATATATATATATATATATCGAGTGTTTGTGTCCACGTGCATCATAAGTTCAAACAATATGTATGTTTGGGTTACATCATGAGACATCATGTCTCTAAAAAAATATGCAGAAATAAAATCCTAGGTGTCTAATCAGCATGATGCTCATGGTAGCATGTCACTGCACGCACAAGCCGCCTCAATAAGTGATGGACACGATTGGACACCCCCGAAGTGTGCCTCTAGTATGCATGAGGAACATCGTCAAATCTCACATAATATGGGATTCTACTAGTGAGTCCCTCCAGTTTACGTACAATTTCCTCTTCCTCGCTTCCCTCACCATGAGGGGCCACTTCAAAATCACGAGGAACCCTCCATGCTATTGGAGATATTCCTGCAGGTCTTTCTAGGCGGAAATTTTAAAATACATGGGTTAACATCAGAACATATATAATAAAAAAAATCATAATACTCATCAAAATAAAAAAATGAGTCTTAGCCAATGCTTCATCTCAATCCTCTCCTGTCGGAAGTGAGAGATATACATCACCCGTGAAGTCCATGCTAGTGTAGGACAAGTCCTCTAGGACAATAATTTGTCAACGGAGCCAGTCAAATAATTCTGGTCTCCACAACATCTATTGACTGCTTCCTGATCTAGGCATCAAAGCCACCCAAAGGACCATATGTGGCTCTCGTGGTGGTGGTGCAGGGACTATTACCTCATGACGTTGAAATACTGGTAATCGTTCCAAGATGAATGACACCAAGATGGACCCATAGCAGAACTGTTTCAGCTTGTTGTTCTTGCATTTTGTTAGTTGGCGTTTCATATTGATTGTTACTGCCTCTGTCTAGTTGTAAAAAGTTGGGACCATACAATATACAACATAGCTGTGTTTTTGTGGCCTCATGCGAAGCTTGAGATCTAGCAACTCGAGTATGGTGTGTAGCATTACTTTTAGTTCCAAATCGGGAATGGTTTGAATATCCACTTTCCCTCTCTTTGATCCTTTCATTTCCCCTCGGCAAACCCTGTTTATGACCATGCTCATCTTTTCCATCGTGGGTCAGGTACCTATTAGGATTGGTACTGCCCCCCTCCGTGATAATCTAGTTATGAAGTATACATCAGAGACTTATATCTCTAGCTCCTGATCGTGAATTATGAATCTTTCCCGATCAATGTCCCTTACACTGGTCAAGTACTTTAATAACTCTGGTTGAGCTCGGAGACATGGTGCCATGAAGAATTTTAGAAGCCTGCAACTTCTTAGAACATCCATGCATCTTACATTGCTTAAGTCTTGTTCATATTCTTCCCCGTGTTCTCTTTCCTTCCATTCGATTACCATTTTTATTTCACACACCTGAAAAAACATCAAAGGGGCTTTCATTAGTCAAAATATTCACTTTTGAATGGTTTAAAACGGTCTAGATAGTAGAATATTTATGAAAAATCCATGGCCGTGGTTGGCGAGACTATTTTAAAAACAATTGTGCCAAGTGGTGTGCCCCCGTTGAATTGTAAGGCATGTTGGTGTGAGTCCTTGCCCGAAACCCATGCCGACCGCCACACCCTAATTTGAACAAAATCCCCCTACAAATGTGAAATATTGCGATGTAGGAAATGAAAATGAATTCAAAATGTAGGTAAGGATACAAGCTCTCACCTGAAAAAGACAGATTCGTGATTAGTCTCCACAAGATCATGGTGAAAAAGGGTAAAAATGCTCACAAGAGGTAAAAAGTGAAAAGTAATTTATTTTTACTATTTCTATCATCTTATAGATTTTTTGAAACCGTAATTAGGCTTTTGAGCATATTTTTCGATTATTTTAATATTTTGTCTTGAAAAATGGGTTTTACGTGCATTTCTTGTGCAGCAACAGATTCTCAATGTGATGGCGATGAAGTGACGAGTTGTATTTTATTACTTTTTTGACTCAGTAAAAACACGAAAAAGTCACCCCCCGGAGTCATCTTTCAAATCTTTTCTGACTCGAAAATTGAAAAGATTTTCGAGACCCTTGTCATTTTGAACTCGTTAAAGGCTGCGAAACTACATCTACCCAGTATACGTTTACCCCTTTTCTGGGCTGGGATAGATTATTTACGAAAAATGAATACCTTAGCTTATCGCGATTAAGAGTTTCTCTCAGATATTGTTTTCTACCTTTTCGAATCTCTTAGACTACCTACAAAAAGGGACTTGATGAATTTTTATTTTCTGCTTCTTTTCAAACTCTCTAAACATGAAAAGATGTCGAGTTATTCCTTTGTCAGACTCATTAAAACTTATGTGACATCGGGAATCGTCACCATGACTTAATCGAGTTCCTCCTTCCTAAGGCTCGTAAAATGTACTAGGATGGATTTGTCCAAAGGACATACTTATATGACAAGCATATGTTATCCCCTTCAAGCTTGTTTCCAAAAATAATTGGGGTACTCGCCAACAATGGTGGGGGGAAATGGAACCAGTTCTCAGTCGTGTCAGCAGTATGTTGCTCTTGAACATGACACTTGTCTGCAATTCGTGTCGGGTTGGGGACATCCAACTTTGTCATTTTTTCCTCCATGGGTTTGGGTTATCTGTTTTGACCTCTCATCTGCACTTTGCCACGTCATCATGACCTTAGATCCCCTGATGTCAAATACTGCCAAATTCTAGAGTCGTGTCACCAATATGTTCAAGAGAAGTTTCCTTATGTAGTTTTCAACCTCTGGTCCTTTGTTTAGTCCTAATTCACAATCATCTTATTCCTTTGTCTCGTGTCGATGATGTGGGAAAAATTATGGCCCTCCTTTAACCAGATCACTTCCTGTCAACTTCAACTCATTATCCAGGAAGATGCTCTATAGACTCCCTTCCGGTACCTTGGAGCTTGCATTTATCAATGGAAATTTCTTCACATTCGATGATAGGTCCTCATCGTTCGCCTTCAATCGAGTGATTTCACGAGTGTTCGAATCTAGCTCACTGTTCACATTCTATGGATTGTACTAGTTATACCTTGATAGCCATTGTCATTATTGGTGGTTTCTCTTGTGCTTGTTAACAACTTTTATCATTGGCTTGTAATCAGGCGACATTCTCGCATGTTGGACTTCATCTCACTCATTCGCATGCTTGAATTTGAACTTGTTCGGGTCGAGATGGAGTGCAAGACCCTGGGTTTTGTCTGATAAAATATGGTTGGGAGATGATTTGGTTTATCATGACTATATGCATGACTCTTCTGATTAGATGGCTACAACCATACCTGAGTCTATTTATTCATCCTTCTTGCTGGATGGTTACGTCCATACCTCAAATCTTATTTTTATATGTACTCTATTATGGATGGTTGCACCCATGCCACATATTCATGTATCAGAGATATCAATTTTACTTGTTCTTGCAGGTCTTCTGACGATGGTGTTTGGTTGGGGCACGTTCTCATAAATCATTTCACTCCTCCCTCTCTCTCGACCCTCATGCTTTAGGGGGCATCTGTTACACAATATTTTTTCACCGTCCTTGCAATACCTATCCTGAATATTGTAGGACCATTTCAGTGACTTCTGTGTATTATCATACCTTGCTAAAAGTGTCATTGCATCTATTGGCATGTCAAGAACATTTCCTCTGTTGATCATTCCTCAAGCAGGCTCTCAAAAACATTTGATTTTGGGTTGAAGTTGGTAGGAAGTTATGGCCTTGCTGCCATAGAGAAATTAACACTGGGCCCCACGCCCATTGGTGCTTTGTCTCAGTGGAGCACTCGCACCGAGTTGTTTTTGGAAAGTTTTTTAAAATAGAAACGAAGTTTTCATGCCTAATGACTTTGTGAGCAGAGTCATCATGGTTTGTTTGACTGAATAATGTCGAAGTCCTCCCTTTGGCTTCTTATTTCCTACAATTGAGCAACTCCCCAAAGAATAAGGCCTCTCTTCCACCTTATGAGGGATCCCAAACCACCTCTTCCTCTCCTATAAATACTTCCTTTTCACATAGTTTTAGCGAGTGTAACAATCCTTACTATAGATGGTGTGAAGAATAAGGTAGAGAGGGATCCATCGTCGAGACAGAGTTTAGGTCCATTGCCTCACCAAGTCCGATCCCCGACAAATGCTTGAGATGCGCTTGACTGAACCCATCAAAGGAGGTTGTAACATCAAGGCATTAAGGTTGTAAACTTCTTTTCTCTATCATTAATACATGACTGGTTTTTTGGTTCCAATTTTGTGTTCGATCATATGAATTTTTTTTTATTCTCCTTGACCAATCGAATAGCTATAAATTAAATTATATTTTCGTATGTTGTCACCATTCACTTGATCTGGTGCAAGTACATGGATATAATCACTAAAGGACCACAAAGTGTGAAAACAAATATCAGTGGATCACTACTACAGACTACAATAAAAGCGTTGGACCAAGGTAGGTCATCTATCCAAACTCACTTTCATTTATGAGCTAGGAGTCCAAAATTCCAGCTTGTTCCCTTGTTGCTAGACCCACTCTAGGGCTAGAGGGATCTCCTTTGTCCGCAGAGGGGATTTTCCTACTCAACACTAGGGTAGACATAGAATCAAAAGAATTTTACATTTAAGTGATCAAACAAAGAAGGGAGATTGGTATTTGTACCAATGCTATACAAAAATAAGGATATATGGATGGGAATTAGCCCCTTATAAAATCCAAAAATATGTACCAATAAGGATATTTTCTTTTCAATTCATCAAACAAATGATCAACATGGATAATGTACACTTCTAGGCAGCCAGGAAAAAAACTCATTTTAAGATAAAAACACAAGTTTCTCCTTGTTGATCAACGGTTGTAATTGATGTCAACCCAAGCAGCACTAGGGGCTAACCCAATATTGCATGAGAATTTTTACCTACCAAATTAATATACTCTAGGTCAATAATGCTTTTTATGGTTTCTACTTGTAGAGATGTTTCCGTTGATATATGGCACGCCATGTAATTCTTCACGGTTTGAGAGTTATTCATGTTTGAAGTTTGTACCCCAGTTAGTGGGCTAAAACCCCATGGGGCTGGGGCATGGGTCATTGAAAATTCATAATTAATATTTTTTAAGCTCCTAAAATCCCTCACACATTCACTTGTTGATCCTCACTTCCTCCTTATGTAAGGGATTTCACCATCTGAAATAGGTCATCATGGAAATTTCGCTCTAACTTTGTTTCTACGAAGGTTCAGAAGTTGAAATTGTTATGAGGCGAAGCTGAAATCCTGAGGAAGCTGCTGTAAAAATTTCAGATCAAGGTACGCAAATTTTTTGGAGATATGATCTGTGGAAGTCAGGGTTTTTGTAGGCTCCTGAAATTCATCTCAAAGAAGTGACCATGGTAAATTCGTCAAACTCTCTCTCTGAGTATCAAATTGGAATTCTGTAAAAATTAGAAGATAGTGCACAATATTTAGTTTTTGATCTATCAATTTTAGAGCTAAATGAAGAAACAGTGACATGTGGCATGCCATACAAGTGAGCTTTGCTGAAACAGTCCATAATTAGAGCATTGTGAGAGATTGGGCATAACTCTCTCTTGAAGAGTCCAAATTGGGTCAGATCTATGGCATTGGAAAGATGACTCAGAGGAATACTACAGGACCAAAAATCAGATATTGAGGATCTTAAACAATAGAGATACACTAGATTCAATATCAAGCTCATAGAAGAAAAAGAAAAAGCTAGATCATGTGTTGTCAAGGGTTGCAAAGGACCAGACTTTCTAGGGTAGAAAAGCAAAGCAAGGTGCAGCAGAGGGTAGCATGGAAAGAGCATCAACCAAGGTGCATAACAGCAACAAGAAGTTCATCCTATGTAGTCTTTAAGTGGGCAACACTGCATACAATCATTGTAAAGGTATCATTGTACTAAGTCATTGTAAATACATTATTGTAAAAATTGTACTAGTGTCTATTTGCCAAGGGTTGAAGAGGCAGTGTTGGGAGGTCTAGGATCATCATTAGTGGTTATGTCAAAGTTGGGGTTATGGTCTAGTATATATTCTTCTTCTACATCATTCTATATCATTGTAAAGTGGACCATTTTCCTTGGTGCGGGAGTCCATTCTTCTTTTATTCTTCTATAGGGTGGTAGGGTGGTGCTAGGGTGAGTTGTAGCTCATTGGGTGTTGGGGCATACGTTCAGTTGACTACTGAAGAATCTCGGGCGTTGGAGCGTCCATCTAGTGGGAGCTGGAGAAGAATGCTTTTGTAGATTCTAGGAAGTTGGAGCTTTATTTTCAATTGGAGTTGAATATTAAAGAATTATTAGAAGAGCATTAGGTGGTTTTTGTCCCGGAGTGAGTTTCCACCTTAAAAACTATGTGCATTTGTGTTCCTCTTGTTTTCTGCTATCATTGTACAAACACTGATAATAATTGAAGATTAAATAATGCTCTAATTGAAAGGAATACTGATTCACCGCCCCCTCTCAGTATTTCGAACAATTGGTTTCAGAGCTGGTTCCTTCAATAGCAGTTTAACAGCTGGAAGGAGGTCATGGAGCATACCAAGAATGGTGTACCTCTATTCAATGAAAATAATTATGCACTCTGGAAAGGAAGAATGGAGGTCTATCTCTTGGCGCAAGGTTACGAAGTACGTGACACTGTTCAAAATGGATTTAAATCAACTATGGATGAGCAAGGTAAGAAGAATTTGGTAAATGATGCAAAAGCAAAGAATATTATTATCAGTGGACTTATTGAATCTTCTTATAATAAGGTTTTGGGTTTTAAAACTGCCAAAAATGTATGGGACAAGCTTGAGAATATATATGCAGGTGACTCAAATGCCAAAGAAGCAAAGCTTCAAATCTATAGAGCAAAATTTGAGCAACTCAGAATGAAAGAAGATTGCAACATTGCTGCATACTTCCAATACGTTGATGAAATAACCAATACTCCAGAAGGATTGGGAGAGCTAGTTGATGAGAAGACTATTATACGGAAGATTCTTAGAACGTTACCAGGGAGATTCAACCCAAAGGTATTGGTCTTAGAATAAAGTGAAAATCTGGAAAAACTCAGCAAAGAGGAATTACATGGAGTTCTCGTAGCATATGAAATGAGACTTGATGAAGAAGAGGGTACTTCGCATCTAGAAACTACGTTCGTTGCATCTAAGAAAACCAATAAGGATAAAAAACCTTCAATTGAAAAGGCATACACCTGCAAGTGTGAAGAAAAGGGAGATGATGAAGAAGGTATTTTAGATGAAGAATATGCTTACTTCATGAGAAAACTAAAAATTGGTAAGGGAAAATTCAAAGGTAAACTTCCATTGATATGTTTCAGCTGTAATGAGGTTGGGCATTTTGCAACAAAATTTCCAAACAGAAGTAATGGCAACTCAAAAGGAAAGAAAGGCTTTAAGAAATTAAACAAGCAAGGATCCAAAAGGAACTTTCTCTCTAAAGAAGATAGCTCATCATCCGATGAAGACAATGATAGTGAAGAAGAAGCCAATGAGAGAGTATTTTTTATGGCCAAGAACAATAAACCCAAGCATAGTAAACAAGAGGTATCAAACAACGAAGAAGAAGGATGGACCATAGAAGAATTTTATGAGGAAGCAATCAAGTTCAAGGTCTCAAAATTGAAGTTGAAGAACACAAATGCATTGAAGAGTCACTTCAAAAGAAGTTGGAAGAAAGAAACCAAGAAATGGAAGAATTAGAAGCCGAAGTAGTCTCGCTGCATGAGGAAGTGAAGAAAGGAAAACTATCCAAAACTATGCCAACAACTCAAGGGCATTGGATGAACTCATCAACAATCAAAGATCTTACAACCACAAAACTGGCATCAGTTACAAAGAAGAAGAAGCAGGAACTTCTACAACAAAATACAAAGAACCTATGAGATCTGACATGCATGTAGACTTCATTGGACAAGATTCGCAAGAACAACCTTGGAAGAACTTCCTCAATGAAAATTTCCATCCAGGTACCAACATATTTTTTATGGCTACTGTTATTCATGTGGAAAATTTGGTCATAAAGTTGTAGAATGTCGCACATACCCTAGTAACGAATACAATTCCCGGAGATATGTCAAATATGAACCTCCCAGGGCTCAGCGAAACATCAATAGATTTGAACATTTAAGAAATAATATTGAATGTTACAAATGTCGAAACTTTGGACACATAGCCAAAGAATGCAGACTTGAAAATCCTCTAGAAGAATCTTCTAAGCCACAGAACAAACTAACATGGAAGAAAAAGAAAAATGATAATTGTGCACTTGCTTTCAAGGCTCAAAAGAACAAATATGTGTGGTATGTTGATAGTGGTTGCTCAATGCATATGAATGGAGATAGAAATAAATTTGTATCTCGGAAAGAGAAGAAGGATGGAACCGTGTCCTTTGGAAATGATGGATCTTCAATTGTTATATGATCAAGTACTGTCACTCTCGGAAGCAAAGATGCTCTAGCCAAGAATGTTCTATTGGTTGAAAACATGAATCAAAATCTGCTCAGTGTTGGACAAATGTGTGATCAAGGACACACAATACTATTCAAGTCCATGAAATGTGAAATCGGGAAAGGCATGTATGGTGAAATTGTGGCTACAGCAATTCGAGCTCCCAATGACAGACATGTTATGGATGAAGAAACTAAAGCATGTCTAATAGCTAAAAAGGATGATACAATAATTGGTAGCAATGATGATCGACTAAGTAAGAAGTTTGCTACAAAGGTGCAAAGTGATTTCGAGATGTCTTTACTTGGTGAGATGACATACTTCTTAGGGCTTCAAATATCTTAGCAAGAGAAAGAAATATTTATATGTCAAGCCAAGTACATCAAGGAAATGCTCAAGAAATTAAAAATGGAAGATTGCAAACCCATCCTTACTCCAATGGTAACAGGTTGCAAATTGAGAATAAATGACTCATCTAAGGAAGTGGATCAAAGGTTGTACAGATCTATGATTAGTAGTCTTCTATATGTAACAGCCTCTTGACTAGATGTTATGCAAGCAGTTGGAAAAGTATCAAGATTCCAAGTAGCACCAAAAGAATCACATATTAAATATTCACCAGCATTGGAATATCTTCGCTAGAAGCTTGGGATTCTCCCAAGTTCTCATTAGATTTTCCTTTTTCAGAATATAAAGGGGGAGTGGAAGTAGATTACAGGTCTGCAGGATGGTTATGTGTCAGGGGGAGTGGAAGTGTGTACAGGTCCGTAGGATGGTTGTGTTTCAGGGGGAGTTACCCTTTGCCATTGATGTCAAATGGGTAGAAAATGTTGTAGGAAGAGGTGTCATGATCGCAGGGGGAGTACTTGTGTTGCCATCAATGCCAAAGGGGGAGATTGTTGATCAGCGGTTGTCATTGATGTCAACCCAAGCACCACCAGGGGCTAACCCAATATTGCATGGGAATTTCGACCTACCATATTAATATACTATGGGTCAATAATTATTTTTATGGTTTCTACTTGTCGAGATGTTTCCGTTGATATATGGCACGCCATGTAATTCTTCACGATTTGAGAGTTATTCATGTTTGAAGTTTGTACCCCCATTTAGTGGGATAAAACCCCATGGGGTTGGGGCATGGGTCATTGAAAAGTCATAATTAATCTTTTTTAAGCTCCTAAAATCCCTCCCACTTTCACTTGTTGAAGTCCCTCTCAACCTAAGCATTTATATAAATTGTGATCTTCATTTCCTCCTTATGCTTGGGATTTCGCCATCTAAAATAGGTCATCGTGTAATTTTTGCTCTAAATTTTTTTATATGAAGGTTCAGAAGCTGAAATTTTTATGAGGTGAAGCTGAAATCCTGAGGAAGATACTGTAAAAATTTCAGATCAAGGTGCGCAATAGTTTTGGCGATATGATCTGTGGAAGTCAGGGTTTTTGTAGGCTCCTGAAATTCATCTCAAAGAAGTGACCTTGGTAAATTCGTCATAACTCTCTCTCTAAGTGTCAGATTGGAATTCCATAAAAGGTGGCAGATAGTGCACAGTATATAGTTTTCTCTCTGTCAATTTTAGAGCCAAATGAAGAAACAGTGACATGTGGCATGCCGTAAAAGTACGCTCTGCTGAAACAGTCCATAATTAGGGCATTGTGAGAGATTGGATATAAATCTCTCTTGAGGAATCCAAATTGGGTCAGATATGTGGCATTGGAAAGATGACTCAGAGGAATACTATAGGAAAAAAAATCAGACATTTAGGATTTGAAATAATAGAGATACACCAGATTCAATATCAAGCTCCTAGAAGGCAAAGAAAAAGCTAGATCATGTGTTGTCAGGGGTTGCAAAGGACCAGAATTTCTAGGGTAGCAAAGAAAAGCAAAGTGCAACAGAGAGAATGAAAAGAGCATCAACCAAGGTGCATAACAGTAGCAAGAAGTTCATCCTATGAAGTCTTCAAGTGGGCATCACTGCATACAATCATTGTAAAGGTATCATTGTACTAAGTCATTGTAAATACATTATTGTAAAAATTGTACTAGTGTCTATCTGCCAAGGGTTGAAGCGGCAGTGTTGGGAGGTCTAGGATCATCATTAGGTGGTTGTGTCAAAGTTGGGGTTATGGTCTAGTATATATTATTCTTCTACATAATTCTATATCATTATAAAGTAGACCATTTTCCCTGGTACGGGAGTCCATTCTTATTTTATTTTTCTATAGGGTGTTAGGGTGGTGGTAGGGTGAGTTGTAGCTCATCGGGTGTTGGGGCATCCGTTCAATTGACTATTGAAGAATCTCAGTCATTGGAGCGTCCATCCAGTGGGAGCTGGAGAAGAATGTTTTTCTAGATTCTAGGAAGTTGGAGCTTTATTTTCAATTGGAGTTGAATATTAAAGAATTATTAGAAAAGCATTAGGTGGTTTTTGTCCCGGAGTGGGTTTCCACCTTAAAAAATATGTGCATTTGTGTTCCTCTTGTTTGCTGCTATCATTGTACAAAAACTGATAATAATTGAAGATTAACTAATGCTCTAATTTAAAGGAATACTGATTCACCCCCCCTATCAGTATTTCCAACACTCCTTTCACATGTAATGCAAAGACATTAGGGCAAGAAGTAGACATTATCTTAAAGAACATGAATTTTAAGCATAAATTTACCTGGTCCTATTGTTATGCGAAATTGTGGATTGTGGATAAAATGCATTCCCTGAATGTGGTGTTATGCATTTAGAACAATAGATCGAAGGCTTTACAAAAAATTTCACTAAGAGTAAATATACATACAGAATGATTGAGGAACTTACTTGTGATCCAAGCACTTCCTATTCTCCTTTTGTCGCTCTTGCTGTAGCTTCCAATCCAACTTTGATCGCCATACTATTTCTTGCAACTATAAACACTAAACAACAAATAGATTTTAATATACAAATGGCTATTTATCTTAATCAGTTAAATCAATGAAACATGAAACATATGCATTAGCTAAGAATCCATGATATGAAAGATAGAAACATAAATAGATACATATGTGGGAAAATGAGAAGCAATCTTTATTAATGGATAGAAGGGGGAGGTTACAACCAGCGATTGATTTGATCAGAATTCATCCCAACCTCATCACAATACACATCTCACCAGCAACATATCACTCTAATCACACTCAATTGAGAATTCAACAACATTTTTTTACCAAATTTCTTCCTTCCCAAGCACTAGGATCTGTTGTAATATTCCTAAAATTTAGGTTTTAGCTAAATGGAATATTATAGATCATTTTGTCACTATATAGGTGAATAAGTGGGTAGGGAGGCCCACAAAGCCCCTTAGCAGCAATAAAAACACTTCAAGTGTGAAAGGGCACCCTCTAAGAAGCTAAATAAAGCACCTTTGAGTGAGAACAGGGGTTGGATCATGTTGAAATAGTCAACTTTGACGAAGTCAACAACACTGTTATGGAGGAGTGGTTATTAATTGAAGAATAACGCAGTTTTGGAGGGAGATTTATCTCATGAAGGAAATGACCTAATTGAGTGGGGCCATGGGCAAGGAAGCTCATAATCTATATAAGGAAGAGGATGGAAGCCATATGAGGTTATGTTGTGGATTATTATTTTGTATATGGTATGTTTAGACTTATTGCATTCTTCAGCTGTTTAGTTGAGATCGTTGTGCTGTTTAGCACTAGGTGTTCTTGAGCGGGAATCCCACCTCTTTACTTGATAGGCCTCTTGGAAGAGCATTTAATTTCATTTCCACATTCAGGTATTCATACTAAGCTACAAATTTCTTCATCAGCGCAGTTTCTGCAGGATATTGTGCTGTGTTGTAGGGTGCAACAGTGGAGGATTAGATCGGGTGTCTTCAGAGCTATTTTTTCAGTGGAGGAAGGTTTCCATCCACTGGGATGCTTGTGAAGAAGCCCCTCGGGCTTTATTGACACATTTGGCACCATGAAAAGGAGGATTTATCCCCTACAACACAATTTCAATCCAGATCTGCGTTATTTTAGGGAGGAGTTGTAGGGGTAGTTGCAGTGGTTGTTTTGAGAGGTGATTTATTCAGGGGAGGAGCCATTATTTCATCCAGAGGATATATTGGAGGAGATTTGTAGATCTCTACATCAACTTCAACCATATCTTCTCATTTCAATTGTTGCAACATATCTTCAGCCCTATGGTTGTAGCTTACATTGGCACATTGTGTGCATTTTCTGGAAACCCTCTTGGGTTGTCTTGGAAAGTTGATCTAGTGCCCAGATCTATATGTTTAGATTATATTGGGGCCCATATCAGTTTTTTTACATCATTGTATCATATATAGCTGTATTTATGCATAATATTTCTATTCTGTAGTAGTTCTCCGACATTTTGTATAGTAGTAACATCTCACTTTTGACAGTATTTAAGTATTGGAGGCTTGTGTGATCACATTCTATGATTTGTGCGTCATTGTTTTGTACTTATTTTCTGCATATATGATCAATAACATGGATTTATATTGGTCTCATGATTTAATGTGTTAAATACTTGCTGCTGATTTCATTTTATGAGCTATATTGTTGCATTCCCCATTTGGAAATATTACAGTGGTATCAGAGCATAATCTTGGCTCAGCATGTGCATTCAACCATTATGTCACCATAAGGAGAAACTTCTCACAAGAAGAGGATATGTACAGAAAAAAATAAAAACATGACTCCATTATTTGGAGGAAGAGAGGAAGAGGAGCTCTCAAAGCTTCTTTTTCAAACTATGTAGAGCATCAAGGGAGATATCAAGAAGATGAGAAGGGAGATGTGTAGGGAATCTCCAAGGAGGCTTGAATATGAAGCAAGCCCTAGATTTTTTCATGATGGGTGTAAGCATGCAGCCACACATCATGATTCACAATGCAGTCTTATGCCCAGTTTTGCTGAAAGAAAGAGGGAGGAATAAGATATGCCAAAGAAGGAGACTCTTGGTGATTATTTGCAAGAGTATGAATCTCAATCTAAGAGGTTCAAAGATCATCTAAACTTTCAAGAGTTTTGCAAGATCAAGGAGTAAAGAAGCACAAGGAGCAAGAAAAATGATGTGGGTAAATAATTTCTATCTATTTTTTATGGTTCACCTCAATGTTCAGCTAGGGCTTGGGTGGAGGAGCTAGACACCTATTTGCAACAACACCAAGTTTCAGAGAATGAAGCCATCAAAGTAGGAGCACTGCATTTTGAAGGTAAGGCCTATGCTTGGTGGATGTTTGAATATTTTTCATTAAAAAATGCAAATACATCAAATTATGCAAATTTCGCTAGGATAATAATGGAAAGGTTTGATGGAAAACATTCTGATACACATTTGGAGGAGCTAAACAAACCAAAACAAACAAAAAATTTGCATGGGTTGGAAGGATCTATAAACCCAACTCCACTTCAGAAAAATATTGTAGGGGCTAACATCTTGCATAATACCTTGCTAGAGGCAAGATCTCTATCTCATACTCCTAGAAAAGAGGGCATGAAGATCCCTTTCTCAAAAGAATATCCTCTTATTGAAAAATTTCCCATTCATATTGAAGAGGAAGAGAAGGTTGGAGGCAACATCGCTGTCATATCTAGAGCATATATAGCACCTCATGCAAAGGAAGATAGAGCACTTGATCCAAAAAGAGGGATTATTGTATGTTCACAAGGAGTTCCAAAGGATCTCATGTGTGGAAATCATGACACAATCCATGAACAAAATGTGCCATTACCGATAGATTGTGAAACATTGCAGAGGAAAGAAGAAGGTAGGGAGGATGGCCAACACTATATGACTAGGAGCACACACCCCTATCTATTTCAGAAGGTTGATGCCTAGAAGAGGAAAATTTATTTGTGCAATGAGGGCAGGGACAAATTTTTCCATTCATATATGCAGTCTACTCTTGATATTGAAGTCTCATTGCATGGAGGCATTCCACTGGGGAGACCACCAGATCAGGAGATGGTGAGAGATGCTTCACATTCGGTTGCACCACGCATTGATTCCAGAGGGGTGAGGACCTTGGGAGGACTTAACACAGCGCAGAGAGTCTGGGATAGACTCAAGGAGGAGGGATACACTCTCCCATTTTCAGCATTACCCACTCTTACTACCTATTATGCAGTGACAAAAGTTGCTGCAGTGATGGAGGATGGCACCACCATGGTTCAATGGAACTGCTCCATGGATTTGGAGAAGCAAAGGGGACTTCCCTTGAGGAAGGAATCACCCATATATTGGAGTAGATAGAGGCCCCTCATGCTTACATCGGCTAAGATCAGGAGGTTATTTTCGAATGGTAGCTTCTCATGGGAGGCAAACTTCTAAAGGCCACCACCTCTACTTGAGCATGAGCAGCTGCATGATGGGAATGGAAGAACTTTGGAGGATGACTTTGGCATGAGGGATGTAAAAGGAAAATATAGTAGCATGTGGGGAGATTCACATTTGAGATCTTCTGTGCCGTCTCTTAGGAGGATTGATCCATATTGGACGTCTCAACTTTTGGTAGAGTACTCCAAGGATCTTGGTGCTTGCATGATTCTTGATGACCTGGATGGAGATGATAGATACATGGTGGATGATGGGGTCATCTATTCTTATGGCAGAGTTTTCTTGACTAGAGATTCTAATCTCAAGGAAAAGCTGTTACATGCATCACATGTGGACTTCCTTTCCATACACTTTGATGCATATCATTCCTTGATGGAGGAGTTAACTTGGGAGGGCATCCAACAAGAAGTATATCAACATATGGAGAGATGCATAGCCTAGATGATGATGGAGAGGTTGTCACAACCACTTCCCTACTCATGGATGGTGAGGGAGAGCTTTCAATTGAGCCATTTCAGATCAATGACCAAAGTACATAGTAGAGAAGATACATTTATGCATTATGATTTGTACTCCTTTACTTTTTATGAGCAAAATATTGTACCAAGGAGGATCATTACTTATTTCATATTGTATTGTGATGTACTTGAGGCCATTTGCAGCATTGATGTTGGCCATTCTATTGGTGGGTTGTGGGAGAGGCCACATGACTCTTGGTGTGCACCATTGGCACCAAATTTTACTTTTATGATTCCATCTTGTAGGATGATTGTGGCAGCAAATAAGTGGCTGAAAGGACACTTGTTATACTTTGTTTTGAGGCAGGAAAGGGATGCACTGTGCTGGTTCCACATGTGGGAATATGTTCCACCTCCTGGTTCTCATATGGAAACTTTTTTTTATTTGTTTTTGCTTCCATATATTGATGATGTTCTTGTTCTTATGGGAAGCTTTGTTGAGAGGATGGCACAAGAGTTGGAGGTTCCCATTGGGAGTATGATTCTCCATACTTCATATGTTGCATGTTTTAGGAGAACAAATGGGCCAGCCATGATTTCCACATTACATATCTTGGCTTCATGTGGGGAGAGCCATTTGGAGAACTTGAGTTCTTGGTAGAGGAACTTCATGGATGTTTTGATTGGTGGGGTAGCTTGGGATATTTTGGGAGATCATAATATTTCAGCCCAAGATCAGCAATAGCCCCATACATATCATAAATGGAGAGAGAAACAACATGGGTGGAAAAATCTAATCTCTCCATACAGCCCCAATACATTGCATGAACCGGGGGTTGAGGACTTCTCTGATGAGCTACCTAGGTTGGCTCATTTCATTTGGACGATAGCATGCAGATGGGAGTATCTCATTGGGAATTAGATCCCCTATGATTGTCATCACTCCTACCTTAAGGAGGCTATTGGATAGAAAGAAGGTTTCCACTTACACCTACCACTTTCTCATGATGTGAGCCATTTGGTTTTGCATACTTGGGAGGAGCCATTGGGGGGCATATTTATTGTAGATTATTTTGAGCAGTGGTGGGGAAGAGTGATGAGGAGGCCAAAAGAGGAGGAGGGGAGGAATTTTTCTCCACCTTTACAGTTTCTTGAGGACAAGAAACATTTTAGAGGGGAGGACTGGTTTATTCCTAAAATTTAGCTTTTAGCTAAATGGAATATTATAGATCATTTTGTCACTAGGTAGGTGAATAAGTGGGTAGGGAGCTCGATAAAGCCCCTTAGCAGCAATAAAAACACTTCAAGTGTGAAAGGAGACCCTCTAAGCAGAAAAATAAAGCACCTTTGAGTTTGATCAGGGATTGGATCATGTTGAACCAGTCAACTTTGAGAAAGTCAACAACGTTGTTATGGAGGAGTGGTTATTAAATGAAGAATAACACAATTTTGGAGGGAGATTGATCTCATGAAGGAAATGACCTAATTGAGTGGGGCCAAGGGAAAGAAAGCTCATAATCTATATAATGAAGAGGATGGCAGCCATATGAGGTTATTTTTTGGATTATTATTTTGTATATGGTCTGTTTAGACTTCTTACATTCTTCAGTTGTTTAGTTGAGATTGTTGTGTTGTTTAGCACCGGGTGTTCCCGAGCAGGAATCCCACATATTTCCTTGAGAGGCATCTTGGAAGAGCATTGCATTTCATTTCCACATTTATGTTTTCAGGCCAAGCTACATCTTTCTTCATCAACCCATTTTCTGTAGGATATTGTGCTGTGTTGTAGGGTGCAATAGTGGAGGATTAGATCGAGTGTCTTCAGAGCTAGTTTTTCAGTGGAGGAAGGTTTCCATCCATTGGGAGGCATGTGAAGAAGCCCCTTGGGATTTATTGACACATTTGGAACCATTCCAAGGATTTTTTATCCCCTACAGTGCAGTTTCAGTCCAAATTTGCGTTATTTTAGGGAGGAGTTGTAGGGGTAGTTGCAGTGGTTGTTTTGAGAGGTGATTTCTTTAGGGGAGGAGCCATTATTTCATCCAGGGGATACATTAGAGGAGATATGTATATATCTACATCAGCTTCAGCCATATCTTCTCATTTCAGTTGTTGCAACATATCTTTAGCCCTAGGGCTGCAGCTTACATTGGCACATTGTGTCCATTTTCCGAAAACCCTCTTGGGTTGTCTTGGAAAGATGATATAGTGCCCGAATATGTATGTTTAGATTATATCAGGGCCTATATCAAAAATTTTACATCATTGTATCATCTACAGATATAGTTATGATTAATATGACTGCGCTGTAGTAGCTCTCCGACATTTTGTATAGCAGCAACATCTCACTTTTGAGAGTATTTATGTATTGGAGGCTTGTGTGATCACATTCTATGATTTGTGATTCATTGTTTCGTACTTATTTCCTACATATATGATCAATAACATGGCTTAATATTGGTCTCATTATTTCGTGTGTTAAATACTTGCTGTTGATTTCATTTTATGAACTATATTGCTACATTCCCCATTTGGGAATATTACATCTGTGCTCAATTCATAGAGAAACTGAGGGTAGTTTCTCAATCAATGACTTTCTAATAATAGGAAAGACATGTTCCCAAGCTCAGAGTTGTTAGATGGACACATGGATTTGAAGTTTGACACATATGGACTCTTCTAGAAGGCACTGGCCATGTGGAGATTCTGGATCAATGAGAATTTCGCTCCCATTTGACCAATGCACTCTTGAATGTCAGGAAGTGCTTTGCAGAGCACCCTTGAATGGAGGTAACTGCATATGCAAAGAAGTTATTCCCTTTAGAGGCTACGTTGGCGAGCTCATAGGTGATATAACATGTACTTTAAATCTTGGAAACCTTGCAATGGAATTCATGGATGATTTGTTCTTGTTCTTTTTCTTAGGGCATGTAGCAACTGAAATGATAGGGGATGATAGACCCTATTTCATTGGTTCTGGGTATGATGTCCAATTTAACTAGGCCATTGGGAATGGTGCGTAAATTGACCTATACCAGCTACCCCCTAAAGCATGAAGTCAGAATAATAACAATATTTTTAGAATGAGATGATTTACACTGTGATGGGCTAGAACTGAAGTGGAGTGGTGACCTACATCAATCTTAAAATACATTACATCATGATATATCCTCTTGATCATGAATTTCTGAGGGAAGGAATTACCATTCTCAATACATAAAATATCTAATAACATGTAAATAGTGCATAAAGTCATCTATATTGGAATGTTTCCCAATTCAGACATGCCTACAGATATAGGCCTATGTTTGGATGATGATCTATATGCAAGGTCACCGTACATATGATGTGTATAAAATCCTAAAATTGCATCCCGGATGGTTGAAACTAGATCCGAGGTCCTCTTATCTCGTTCAATCAATCGTTTGGGTACAAGTCTAGCCATGCGAATATATGATTTGTATTCAAACATGGTAAGACATCGTTTGATTACCAGCCAATGATGTGAGTTGTTAAAAAATGAGAGAGAACCACCATTGATATTAATTTAGGTTTTAACCCTGAACAAAAATGATCTACACACGAATCTTATAACAGAAAATAAACAATAGCGAGAGCATAAAACATAAAACAGATAAACACAGAGATTTTCCCCTAGATCCCAAATCGGGACGACCAGCTTGATTTTTCATTATATTCCTTTAGTGTTACAGCACACATATATATACATGTCGAAGCAAACATAAACTCCAATCCATTAACCCTAGATTAGAACATAACCGTAGTTCCCTTGACTGGATCTACAAAATACCAGGGGTCGAAAACCATCGTACCCCAAAAAACCATGTGCAAACTCATGCACAAAACATGGGTGGGTTCGCCTATGATTGGGACCAAACACCAAAAAGAATTTCGCCGGGGCGCTGCCGCCCCCCCTATGACCCCCCTGCTGCGTTCGGCGCAACATATAGCGTGTGGGTCTAGTCATGGAAAGAATATAACACACACCCAACATTTTCCCACTTGTTGTTTTATTTCCACAAGGGGGCCACAGGAGAGCTTAGTCATTTGGCCAATTCTTCAACACCCATTGTTTCTCTACACCAAGAGAACTTCTGAGTGCGTACAGACTTTGTCAATGCATCTGCAACATTCTTCAAATTTTCCACTTTTACCAGCAACACCCTTTTAGCCTCAACCATATCTCTAACAAAGTGATATTGAACATCAATGTGCTTTGTCTTTGAATGATAAGCAGGGTTCTTAGCCAAGAAAATTGCACTTTGGCTACCACAGTCTATTCTTATAGCTTGCTATACCAACCCCATACTTGAACACAATCTCTGCAACCAAATTGCTTCCTTGCTTGCATGAGTGGCTGCTATGTATTCTGCCTCTGTAGTTGAAAGTGCCACTATAGACTGTCTTTTACTCATCCAACTGACTGCACCTCCAAATAGGCTAAAAACATACCCACTTGTAGATCTTCTTTGGTCCAGATCTCCAGCCCAGTCTGCATCAATAAAACCATGAATGTCCAACATTCTTTCTAATCATGGTCTTCCTTGGTAGCACAAGCCATAATCACTAGTGCCACGTAAATATCTAAAAACCCGCTTCACTGTTGTCCAATGCTCCTTACCTGGGTTTGACATAAACCTGCTCAATACTCCCACTGCATGTGCAATGTCTAGTCTAGTACAGACCATTACATACATCAGGCTACCCACTGCACTTGCATATGGAACACGGGACATATCCTCCTCTTCTTCTTGTGTCTTGGGACACTGTTCAGGAGACAACTTTGCACATACAGGAATAGGAACACTCACCGGTTTACTATCCTGCATATTGAACCTCTGCAATATAGTCTCGACATACTTCCTCTAGTTTAACCTTAGCTTCCTCTTTTCCCGATCTCTCTTAATTTCCATCCCCAAAATATAGTTTGCAGCACCAACATCCTTCATGTTGAATTTGGAGAACAGTTGGGTCTTCAAATCTTGGATAATTTCTTTGTCATTTCCAATCAACAACATATTATCCACATACAATACCAAATAAATAACACAGTCACCAATTAATTTAAAATAAACATAGTGATCCTCCTTGCTTCTAGCGAAGCCAAGTCCCTGTATATAGGTATCAAATTTCTGATACCACATCCTTGGTGACTGTTTTAACCCATATAGAGACTTCTTCAGCCTGCAAACCAGTTCTTTCTTACCCTTCACCATAAAGCCTTCAGGTTGCTTCATGTAGATCTCCTCTTCTAGATCCCCGTGAAGAAATGTTGTCTTCACATCCATCTGTTCTATCTCAAAATAAAATGTAGCAGTAACAGATAAAAGTAATCTAATATAAGTAACTTTGGCAACAGGAGAAAAAATATCACCAAAATCAATTCCTGACACTTGGGAATAAACTTTGGATACCAACTGAGCTTTGTATTTCTCCACCTTTCCTTCTACATTCATCTTCTTCTTAAAAACCCATTTTCTCCCGATGGGCTTCCTTCCAGCCGGCAACTCCACCAGATCCCATGCCTCATTTTTGTGCAAGGATTCCATTTCATTAACCATGGCCTCCTTCCAGATTTTTCCATCCTCTGGATCTACTGCCTCCCTGACAGTTTTGGGATCATCATCAGTTATAGTTAAGGAAAAATTTGAACAGAAAGAAGATGGAATATACCTTTCTAGTTGTCTTCTTTCCCGATCTGATCTTCTCAAAGTTGGAGTTTGTGGCTCTTCCTCTTCTGAGTCTTCTTCTGTTGTAGAGTCTAATTCATCCTCCTTTAGCTCAAACTCTATCTTCTCAGGTTCCTTTGGTAGGAAGTCATGTGTAACAACATCTTTCACCTCTCTAAACACCACATCTCGGCTGTACACAACCTTCCTTGTTTCTGGGTTCCAAAGCTTGTAACCCTTTAAACCATCCTTATACCCAATAAAGATGCACCTTGCAGATTTATTATCCAACTTGGTCCTTTTCTCCTTTGGAACATGTACATATGCATCACATCCAAATACCCTTAGATGTGAAAGAAAGGGTTTCTTACCAGTCCATACCTCATGTGGAGTCTTATCCTCCAACGCAGATGAAGGAGATTTGTTAACTAATTAACATGCAGTCTCCACTGCCTCTGCCCAGAATTCTTGTCCTAGCCCGGTACCACTAAGCATGCTTCTTGCATTTTCCATCAACGTTCTGTTCATTCTTTCTGCAACTCCATTTTGCTGAGGTGTGTATGGAGTAGTCTTCTGCCGTGCTATACCACACTTCTTACAGAACTCTTCAAATTCCTTCTTGCAGAACTCCCCACCATTATCTGTCCTCAGCGCCTTTATCTTCTTCCCTGTTTGGTATTCCACTAGAGCCTTAAATTCTTTAAATTTGTCAAAGACTTCAGATTTCTTCCTCAAGAAATATATCCATGTATTCCTTGAGAAGTCATATATGAATGAAACATAGTACATAGAATTTCCCAGTGATGGAACTGACACAGGTCCAAACACATCACTGTGCACAAGCTCTAATATCTTGTTCGCCCTCTTAGCACCAGAAGGAAAACTCACCCGATTCTACTTCCCATATACACAATGTTCACAGAAATCGAAATCTAGAGAGAAATTAGACATACCTTCTACCATACCATTTCTATGCAGTATCCGAAGGCCCTTCTCTCCAATATGTTCAAACCTATGATGCCATAGCATGGTCTTTTCTCCAGAGACAGCTAGGCTTTCCGCTTCACTTTCAGGAACCACAGAACTGTTACACCCATAAATAACAGTGCTACCTTGTAGCTTGTACAAAGTTCCAATCCGAACTCCATGCATTAATACCAGTGCTCCCTGAACCATCTTGCAAGCATCTTTCTCGTGCACTATTTTTACACCTGCATCATCCATCTTACTTACAGAAATCAGATTTCTGGCCAATGCAGGAATATGTAGAACACCAGGAACTGTTCTAATCCTTCCACCTTGCAGCTTCAACTTGACCTTTCCACATCCGACGATTCTAGCCTTCCTATCATCCCCTAGGAAGACATCACCACCATCATATTTCTCATACTCGCAGAACCACTCCCTATGGGGAGTGAAGTGAAAGGATGCACCTGAGTCAATCAGCCATGACTCATGATCTACATGTGTACTTGAAGAAGAAGCCAAATACACATCCCCACCTTCATCCGAGGTGGTTTTTTGCCTCTGTAGAAGGAGAATCATCAGATCCCCTTCCTTTCTCAGGAGCTTTAGATCTGCACTCCTTTTTGTAGTGCCCTTCCTTTCCACATTTCTAACATACCTTTACAAACTTTCCAGAAGATTTAGATCTCCCTCTAGATTTAGATCTCCCACTCGAAACCTTATTCTTGTTTCTGTTTTGGGACCTTCCTCATACAGATAAGGAATCTCCATTTTGATCCTCCATATTTCTCCGTCTCATTTCCTCCGACAGCAAGGCTGAGACAATGTCATAAAAATTCAAGGTATTTGTATTTCTACCTATTGCAATAACCAGAATGTCCCACGAGTCTGGTAGAGAACACAACAAAATGATGCACTTATCTTCATCTGAGATTTTAATATCAACATATGACAACTGACTTACCATAGTATTGAAGGCGTTCAGATGCTCTGTCACTGAGTCTCCATCCTTCATCCTCAGGTTATACAGCGTTTTCTGCAGGAACAACTTATTCACTAGAGACTTAGATTGGTATAAAGTCCCAAGTTTTTCCCACAAATTCTTCGCTGTAGCTTCCCCAGATACATTCAACAATACTGAATCTGAGACACACAACCATATTGTGCTCTTAGCCTTCCGATCCAGTTTCTTCCAGTCTTCATCTGACATTGCCGTTGGTTTAGTACCTGGATCTACCATGATCCACTGATATTTATCCACCAGCAGATCCTCCATCTTGAGCTTCCACAACTCAAAACTTTGACCATTAAATTTCTCGATCTCTATCTTTTCGCCGCTCGCCATCTTCTTTCACCACAAGAATCGATCCCAAAAATCTCCGACTGAACAAGGTCTACCTCAGGCTTGAGCAAAAAAACCTCAACAGCAAAGGCATCCCCTTGAAGCCGAAACAACTCTGATACCAAATGTAGGTTTTAACCCTGAACATAAATTATCTACACACGAATCTTATAACAGAAAATAAACAATAAAGAGAGCATAAAACATAAAACAAATAAACACAGAGATTTTCCCCTGGATCCTAAATTAGGACGACCAGCTTGATTTTTCATTATATTCCTTTTAGTGTTACAACACACATATATATACATGCCAAAGCATACATAAACCCCGATTCATTAACCCTGGATTAGAACATAACCGTAGTTCCCTTGAACGGATCTACAAAATACCAGGGTCGAAAACCATCATACCCCAAAAAACCATGTGCAAACTCATGCACAAAACATGGGTGGGTCTGCCTATGAGTGGGACCGCACACCAAAAAAAATTTCGCCGGGGCGCTGCCCCGGACCCTGACAAGGGGGGTTGCTACCCCTCCTATGACCCCCCTGCTGTGCTCGGTGCAATGTACAGCGCGTGGGGCTAGTCGTGGAAAGAATATAACACACACCCAACAGTTAATTTCCCTCAAGGTACTGCAGTACATTTCGTAAGGCGTGAATAGATGATTGGATGTCAAACGACAAGCAAAATCTTTCGATCTAACGTCCATAAGCGCGGATTTTTTCGATACTATAACAAGCCTCATGGTACTGGAAGATGATGTTTCTAAGTGAACTTCCTGGATGATGATTTGACATTGACTGGAAGCCACTTTATTGCGAAACGGGAGTTATTGATTTCAGAGAAAAAATGTGACTTGATATAACAATGTTCAGGGATGACTGTCATGAGAATGAAGGTTTATGAGTATTGCAAAAGGATGAGTATTCACTGGATGACTTCTCTTGAACATATCAGAGACACTGAGGTGAGTTGGCAACATTGACCCAAAACTTAAGTGAAGGTATGATGAACCATAGGTATGAATGAATCATCAAGAATATTACCTAACTCAAGCAGTCATGATGACGGAGTGAAATGTCATTTTCAAGAGAAACCTGCTACCGTAAAAGTTATGTTCATGTTCCCAAATTTTCCCTGGTCATTTTTCGACCAGTTCCTCTTTATTTTTTAACAAGCTTCAGGAGGATAACCTATGCTTGATCTATAATTCAACCCTTTGGGTGAATAATGTATCGCTATTTAATAATTTAACGAGTCTAGTGATGAATGAAACTCGATTCTTGCCATGATCGGCAAGCTCGTCACTATTATATGTTTTAACGAGCCTAACGATAGTGACAACCCGATCCTTTTTCATATTTAGGGAGTTTGAAAAAGAGGAAAAAATAAAATTCCACAGGAACTTTTTCGTAAAGTTGTCGCTCAGATCTGAAGAAGTGTAAAATGATATCTGAGAGAATCTCCTAGCCATGTTCGACTAAGGCATTCCTTATTCATAAATAATCTATCTTAGTTCGGAAAAGGGTTAAACTTATATTGATTAGATATCAATTCATTTACTTTTACGAGCTCGAATAGACAAGTGCTTAGCAGTCTTTTCACATTATCAGAGTCTGAAAAGAGCTAAAATAAGACTCTAGGGGTTCCTTTTTCATTGTTATCGAAGCTTGAAAAAGAGATAAAAGTGCTCTTCAAGTCCTTTTTAATTTTTATCAAAGATCAAAACATAAGGATTAAAGTATGCTTTGTGGTCAAATCATTCTTGAAATAAATGTGCATGACAAATATGCTCATAAGTTGCAAAACCTATTCAAAAAAACATTAAATGGAATAAAAATACCTGTTTCATGATAAAAATAGAATAAAACCATAGTCACAACAATAAATATGATTTGAAAATAATCAAATGACTAATTAGAAGATTTTTACTATTCATTTTTACCATTTGAAAATTACCATTTTCATTTTGGAGCTCTAAACCTATTTTTTCCCCCGAACTTCAACCATTGATTGTGATCGAATTTGCGGACAATTTTGATTGCTGCTTGATCCAGGTTGGTGCCATAAACCCTCTCTTTCTTTTAGTATCCATTTCATTTCATTTAATTGCAAATTTTTAGGGATTTACGACCCTTAGGGTAAATTATTTTTCCAAAGAGGGAAACACACCCTTGAGCATCGAAAACTACATTGTGGAGCACCTAAAATGAATCCTAGGTGCATATGCAACACATTGTGTATGGTTCAATATTGCGTTGGGTGCAATTCACATTCTTGATTCTTGCATTGTACCCAAATTTTTCCTATTTTTTTGCATGAAAAGGAGTCTAATGAGTCTTATGGTTATGTTTAAGGGATTCATCGGACTAGAATGAAGATTACTTGGAGAGAAAGAGAGCATGAAGAATAAAATATGATTTCCCTTAATGATCTGGATACATTAAGAGCCCTAAGATATTGTAGGTTATTAAAGTACTTCTGCTTGTCAGGTATGAGGCAACAGATAGAAATTTTGGAGTTCCTAGTTCGTGCATGGGATCTGGCATTTGAAGCATTTCACATTAGGAACAAAGTGGTTCCTATTACAGTGGAGGATGTATATTTTCTGACAGGCTTGTCAAGGAGAGGCTTGTCCATTTCTCTCTCAGGGTTTTCTCTCAGAGGAGAGACGGTTAGAGACTATGTTTTGCAGTATTGCTATCTAGGAGTAGAGTAGAGCCAAGAAAGGATGGGAAGATAAACATCCATGACATTCGTGATTTGCCTTTATGAACCATTCTATTCACAATCACAAGGCTTGCTGGTACCATTACACTACATGTAACGAATAGATCTTATATGCAGTATGCGCTAGAGTGCATGGAGGAAACAATATTCAACTGGTCTGAGGCTATGCTTTCTCAAATAAAAGAACAAATGAACAAGGAAAAGGGAGGAAGGAAGAAAAAATTCAGTTATGGTTTGTTCCTCATTTCATTTGCTTTAGAGTGGATTCCACTATTGTAACCTCAACATGTGACACAAGGCATGTATAACCCTAGAGATCCGAGGATGCAGAGATGGGTAGAACTGATGGCTAGGCATCTTCCATCGTGTTCTCGAATACATTCTTCACCTGGTTCGGGTTTCAGGTTCTTGCCATCGATGAGTATGCATACACAGGCATTGATTTCCGAGGAGATCCAGACTTAGCTTTACTAGAAGGCGCTCAATGGGGTGCAATCAAAATGGTTTGACCATGTTTTTTTATTTTTCTAATTTTTATACAATGTTTTTGTATTTTAATGTTTTCCAAGACTAAACTAAAGTTTTAATGTAATGAAGATGTTGGTCGAGTTCAACTAGCGGAGGAACCAGAGCATGGAGCGGATGAGCTAGTAGAGAGGGCTTTTGGGAACAGGGGAAATTTTAAGGATGCAAAATTATTTTGAATTATAAAAAATTGGCGAATCTCACTAGTACCTAATATGAAAACTATAAAATGTTTATTGATGTATTTGTAAAATTCTTTAAATTTATAATGATTTTATATATACTCTATAAAATTTTGGTGATTTTAATGTAAAATAATTTTATATTTTAAAATTTGGGCTAATAATTTTTATAAAAAATGGAAATTGGCGAGTATTGTTTTTGGAAAAGTCATGGAAAATCAGCACACCCACTAATATTAGCCCCTAAAATTTTCCATGGTTGGGAGAGCAGTCCTTCAAGATTTAGACATGGGTAAGACTCTGTCTGAGCTTTGGTAGCACATAGAGGGGTTGACTTTCGGGATTACAGATTGCCAAATAGAAGAGTTACCCATGCGACTGCAACACCACACTATAGGTGTTCCAAACCACTGGATGCGGTTACTGCATAGGATAGCTAGATCTATAGCATGTTACCATGAACATCACTAGTTTAATTTTGACATGTTGCATACATTTTGAGGTCAGATGACCAATGTGTCTTGGGCACAAATTTTTGTAAAAACCTATAACTATCTATCTATTTGATTTCAGTATTTTCCTATGTTTATTGCGCAATCCTATTCAATTATGTGAATGTATCTTTACATGTGTTGCAAATTTCTGTCTATAACATGATTAGCTAAAGAATCAGTTAATGTGCTCAAGTTTCTAGAAATGTGTTGATATTGAATAAAATCAAAGTGTCTTTCCAAAAGTTGAAGTCTTAGGAACAAACACTAAAGTGTTGGATTTCTAACAGTATAAACACTAGTAAGTTGTAATACCACAAGTTGTGAGTTTAACCTTATGATGATGCGATTAATACCAAATGAAATGGCATCAGAGAGAAGTTTGATCAATCTGCAATAATCAATGATATTGTTTGTCGATCTATTGATAAAAATCCCTTGAAAACTCACTAACTTGTCGTTTAGAGCAAAAATGGCCCATGCTACAGAGGAGAGATTCTGCGTGCTACGACTAGAACCATCAGCATATCCAACAAATGGTTCCAAAGATTCAGAAATCTGCAATGAAATGTAAAGCGGATTACTAATGTCAAGAAAACTCTAAAAGACAAACTAAGATAGTGAATGCAAATAAACATCATATATATATAATATAATACCAAAAATTACTATGCTCATTATTAAGCATAGTAACGTTTCAGATAAAACCCATTTCGGGGCTACGCCAACGGAATTCCATAATAATACACCAACTCGTAGGCACCCTTAGCAAGAACTCTTTTGACAATATAGGGGCCGTGCCATAATGGGTCAAATTTCCCTGTACCTATTACATCAGCTTCTTGATCATAAAGAAGGACCAAGTTTCCCTCTGAGAAAATGCGAGGCTATACAATTTTGTTGTATTACACCTTTATACGTCTCTTATGCGCTTCGTTGGCTAACTGGGCTTCACGACACATTTCATCAAGATGGATGAGGTTAAAAGGATGTGCTTCTTTATCTGGGGTGTCAGGTAACAAGTCGATTACGAGTTTCAACAATGGTATTTCGCATTGGATTGGAAAGATAGCTTCCAGACCATACACCAATTGAAAGGGAGTAAATCTGGTTGCATTTCTCACCGAGGTTCAATACGCCCACAAGGCGATAAAGAGGAGTAGACGCGACGGAGCTTCAAAGCTAAAGTCTAGAGAATTTAAAGTCAGGCATGGGACCCATCCGCATACCACACATCGCAATCGGCGATTCTTACATTCACATGTTAAGACATCACAAGTTATTTGTTTTGCGATGCGATAATAAGTTCAGTTTGCGACGCAATGAGAATTTTGGTTTACGATGCGATGCCATCACATATTGCATATGTTAAAGGGAAAATTGTTAGTGCTAAGAACTAAATCCTGCGACATGCGACAAGAGCCCAGATGTGATGTAGCACTAGAGTCAAATCGCAAAGGATTTAAAATATAGATGTAAAGCCTTTCCAGTGTTAAATCATATCGGAGGAATAAAGGATGTTTATAACGGAAAGCCAGTGAAACACCTTGATAACGGAAGAAGGCTTGAATGCGGGAAGAGAGACTCGGGTAACTGACCCAACATAGAGAAAAGGAGAAGAGAATACTGAATACAACAGGCACATGCAGAAGAGGTAGAGTCAGGTAGAAGGTGACATGATGACAACGCTTGAAATGCAAAAGCATGGGCAGAGTCGGGTGGAGATGCGTTTATGCATACTGTTAGGACATCAAAGCTAAAATGGAAAGAGACACCTCTACAACAAATCAGACTTAGCAAAAGAATTATATTCCAAGTGTATTTTATTTTCTTTGTTAAGATCAAAGCTACAATGGTGTCCTCCATTGCAATGTAATAAGTAGTTTAACAGTTTAGGTAGTTTAGGAGTTTCAAGGAGCTCGAGCAATTACAAACTGATGTTGTTTGTATAGAAGAAAGAGAGAAAGGGGCAAGGAGCATTTTTCGAGTTCTGGACCCCTTGGGGATTACATTTTTTACTTATTTTTCTGATGGGTAAATGAAGAAGCAGTAAGTTTCCTACAACTGTTGATGGTGATTCGTGTTTCTTGTGCCATTTGTGTCCCTTATTCTTTGAATGAAGTGAAGTAATGTAGCAGTCGGTCTCTTAATTACATCTGTGAGTAAGAGTTAAATAACCTTAATTTGTGCTCCTTCACAAATTCTCTTCTCCCTTCACAAATTCTCTCTGAAACTTAAAATTAATAGATTCCGTGTTTGCATCATGTTATTTTGAGTTTCCCCTCTCTTCACAAACTCCTGATGAAACTTCAAAGTAATAAATTCTGTGTTTATAGCATATTATTTCGATTTTCCTCTCTCTCCATGAATTTCCTCTAAAACTTAAAAGTGGTAGATTTTGTGTTTACAACATATTACTTTGAGTTTCCCCTGCAGTTCTTATTTTCATTCAGATATCAATAGTGAATGGCATTATGAAATCTTTTGTTATTTCAGATCATTAAGGGTTTTAGAAAACTAGTCTCCAGAGGAATAAAACAAATACCTCATGATAAAATCATTTCTGTTACACACTTTTAAAATGTCTTAAGCACTAATTCCTTTCACAATCAAGGGATTTTCTCTTAAGATACAATAATTTTTGGCACCGTTGCGGGGGATGAAGGAACGAAGTGATTTTTCCCTAGGCATTGAAATCTATTTCTTGATGATGAAAAATATTTAGATACAAATTTGGTTGTGTATTATTCACCTGGCGACTCCACTAATGAAGGTTTCACTAGATGAGGAAGTCTGCGGACAAGAAAATGAGAAAGCACTATGGAAGATATAGATATCAGAGTTGGAATCTTTTAAAGGAAGTTTTATTTTTCACTATCAGTTTGGCGGTCTTTTTTCCCTTACATATCAAGAAGATTGTTTCCTAATTTATTTTCTCAGAAGATTATAAGGCCCAAAATGTACATTCTCTATTCTAGAAAGAATATTCTTCTTCCGATTGTATTATTGATCTTGACACAACTTTATCTCCTAAATATGAAAGGAGATATGACTGTTGCATTACTATTCCTAAAGGTAATTTGTCGCAGTCTAAGCGTAAAGGTGAGGATTAATCATCTTTGGATGATAGCAATCTACCTCATAAGAAATCTGCTTCTTTCCAGCTTGGAACCAAGATGATTTTCAAACCCTTGGTGCTGCCCACAATCCTCCGTCAATATCCTTCAAAAGGATTCAAATTTTTGCCAAGTTTTACTGGAGAAGGGGAAGATATTTCAGCTGAACAACATATCTTGGAATTTGAGTACTTTCTAGACAAATTTCAAATTATTTGTGAAGACATGGCTTTAAGGATGTTTTATCATTCATTAAAGGAGGGTGCTCAGCAATGGTTCCAATGTTTGGAAGCAAGTTCAATTAGTTCTTGGCAAGGTTTTCAAGATATATTTCTTAGATATTGGGGCGACCATAAGTCATATGAAAAATAGCTTTTGGAATTATATTCTATCTAGAGGCAGAGAAATGAATCAATCGTCGAGTTTAATAGGAGGTTTCAAAAAATTTATTTCAGCATGCCAAAAGAGATTCGGCCTCCTAAAGCTGCAACTATGGTTTACTATTTGAGGGCTCTTTCTGTTGTATTGGATTTTTATCTCAAGGAGAGAAATCCTTGCACTCTAGAGCTGATGTTTCTTTATGCACAAGAAATTGAAGATAATGTGTGGGCTTGTAGAAATCTCCTATCATGTTGAAAGAACAAGTTTTGTTGAAGACAACAGAGCTTGTCAAGAAAACATTGGAATTGATTTACAAGAGAATGAAAATTTAGAGATGAACAAGGATTTTAAAAAGCAGTCAGGGGATTATTGTATTGCTAAAACACAAGAATTCAAGCATTCTGAGGATTCTGGTCATAAATTCGTTGCAACAAATTAACTACACACCGAAAGCCTGGAAGATCATTACAATTTTCATAATTTTAATGATTTTTTGAATAGAGGAGAAACTTGCGGAGCTTACCTGGTGTGGTTGCAGGAAAGAGAAGATTTTTGTCAAGAATTGGAATTATATGAAGAACATCAACATTATGAGGAAAAACCTTAGATTTATCTTTCCGGCCTAAATGGTTATCAACAGAAAACAAAAATCAATCTTCTCACATACAACCTCAAATTGAGGAGTCAAATAGTGAAGGAAGCTGCCCTGTTTAAAGAAGTCTACATCATCAAGATGTTAAAGAAAAGGAAGCAGCTAAATATTTGTCTCATAAGTTCTATGATCCAGTGGCTGACTATATGACAACTTTATTTTGTCAAAAACAAGCATTTATGCAAGGGTATGTGCGAAGCTATATATTTGGAAAATTTTCATTGTACATCCCTTTTTTTATTTTCAAATTTCCACAGTATGGGGGCATTAAGTCTAACACGCAAATGTTAGGTTGGTGCCATTGGAAGGCTAAATTCACCTAATTAAGCTCAACCATGTATAGATAGGAGTATTGCATAAATAAGCTCAGAAGTTGAGCATTTTTATTTCTAGTATTTTCATATCGATATTTTTAATTTCAGAATAAAGGAAGGAATCCAAAGTGTAGCAGGTTTCTGGAAGTTTTCATATTAGATCCTATCCCATTTGGGATTGACTCCATGCCCAATAAATTATGTTGATCTACAAGTTATCTTTGACTCCATGCCCAATAAAGCCTATTGGTCTACAACTTCTCTTTGAATCCATGCCCAATAAAGGCTATTGATTCACAAGTTCTCAGCACTTTTTTACCAAAGTGTTTTCCCCAATTGGAGCTAGATGTTGTAGCCTAATTTGACTCAGCCAAAAGTTAAGAGAGGTTTCTGAGAAATTCAAGGTTATTGAGGAACAATTTTTGAAATTTCAAGAAGACTTGCAATATGATCAAAAGGATAACCAAAAGCACAATGAGGATTCTTCATCACATGTGCACCAAAACCAAAATCAAGGAAGCAACAACATTGGAGGTGTAATCTAAGCTAGAGGATCAGCAAAGAGAAAAGCATGTAGGAGGGGTTGAGTCGGGCTCATTCACATATAGAACAGTTCAACAGCTGGACCGATGGGCACGTTCAGAACATTACATACAGGTCAGGGCCGAGTTCGACGTATTCGCAAGCTCAGGAGGGTTACACCGTGGAGAAACTAATTAATTTCTTGAAGGCAACAAAAAGGCAAAGGTAGCAAAACAACAAAGGCAGAGTCGTGAATGGTAAGCAGGTCAAGTCGTGAACGGAAAGTGGGGCAAGTCGTGAACGAGTCAAGTGTTCTACGAACAACCAAAAAGAAATGAACGGTCACAACCAAAGAAGCAAAGTCGACAAACCGAAGTAAAGATACAGCGAGGACTGTTGGATCTGTGCATAGATCAACGACGGAGATTAAATCGAAAACCCAATGGTATTTTGCATATTGGCGAGTTTTACATTTATATGATAAGAAATCGCAAATTAAAATTCTTTAGGTTGCGATGCAATAAGTCATAGAAAATATGAAATGCAAAGTGTGAGTGATGACGTGGGAAGATGACATGGCAGTAATGTGGCAAGCTGATGTGGCAGATGACGTGGCCCCGACCCCACAGATCGCAAGTAATTTATGATGACATGATAAGGTGACGTGGCGGTGACATGGCATGGTGATGTGGCATGATGACGTGGACCTGGCCCACATACTGAACATCACAGATCGCATAGGATAAGTTTATTGTTAAACATTAAAATTTGCGGGGTGTGATGGGGAGTTCGCTGCAATTTGCAAAATCGCAAGTATTGCAAAATTTCTATAATCTAAAACTTGTGAAATGTGATAAAGAGGAGCGAATGCGATGGAGCTTCAAAGCTAAAGTCTAGAGAATTTAAATTCTAGCATGGGACCCATCCACATACCGCACATTGCAATCTGTGATTCTTATATTTACATGTTAAGATATCGCAAGTTATTTATTTTGCGATGCGATATGAAGTTCAGCTTGCAATGCAATGCGATCACATATTGCATATGTTAAAGGGAAACTTGTTAGCGCTAAGAAATAAATCTTGCGACATGCGACAAGAGGTCGCATTTGATATAGTGTGTTAGTATGAATCTTTTGTCGAAAAAATACCACTTTAGCTATGCATAAAAAATAGCCCTAACATCAATTATGGCTGCCAATATCTTCAGATCTACAGTTAGTTGATCCAAATAAAGCTGCACCAATCCAGATCTATGCATAAAAAGACATTAAGCAGTAAAAATGAAATGTTGCTCCATGCATCCAATAGATAAGACAAGAAAAGTTTTTGAAAGAATTTTTATATTAAAGTGGAACTTGAGAGGAAAAAAAGAAAGGTGTTTCCAATTCTCCTCAATGGGATGGGTTCTTGAAAGTCCTCAGCATTTTAGATCTAATATTTCTCTCTCTTGTTGGTGTAGAAAACCCAAGCAAACATAGAACTCAAAGGGAGCTCACAAAGCAAATGATGGAGAATGTGACAATGATAATGGCTCAAAGTTAGACCAAGAGTATAGATCTAGAGTGATCTAATGCAAATGAAAAGGTGAAAAATTAATGGGAAAACCCTTCTACTTATAACAAAATATTAGGGTACTCTAGAACTTGGTGCATGAATAAAATATTATTAACCAAATTCTAGAACCACCTTTTAGGAATATTTTATTATATTTATTGGAGGGAAAAGGATTTTTGACTTGGGTCAAATCCATTATTTATAAATAATAAATAAATAAATGATTTATTTATTATTTTAAGGAAATGGTGGAAATGTAATTAAATAAATAATGATTTATTTAATTATTTATAAATGATTTAGTCAAATTTAACTAGGAATATTATTTAAACAAGGATTAAATAACTTATTCCTGGGAAATAATCAAATAAATAAGGATTTATTTGATTGATTTCCTTGTTTTGGGTTAAATATGACTATGAATAATAATTAAATTGATGTTTAGCTAATTATTCCTTGAGTAAATATAAACAAATATGGATTTGTTTATTATTTCCTTTTGAGGTTTCCTGTTTAAACCATAAAAACTTAATAAAGGTGTTTTACTAAGTTATTTCACATAGTGAAAGCCATTTTACTTTGGGTAAATTTGGTCTTACATGGTGTATTTGGGTCCATCTAATGATAATAGGTTAGATGACCAAAAAATGGTATAACATAGTGCCAGAGTCAAATCGCAAAGGATTTCAGATCCGGATATAAATCCTTTCCAGTGTTAAATCGCATTGGAGGAAGAAAGAAGGCTTATAACGTAAAGCCGATCAAACGCCTTGATAAGGGAAGAAGGTTTGAATGTACGCAGAGAGACTCAGGTAAGTGACCCGACACAGAGCAAAGGAGAAGAGAAGACTGAACACAACAGGCACACGCAGAAGAGGCAGAGTCGGGCAGTAGGTGACATGATGACAATGTTCGAAATGAAAAAGCATGGGCAGAGTAAGGTGGGGATGTGTTTATGCATACTGTTAGGACATCAGAGTTGAAATGGAAAGAGACACATCATCAACAAATCAGACTCAGAAAAATAATTATATTCCAAGTGTATTTTATTTTCTTTGTTAAGATCGAAGTTGTTATCACTTAAAAAATTTCTAAACATCATTATGACAAGGATACTTATGATCATGGGTCAAAATATGGTCTTAGGAGTCATTTCTTGAGTTTGACCAGGGGAAGTATTAAATTTTTTAAGTTTGATCCTACCCTAGTGTTTAAATAAACTCATTTTAAAGGTCTTTCATGTCAAGTCTTTCATCATTTTAGGATTCATTTCATTTCCCAAAGTTTTTTCATCAAAACTGCCCAATTAGCCAAGAAACCATAGTTTCGTAGTGCCAACCGTTGAAAAAAGTCACTTGGTGCTATGAAAGCGCTGATAGTTTCGTAGTGCAAACAACAAAAATTGCACTACA
The DNA here is from genome assembly GCA_034641835.2 of Pinus albicaulis. NCBI lineage: Eukaryota > Viridiplantae > Streptophyta > Pinopsida > Pinales > Pinaceae > Pinus > Pinus albicaulis. The sequence goes on along the minus strand of CM076572.1, from coordinate 1,451,496,614 downwards.
GGCACTACGAAAGCGTGGTTTTGTAACTGTCTTGTTAGTTGAGTTGTCAAATTTCTAGAAACTGTTGGGAAAGGGTAGGATAGTGGCATGTTGAGTCATGTAATGATGAAATTGAAGTACACACCCACATTTGCAGTCATCATGGTTAGTTTAGGTATGGGTGAATCATCATTTTCAGTTATGAAAGGATATTTAAAATTCAAATTCTTTCCTAATTAGTCACCCTCGTTCCTTTTGCCTTTCATTTGTAATGTTTGAGCTCTGAGTGTCTATTGAACACCTAATCCTCTATGGGTAGGTGTGGAAGGCGAAGAGTCACAAAGGAGTCCGAGTGACCTTGGAAGATGACTCCAAGAGTCACACCATTGTATTATAAATGTACATCTATGGTGAATAATATGAATATCTCATACTTATATTTCTATGTGTGTGTTTAGTTTCTTCATAAACCATGTGTGTGTTTAACATGGTATCAGAGCTGATACGTTCATAACTAGCTCAATCTTGAGTGAGCCACTTGTTTTTGTGGCCTGTGTAAACTAGCAAAAAATCCTATGCTTTTTTGCAGCATTCAAAAATCCTTTGCAGTATTCAGAAATCATTTTTGCAGTGTTCATAAATTATTTTTACGAAGAGTAGCCTTGTGTACTGCCATTTGAAAGTCTGTGCATCTTAAAGTCTGCAGGTTTTCTCATTGCTCCCTGCTACATTTAGTTTTTACTTCTCTTGGCATTTTGTTTACTGCTCCTACCATTCAGCATTCTGGAAAATTCTGAGTTTTTGTTTACTACAAATTCTGCAATTTTTCCTTGCAATTTCTGCCTACTTTTATTTATGCACATTACTGTGAAATATCTGCCATATTCCTCTACTCTGTATACTGCAATTCTACAATGCTATAGTTAAATTTATTTACAATAATTCTGCAATTATGAAATTGTACTTACTGTTCAGAAATTATTATTATTTTCACCTCTCTTGCTATGCAAATTTATTTATTGTACAATTATCACCCGCTCCCTCACAGTCGCTCTCTTCTCACCACAGCTCTCGGCTCTCACATCTCACACCCCTCACATGATTCCCTTGCCCCTTGTTGTGATGTACAACAACCCCCCATTTATTTTTATAAATAGGGACCCTTTAGAAATAAATAAGAAATCCCGTTTTATATTCTTACAATAAAAACTAAGAAAATAAAACTTTCTACTTTTTATTTAAAACGCACATCGCTTATCAAATATTTTATTTTCAAAAAAAAGAATCATAAAACATAAAATCGGTGAATTGTGAAATGCGCTCTTAAAATAGCCTTCTAAAGAAATAAATTTTTTTGTTTGCATCGCACTTTATTTAGTAAAGACTTAAGAAACAAGTAATATAAGTTGCGACAGCCGCGGACCCGACAAGAAAATAAACTAAAAAGTATAAATCCTTTTCGCTATCGCGTCCACTTTAAGTTTTCGCAAATTGCATCGCGCACAAATTATAATATAGAATTTAAACGTATCTTATAAATGTTGCGATATGTGATTTGCGCAGATCGCATTTCGCAACTTTTATGATGCAATCATGAAACATTATGTTGAATCATTGTGATTTGCGCATTTAATAAGCTCAGCGTGTGCAAGCAGCTTATGTCATATCAGATTGGATTTAAGATCTTAACGGCTTTAAAACTAGTAATGGATAGTGTGTGCGAAGCCATGTGAAACATTAAATAAGGAGTTATGAAGAGATGATTGATAGATTGACAACTTTTCGCATCAGTTTGAAATAAATTACTGATATATATTTATGATACTCCTTATATGATAATTTCACTTTTCTCTCAAGAAATCAATTATTGAGTTGAAGAAATAAAAAATGACTAAAAAGGGTAAAGAGGTGTCTCAAGTACCATTCGCCGAAGACACAAACATGTCTTCACTGTTCTCAGACACTGTTTGCAACAAAGACTATGGTAGTTCATCATGGGAAGCAATGTACAAACTTTTTGAAGATGAAGAACCAAGAGTGATAAATAACCTTTTTGCAATAGGCATTGATTCTACTTCGGATGCAACTCTTTTCGACATTGCATGCTTGCATATTCATAGAATAACTACGAGACCGAAGATTATACCTTACACAGACATGATTTGGTGGGAAGTTGAAAACTTAAATATTGAATATAGAGTTTTCAAGAATTCCAGAGGAGAGATTATGGGTTATTTCAAAGAGGAAGACTTGGTAGCCATGTACCATTTACCAAATCCGCAGCAGAAATATGATAATAGATATGTGCAAATTTTCAGAGAAAAACATCCAAATCTAATCAAAGTTATCCACGAATGGAAAGACAATGAAGGGAAATTGAATCAGGATAAATCCAGTACATACCCAATTACACAAATTCCTAATCCTTATTGTTACGCCACTGTTATGTTATGTATAATATTTACCAAACCAGATAGTACTAGGTTCTTAAGAGATTGGGTTCCCCTAATTGACGCAATCGTCAATTCGTCTATCTTAAATTGGGAAGACCTTTTATCCAATTACCTATCCAAACATATCACTGAATATAGGAATAAAAGGAGTGCTTCATCCCAAGAAAATTTTCCATTTTACATGTCTGCCTATGTCATGGATTCCATCTATTTCACTTCTACATTTCCAATCATGGGTTGGAAATGGACCACTAAAAACCCTATCCCAATTCATATTTATCATGAAGAACTCAGGGACTCTAAATTCCACTTACATTTTTATAAAATCTGCTATGGATTTATGTTACCCATGTATCAGATGATTTTCAATGAAAAGGCTCCTAGGGTTTCCAAAGAATCCAATGAATATATTCTTCCTATAGCTAGATGGTTTGCTGAAGGAAAGTTCACATATATCCGAGTATTTGAAAGTTCTTCTTTTCAACATGTTTTACCCTACTATGTTCCAGATAAATTTCTTGCAAGGGAAATAGCTTATCAACTCATCAATGGTGTCACAAAGCAACTAAAAGATGATAAAAAGGCTATTTGGCCTTCTTTCCCTCTACAGTGCGGCCCCTTTTCTTTGGCTAATATCGGCCATATATACAAAGAGGGTCCTAACATTTAGTTATTGAAGTTGGCATTCATGCCACGAAGATTATATGACCCCAATGATGTAATTAAAAATTACATGGAAAAACTTGAAACAAAGCCTTTCATAAAGGAAGAAGACAAATTTGATGACTTCTTTCAAGGCATCGAAATTTTTTCTGATATTGTCAAAAGGGTTTCCAGTCACGAAAGCGCTGAAGCTTTTCAAGTATATATAAATAAGAGATTGAAAAATATCCCTTTGAATTTTCTAGTTATTGAAGATGAAAAACACACTCCAAGTGTCAGTCTCGATGAAGAAATGAAAGATGGCTATAAAAATGAATCTGGTCAATCACAACAGCAGTCTGATAAGCAAGATTAACCTGAAGATGAATCTGAATCTAAGAAAGCAAATTTAGAAATCGACCAAATTCTTCAAGAAATAGAGTTGCAAGAGAAAGCAAAGAACAATGGCACTGAATAAAATTCAGAAGTAGTTCAAAAGGATCAGAGCACGTTAGATCAGTCTAAATCATCTGAAGGAAAAGACATGGTAAATGAATGGGAACAATTTTCCCAAGCAATAAATACTCCTAACGAAAAAGTCAACACTGATCAAACATCAATTTTTCAAACACCAGAGCCTTCTCAGAAGATAGTTGAAACCGTCAATCCTCTATAGATAATCCCAAAAATACATGATAAACAAATTATATTGGCTTACTATACAGATCAAATCATCCCACAGATTGAAGAAATTCCATCATTGGATATTTTATACAATCCTAGCTACAAGGCTGTAGTAAAAAGGAATAAAAGAAAAAGGATTGATGAGACAGCCCCGAAATCAATAGATGAATCAGTTGATGTACTCTAGAAATCCTCCTCATATGATCCCACTAATCATCTAACTAAGTTGTCACAATATGCAGGAGCATATGCCACAACCACTGTTGATAAGGCAACTGAAGTTAGAATATTGTTGAAACAGAAGGAAACTAGAATACAAGAATTGGATCAGTTGTTAAAGGAAGAAAAAACGAAGTCCATTGAGCAGATCAATGAAAGTTCAACACATTTTTATAAAGATATTGAAAGTATCAAGTTGAAATATCAAACAGAGCTTAATGAGAAGCAGGCACATCTAGAAAGAACAATGGAAGAGCTACATAATCAATCACAATGAGAACAATTCATCAGAGAAACACTTGATATAAATGCTATGATAAATAAAGAGAAAAAAGTATTTTTTCATCAAGTTTCTATGATTGATTCTTATTTTGATTCTAATAAGACAATGATTAAGCAAATAGCAATTCAGAAACTAGACTGTGAGAAATTCGAAAATAAAATTGAGGAACACATTCAGTGGCAAAATTTTGATGTAGGAAGACAAGCTAATATACCACAAATAGATAAGCTTCACAAAGAATTTTATTTATAGAATGGAAAGCACAGATCATCTGAGCAGAAAAGGCAGCGACCAAGACAACCAACAAATCAAATGAGATTATTCAGCTCTTATGTGACCAATTGTTTAGAACAGGACTTCTTAAAGAAAGCACGTTTGATGTGTTTTCAGAAACAAAAGAAGTAGAATTAAAATGGACATAGAGAGAAGAACAACAGGGAGAAATGATCAATAAAGTCAATAATTTTGATCAAGAAAATTACTGGAATTTTTTGTTCAAGCCTTATCATCAGCAGCAAACTCTTCTGCTCCTTACAGAGTCAGCAAAAAGGTCTCAGTCGATAATCTCAAATGCTATCTTCAAGGGGAAAATTTTTTCATGGATATCGCAGCCAACTTAGCTTAAGGAAATGCTTGATATCTGCCAACTTCATGATCACACTCAGAAAGAAATGTAGGATCCATAAAGTCAGGATTGTTAGTTCTAAATTCCTAGATTATTGTTTAAGTTAAGTTTTGAGAGAAAGGTTGTTTTAAACCTCCTCTATGTTTTTGTAAATCATTTAATTTATTTTGTAGTTAATTTTAGTATTTAAACCCTTCTCATGCATTTAGAGAAGGGTCCAAGTTTTTGTTAAGAACATTTTACAATGAATGCTTATTTGTAAGTAAGTTTGTGGATGCCTGGATGAAGTAATGGAACACAGCCATTTTCAGTTATAAATATCATTTTGTTGAATTACTGTTGGTGCACTTCTGTATTCTTTGAATGACTCTTGATTGAAGAATTGGATACGACCTATTATCAATAATCTGATAAGGAGAGTAATACACATATGGTACTATTATCATGTATGCTATTTTTGTTTCTAAATGTTAGTGATGAACTCATCTTTCATGAATCATATATAGAATTAATTATTTTTGTCTGAAATATCAGTTGTACTATTGTACGATATAAAGATAGAAATTAGTTATTTTATACAAGGTCATCAGATAAATGCAATATATCTCCCATTTTCTTTTGATTAACTTTTTTTCAAGAGAATCATCTTACACGTTAATAATTCTATTAAATCTGTGATGATTTTCATCATCATAGATTGAACATATATCTCTTTAGATCGCATTTAAATATTATCCCCAGATTAGATTAAATTTAATTCAAAGCTTTGCATTTAGAATTACATTTGTCTTAGTTTGTAGTAATTCATCATTCTAAATTTTTTCAAAAAATTATCATAAAATACCAAATTTGGGACACTGGTCCCATCATACCCAATCAGAGCCATTATCCCAAATGGAAAAGGAACTGCTTTAAGGTCCGGAAGGGGTGGTTATCCCCCTTGTTGTTGCCACGTATTTTTGAGGCCATCAAAATTTTTGGTGCTAGAAGGAGGACTTGAATATGAATGGCATATAAGTCTAAAATTCAAAATAAAAGCCATCATAAGAGTCGATCTCCCCAAAAGCATCCCACCACTTCCCGATCACAATCTAAATCAGTAACTTAGAAATTGGAAGTAGTAGAAACCTTTCCATCATCTCATGAAGTATCACGTCATCCATCTACTTTAGAATTCACTCCTGAATCTCTCGAAGTTCAGTCTTTAATTCAACAATTAGAAGGAATATGTATTTTTGCTGAAAAGCCTGTTAACTGAGAAACTTGTGAGGAAAGTGTTACTTCTTTATTTAGAGAAATTGGTATTTTAACTCGATCTAAAAGTGAGAATCTTGGAATTCCCCCTTTTGAGTTTCCATTAGAATCTCATCTCAAAAAAGTTTCTATATCCAGATCTAAGTCAGAAACAAGTGAAGTCACATCAAATTTTCCTTCAGCCATTCCTCCACACTCTTCTAATCAATCTACATCTCCATTGTCTTCCATTTCTTCTACTCAAACAATCAGTGCTGTCACAAGTAGTACTGTTCCAGTTGTAAGTGCTTCATTCATTACCCCTACTTCTGAACCTACTTCTACATCTTCACAAACTCGAAATCCAATTATGGCTAATAGACCTTCGACGAATCCTGGTGCTACATTAATAGCAAATCCTAATCCTCTTCCAGATCATCCAGAAAAATGGTTACCTAAATATAATCTAGATGATGGTCTTCATGTTGAAGAACACATCAATAATTTTATGTTAGCCATGAATTTAAATGGAGTTTCTCATGAAGATGTTGTAGTTATATTGTTTCCATACACTTTACAAGGATCTACGAGATCCTGGTACTTTTCTCTTCCAGGAGGATCTATTGCTGATTGGGAAACCTTTGAACAAGTTTTCCTTGCAAAATTTGGAGATGATAGAACTGTTGCATCCTTAATCAATGCTCTTTCCAATCTTAAAAAGAATTCAGGTGAAAATATAAAAGATTTCAACTCCAGATTTAACAAGTTATTAAATAAAATCCCAAATGCTTCTAAACTTGCTGTTGATGTACAAATAGAATGGTATGTTTCTTCTTTTCCTTCTAATATAGCTATTTTTGTAGACAGAGCTAATAAAGCTACTCTCTTAGAAAACTTGAAAGAAGCTCTCGCAGTAGAGAAAAGAATCTTAGCATTAGAAAAATGATCAAAGACAAAAGAAAGGAAAACAAAGAAAGTGGCATTTAGTCAAGATTCCAAAAAGAAAGTCTCAAAAGATCCATTTGATCTTGAAGCTCTTTAAAAAGTGCTAAAGAATATGTTAAATGATATGATTGATATAAAGAAACAAGTTGTTGAAACTTCAGCCGCTAAAAAATCATTTCGTCCATTTAAGAAAAATCCTCCTTCAACATCTCAACCACCAAATCAGATTTCAAATGCTGAATCTGATCAAGATACTAAAGATCCCTCACCTTCTGAAAATGAATTAGAGTTTGAAGAAGAAGTTAAATAAAATGGTTTATGGAATTTCATTATTCCCACAGAAGAAGAAAATGAAGCTATCCCTGTACCTACAAGAAGTAAATCTTCTTCAGATCCAATTGTATCAAATCAGAAACAAAACTCTGTTCCCACTAAAGAAAAAATAAAAAAATCTAAAACTGTGCAGACAAATCCGATTTCATCAGATCCTTCTACAACTTCTAAAACTTTAATAGTTTTAGATACAGTTGAATACAACAAAGTTGAAGATATGAAAAATATCAAAGCAAATATTTCATTACAAGAAATGACCGAAATCAAACAACAACAGAAACTTTTGCTCAGAGAACTCAAAACAATTCTTGCAGAACCAATACAACCACCTGTTATAGCACAAGCTTCAAAAGATATGGGAAAACCTCTATCATCTACCAACAAAGTAGATTCTAATGATCTTGTTTTAATTGGTGATAGATCTATTTCTCAGACTCCCCCTTTTATTTTCACTTATGAAATTTTTAACAAAAATGTTCATAATTGTCTTATTGATTCAGGGGCTTCTTAAAATATTATGCCAAGAACAATATGTACAAAATTAAATATCATTCCTAAAAAAAAATATATACATATAGTTCAATTGGATAGAACAAAAGTTGAAGTTATTGGAGAAATGTTGTTAGTATCTAACAGGTTGTCATCTAATCCAAAGGTACTATAAGTGATTGATATTTCAGTCACAGACATCCCTGAATTTTATGGTCTTATTTTAAGCAGGGATTGGTTTGAAAAGTAACATGGATATTTTTCTACTGATTGGTCACATATGTGGTTACCATATAATGGCAAACCAAATCAAATTAGAATTGAATGTGAGAAATTTATGAAACATACAATTACTGAATTAGAAGGACCAAATGAACCTGTAGCTTTTACTAATAATATCATAGGAAATTATTCAGCTGAATCATTCCTTGGATCATTCAATGCTCAAGTCTCACCTTTTTCAACAAATACTGTTATTTCTCAAATTGAAATTTTTTCTCAAACAGACTCTTCTAGATGTATTAATTTTAGCAATCAGATTCCAAAACAATATTTATCTTAGACTCTATTTTTTAATGGTTTGAAATCAGAAGATGGTGTAGGGACATGTTTCATTTTAATCAATCCACAAGGAGAGAAAACAATGCTAGCTTGTAGACTCGAGTTTCAGTGCACAAATAATACTGCTGAATATGAAGCATTGATACAAGGTTTGTATAAAGATATAGGATTGAATGTTAAATATTTGCAAGTATATGGAGATTGTGAAATAATATTTAAATAGGTTAGAAATATGATTCATTGTGTTTCTGGACACTTGAAACATTATCAAACTTTAGCTCAGAATCTTACCTCTCATTTTATTGCATTCAATATCTCTACAATCCCTAGATTACAAAATGCGAGCATTGATTTACTTGCTAATGTAGCATATAGACTTATACCACCTGAAGAATTTAGCCCAGATAGATTTTCAATTGAATTGATTTTTAGACTGTCCATTCCTGACAATATAAAAAATTGGAGAGTATTTAACAATGATGCAAATATAGTGGACTTACTTACATCAGACAGAGCTTATGAAGGTCAAATTTTAGATGAACATGAGCATGATTTATAGATTGAAGACAAAACAAACAATAATCCAATTCCCAAACCTGTAGTCAAAATGGAGGACATTTATGATTTGAAAGATAGGTTTAAAAAGGTGACCAATTAAAAAACTCAAATTTATACTTTAAAATTTGGATTGATTAATCTTGGTACTCCAGAAAAAACCTCAAAACGTCAACTTAGGTATTGGTCTAAAAAATGAAGAAAGGATTTCATTTATCAAATTTCTGAAAAAATATAAAGATATATTTGCATGGGATTATTCACATCTTAAAACATATGATACTTCCATAATTCAGCATACCATTCCTATGATCCCAGATGATAAGCCTGTTCAACAAAAACTTAGAAAAAATCATCCAAATTTAGAAAGTCCAATTAAATTTGAACTGAATAAAATGCTCAAAGCTAAAGTCATTTTTCTTGTTAGACATTCGAAATGGGTGTCAAACATGGTTCCAATTAGGAAAAATAATGGAGACATTAGAATTTTCATAGATTTTAGGAACTTAAATAAAGCCTGTCAGAAAGGTAATTTTACCTTACCTACCCTGGAACAAATATTGCAATCAGTTGTAGGATCTGAATTGATGTCTTTTCTAGACGGATTTTCAGGGTATAATCAGATCATGGTACATCCTGATGATAGGTTAAAAATGACATTTATAACAAAGTGGGGAACATACGCATATCAAAAGATGCCTTTTGGATTGATTAATGCTAGTGCCACATTTCAACGTGCTATGGATATAGCTTTCAGAGGACTAATCAATAGCTCAGCTATTATATACTTGGATGACATCACTATTTATTCTAAGCATAGGAACAATCATATTAGTCACTTAAAAAACATTTTTGAAAGATGTAGAAAATATGGCATTTCCCTTAATCCAAAAAAATGTTATTTTGCCTTATTAGAAGGTAAATTATTGGGATTCATTGTTTCTAGAAAAGGAATTCATACAGACCCTAATAGGATTCAAGAGATTGAAAATATTCCTCTCCCACATAACAAAAAAACGATGCAATCATTTTTAGGACAAATTAATTTTGTAAAAATATTTGTTCCAGATTTCTCCCAAATCATCCTACCCCTACAGTCAATTATCAAGAAAAATTCAATTTTTAGATGGGGAAAAGAAGAAATAAATTCTTTTGAGTTAATTAAAAAAGCTATTGTTGAAGCTCCTTCTTTAACAACTCCTGATTTTCTTAAATCTTTTGTGTTGTACACATTTTCTTCTGATACATCATATGCAACGATTTCAACACAGTTAAATAATCAAAACATTGAAGCACCAATTTCTTTTTTTAGCTCTAATCTTCAAGGTGTTGAGTTAAATTATTTAGCTGTGGAAAAACAAACCTATGTTGTGTTTAAATCTTTGAAACATTTTAGACCTTTTACCTTATAAACACATACCAAGGTAATAGTACCTTACTCAGCAGTAAGGCAATTATTAATACAACGAGAAGTAGGAAAGAAGAGAGAAAATTGGGTCACTGCACTTCAAGAATATGATGTAGAGATACATCCAGCTAAAATTGTTAAAGGACAAGGTCTTTGCAGGATGTTAACTGGAGCCTCTCAATCACCAACAGAAAAATATCAATCAAATGAAATACAGTTATCTGAGGTAAGCCTAAACGATTCTCAATCACAATATGCTGATTTGAAATTTTTCCTAAAAAATGGACATGCTCCATTATATCTCAATTATACAACAAAGCGTGCTCTGAGACTTAAAGAAAATCAATATCAACTCATAAATGATATATTATTTAGGAAGAATTATGATTATGTATTATTAAGATGTTTAGAAAAATTGAAGCCGAAAAGTTATTGTAGGAACTACATGATGGATTAGTTTGATGTTATTTCGGAGGAAATACGACAGCTCATAAAATATTGCATGTTGGTTATTATTTGCCGACTCTGTTTAAAGATGCACATGAATATAAAAGAAAATGTAAAACATGTCAAACTACAGCGGGAAGAGAAAGGAAAGCAGCATTCCCATTACAACCAGTAAATATCCAACAACCATTTGAACAATGGGGGTTAGATATTATAGGTGAAATAACTCCTAACTCTTCAAAACAACATAGGTATATTCTAACTGCAACTGATTATTTCAAAAAATGGGTAGAAGCTATCCCATTAAAGGTGGTATATACACAGAATATTACAAATTTTATTGATCAATTCATAATTACCAGGTTTGGCCTTCAATCATCTTTGATATTTGATAATGCATCTTACTTTTCTGAAAATGTCATGATGGAATTTACTTTGAAAATAGGTTTTAAATTAAAATACTCAGCTAACTATTATCCACAAGAAAATGGATTAGTTGAATCTACAAATAAAAACCTTATTAGAATCATCAAAAGAACTATATAACAAAATCATAAGAATTGGCAAAAAGCATTATTGTTTGCTCTTCGGGTAGATAGAATTACCCAAAATGCTTCAATAGGTACTTCACCATTTGTGTTAGTTTATGGAAAAGAAGCAACTCTACCCTCAAACGTAATGATACCATCATTTGCTTTAGTACAATTCAATGATGAAAATCCTTCTTCCTCTCTTCAACTTAGACAATATCAAATCCTCAAGTTAGAAGAAGAAAGAGAAAAAGCTAAACAAACTCATATCCATCATCAACAAATAATAAAAGTTTCATTTGATTTAACTTCTGTTAGTTCAAAAGATTTTCAAATTGGTGATTTGGTACTAAAGTGTGACAAAGCTCATGAGGAAAAGGGTAAACATACAAAGTTTCAAAAACTCTGGCTAGGACCATTTCAGATAATTGAGAAAATTGGCTCATCAACATTTCTATTACAGGATTTATCAGGTAAAAAATATTCTTTACCTATTAATGGACAAATTTAAAAAAAATATTTCTCAGAGAAGGTAACTCTTTTGTCTTTGTATATTAATTTTTTTTTGTTTTTTTATATAGAAATAAAAACTTGTTTAGTATTGACAGTTGGCCTTTCAGAAAGGAAGTCTTAGATAATTTCTTTTTTATCTTTCTTTTTTTTCACTTATTTAAAATGGAACTTTTAAAGAAAAAAATCGAAAGATTTAGAAAACAAATTGATTTTATCTTTCTTAAAAAATGAAATTCCAATAAAACACTTATTTTGTTTGATGAACTCTCATTTTTATCTAGTATGAATATTCTTTTGTCAGTAAAGAAAATAAAATTGTAATATAGTAAGAAATCTTCTTACAGAAAAGCAATCTCACAACTCGACATTATCATCCAGCATCTTAAAAAGAACTATGATTCATCCCATCTGGTAAATCTTATAATTTTTAAAAGAAATTCAAAAGAAAATTAGAAAGAAAAAGTTTAGAGAAAAAACTTAAAGGATAATAAGTCTCATCATGAGCTTGTTTACCATGTTCATAAAGAAATAGTTGAATTGACATTACTAATATTGTCTACCAAAACATTGTAATGACTTCATATTATATCATAAAGACAAGGGGTCTCATCAAGAGCCAACTTGGTCAGTTTAATTACTATTTGTGAATGGCATTGTCACTATTTGGTCACCAAGCCAAGACAATGGCTTTTAAGTAGATAAAAATATAAAAAAGAAAAATGTAATTTACTTATGAAAATGATGAGAAATACTGGATGGAAAAATGGATCATAGCTAGGTAAAAGGTAACACTGCCAAACACTGAAAACTGTCCATTGGAACAGAGGATCTATCTTTGATAAAAGAGTAAATTTATAAAAGCTTATATGTAAAGATTATTTGATATTTATTTTTAACTAAGTAAAGACTAACATTGATTTTCATACTTATACCTTTATAGAGGAATTATCATGAATAAGTGAATAAATGAAATTTTCATTATTTGAAAAGATATTATTTATTTGAGATTTCGTTCCTTTAACACTTTTATTTTTATATATAAAAGGATTTAGAATTTTCAAATTTTTTTTTATTAGAGACATTTGGTTCGTCCAAGTGAATCGCCAATTGTTGTGATGTACAAAAACCCCCCATTTATTTTTATAAATAGGGACCCTTTATAAATAAATAAGAAATTCCGTTTTATTTTCTTACAATAAAAACTTAGAAAATAAAATTTTCTGTTTTTTCTTTAAAAAACGCATTGCTTATCACATATTTTATTTAAAAAAAAAAAGAATCATAAAACATAAAATCAGCGAATTGCAAAATGCTCTCTTAAAATAGCCTTCCAAAGAAATAAAAAAATTTGTTTGCATTGCCCTTTATTTAGTAAAGACTTAAGAAAAAATTAATATAAGTTGTGACAGCCGCGGACCCGACAAGAAAATAAACTAAAAAGTATAAATCCTTTTCACTATCGCGTCCACTTTAAGTTTTCGCAAATCGCATCGCACACAAATTATAATATAGACTTTAAACATATCTTATAAATGTTGCGATATGTGATTTGCGCAGATCGCATTTCGCAACCTTTGTGAGACAATCACGAAATATTATGATGAATCATTGCGATTTGCGCATTTAATAAGCTCAACGTGTGAAAGCAACTTATGTCATATCAGATTGGATTTAAGATCTTAACGACTTTAAAACTAGTAATGGATAGTGCGTGCGAAGCCATATGAAACATTAAATAAGGAATTATGAAGAGATGATTGATAGATTGACAAATTTTTGCATGAGTTTGAAATAAATCACTAGTATATCTTTATGATACTCCTTATATGATAATTTCACTTTTCTCTTAGGAAATCAATTATCGAGTTGAAGAAATCAGAAATGAATAAAAAGGGTAAAGAGGTGTCTCAAGTACCATCCACCGAAGACACAGACATGTCTTCATTGTTCTCAAACACTGTCTGCAACAAAGACTATGGTAGTTCATCATGGGAAACAATGTACAAACTTTTTGAAGATGAAGAACCAAGAGTGATAAATAACCTTTTTTCAACAGGCACTGATTCTACTTCGGATGCAACTCTTTTTGACGTATATTCATAGAATAGCTGCAAGACCGAAGATTCTACCTTACACACACATGATTAGGTGGGCAATCGAAAACTTAAATATTGAAGATAGAGTTTTCAAGAATTCCAGAGGAGACATTATGGGTTCTTTCAAAGCGGAAGACTTAGCAGCCATGTACCATTTACCAACTCCGCAGTAGAAATATGATAATAGATATGTGCAAATGTTTAGAGAAAATCATCTAGATCTTTTCAAAGTGATCCACAAATGGAAAGACAATGAAGGGAAATTGAAGCAGGATAAATCCGGTATGTACCCAATTACACAAATTCCTAATCCTTAATGTTACGCTGTTGTTATGTTATGTAGAATATTTACCAAACCTGATAATACTAGGTTCTCAAGAGATTGGGTTCCCCTAATTGACGCAATCGTCAATTCGTCTATCTTAAATTGGGCAGACCTTTTATCCAATTACCTAGCCAAACATATAACTAAATATAGGAATAAAATGAGTGCTTCATCCCAAGAAACTTTTCCCTTTTACATGTCTGCCTATGTCATGGATTCCATCTGTTTCACTTCTACATTTCCAATCATGGGTTGGAAATGGACCACTAGAAACCCTATCCCAATTCATATTTATCATGAAGAACTCTGGGACTCTAAATTCCACTTAAATTTTTATAAAATCTACTATGGAGTTATATTACCCATGTATCAGATGATTTTCAATGAAAAGGCTCCTAGGGTTTCCAAAGAATCCAATGAAGATATTCTTCCTATTGCCAGATGGTTAACTGAAGAAAAGTTCACATATATCCGAGTTTTTTGAAGTTCTGCTTTTCCACATGTTTTAACCTACTATGTTCTTGCTTGCAAGGGAAATAGCTTATCAACTCATCAATGGTTTCACAAAGAAACTAAAAGATGATAAAAAGGATATTTTGCCTTCTTTCCCTCTACAGTGCGACATCTTTGCTCTGGCTAATATCGGCCATATATACAAAGAGGTTCTAACATTCAGTTATTGAAGTTGGCATTCATGCCAGGAAGATTATATGACCCTAACGATGTAATTAAAAATTACATGGCAAAACTCAAAACAAAGCCTTTCATAAAGGAAGAAGACAAATTTGATGACTTCTTCCAAGGCGTCAAAATTTTTTCTGATATTGTCAAAAGGGTTTCCAGTCATGAAAATGCTGAAGCTTTTCAAGTATATAGAAATAAGAGATTGAAAAATATCCCTTTGAATTTGCTAGTTATTGAAGATGAAAAACACACTCCAAGTGTCAGTCTCGATGAAGAAATTAAAGATGGCTCTAAAAATGAATCTGGTCAATCACAGCAGCAGTCTGATAAGTCAGATCAATCTGAAGATGAATTTGAATCTAAGAAAGAAAATTTAGAAATCGACCAAATTCTTCAAGAAATAGAGTTGCAAGAGAAAGCAAAGAACAATGGCACTTAATCAAATTCAGAATTAGTTCAAAAGGATCAGAGCACATTAGATTAGTCTAAATCATCTGAAGGAAAAGACATGGTAAATTAATGGGAACAATTTTCCCAAGCAATAAATACTCCTAAGGAAAAATTCAACACTAATCAAACATCAAGTTTCCAAACATCAGAGCCTTCTCAGAAGATTGTTGAAACCGTCAATCCTCTACAGAGAATCCAAACAATACATGACAAAGAAATCATATCGGCTTAATCTATAGTTCAAATCATCCTACATATTGAAGACATTCCATCATTGGATATTTTCTACAGTCCTAGCTACAAGGATGTAATAAAAAGGAATAAAAGAAAAAGGATTGATGAGACAACCCTGAAATCAACAGTTGAATTAGTTGATGTACTCTAGAAAGCCTCCTCAGATGATCCCACTGATCATCTAACTAAGTTGTCACAATATGCAGGGGAATATTCCATAACCACTGATGATAAGGCAACTGAAGTTAGAATATTGTTGAAATAGAAGGAAACCAGAATACAAGAATTGGATCAATTGTTAAAGGAAGAAAAAGCCAAGTCCATTGATTAGATCAATGAAAGTTCAACACAGTTTTATAAAGATATTGAAAGTCTCAACTTGAAATATCAAACAGAGCTTAATGAGAAGTAGACATATCTAGAAAGAACAATGGAAGAGCTACAGAATCAATCACAATTAGAACAATTCATCAGAGAAGCACTTGATATAAATACTATGATAAAGAAAGAGAAAAAATTATTTTGTCATCAAGTTTCTATGATTGATTCTTATTTTGATTCTAATAAGACAATGATTCATCAAATAGCAATTCAGAAACTAGAATGTGAAAAATTCGAAAAGAAAATTGAGGAACACATTCAGTGGAAAAATTCTGATGTAGGAAGACAAGCTAATCTACCACAAATAGATAAGCTTCACAAAGAATTGTTATTTATAGAATGGAAAGCACAGATCATCCAAGCAGAAAAGGCAGCGACTGAGATAGCCAAAAAATCAAATGAGGTTATTCAGATCTTATGTGACCAATTGTTTAGAACAGGACTTCTTAAAGAAAGCATGTCTGATGTGTTTTCATGAACAAAAGAAGTAGAATTAAAATGGACACAGAAAGAAGAACAACAGGAAGAAATGATCAAGAAATTCAATAATTTTGATCAAGAAAATTACTGGAATTTTCTGATCAAACCTTATCATCAGCAGCAAACTCTTATGTTCCTTACAGAGTCCACAAAAGGGTCTCGATCGATAATCTCAAATGCTATCTTCTAGGGGAAAATTCGATCACGGATATCGTAGCCAACTCAACTTAAGGCAATGCTAGATATCTTCCAACTTCGTGATCACACTCAGAAAGAAATGTAGGATCCATAAAGTCAGGATGGTTAGTTCTAAATTCCTAGATTATTTTTTAAGTTAAGTTTTTAGAGAAAGGTTGTTTGAAACCTCATCTACATTTTTGTAAATAATTTAATTTAGTTTGTAGTTAATTTTAGTATTTAAACCCTTCTCATGTATTTAGATAAGGGTCCAAGATTTTGTTAAGAACATTTTTCAAAGAATGCTTATTTGTAATTAAGTTTGTGGATGCCTTAATGAAGTAATGGAACGCAACCTTTTTCAGTTATGAATATCATTTTTTTGAATCACTATTGGTGCACTTCTGTATTCTTTGAACGACTCCTTGATTGAAGAATTGGATACGGCCTATTATCACTAATCTGATAAGCAAAGTAATACACATCTGGTACTATTATCATGTATGTTATTTTTGTTTCTGAATGTTAGTGATGAACTCAACTTTCATGAATCATATATAGAATTATTATTTTTGTCTAAAATATTAGTTGCACTATTGTATGATATAAAGATACAAATTAGTTATTTTATACATGGTCATTATATAAATGCGATATATCTCCCATTTTCTTTTGATTAAATTTTTCTCAAGAGAATCATCTTACACAGTAATAATTCTATTAAATCTGCGATCATTTTCATCATCACAGATTGAATAGATATCTCTTTAGATCGCATTTAAATATTATCCCCGGGTTAGATTAAATTTAATTCAAAGCTTTGCATTTAGAAATAAATGTGTCTTAGTTTGTAGTAATTCATCATTATAAAATGTTTTGATAGAAATCCAACAAATTATGATAAAAAACCAAATCTGGGAAACTGGTCCCATCATACCCAGTCGGAACTACTTTAAGGTCTGGACCAAGTGGTTATCCCCCTTGTTGTTGCCACAGATTTCTGAGGCCATCAACACCCCCTCACCTCTCGGCTATCCCAACCCACGTTGTTCCCAACGCACTCATCCTCGCACCCCCGACCCCTCATCCTTGCCCTCCCCTCTTCCCTATGCTCTCTCCTGCCCTTACGCACAGTCCTCGACTACCCACTCATTGCATCCTCCCTCCCCACGACCCTCACGACCTTCTCCTCTCCCCACCTCCCTCCCCTCAAACACTCAGGACACCCTCCCTTACCCTCACTCCCCACTCGGCCCTCACGGCCCTCTCCCCACCTCCCTCCCCTCAAACACTCAGGACACCCTCCCTTACCCTCACTCCCCACTCGGCCCTCACGGCCCTCTCCCCTACCCTCACTCCCCACTCGGCCTCACAGACCTCTCCTCATCACTTCCCTCACCAGCTCACAACTCCCCCTCACCCTCCCTCACCAGCTCTTACCACACCCCCTCGCCATCCCTCACCCATCCGCCTCACCTCCCTCCCCTCGGCCTTCCCACGACCCTCTCCCCTACCCTCGCTCCCCACTTAGCCTCATGGCCTTATCCTCTCCCCATCCCTACCCCATGTACACTCCATGCTCACCCCCTTCCACACTTGCCCTCCCCTCATGGTCCCTACCCCCTGATAGCCACCCTCCCCTCACTGCAACACTCACCCACCTCGGCTACAACCGCTCGCCCTCCCCGCTCACTCGTTGCCCTCCCCTCTCACAATGACCCTCTACCATCTACCCGCCCCCTTTCCACTTCAACTCCATGCCATTGCTGCCTCCGACCTCACCTCTTCCACAACCTCACTCAGCCCTCCTTCCCCTCCCACGCAGCTTTCCCTCCCCTCCCATGTAGATTCTCTGCGTTCAATTTTTTTTATCCTCTACCTTTTATTTATTTATTTTTTTATAGTTTGACCCTTCCCTATAAAATACCTTCCCCAGTAAATATCTTCCCCAATAAACACCTCTCCCAGATAATAACTCTATTTTTTTCCCCCAATTTTTTTTTCCTATAAAAAAAACAAAGGAGACAAGAGATGGTATATGAATAAACAGATATATGGATTTTCTATATAGTGAAGAGTGAAGTTTTTGCTACATGTTACTCTATTATGAAAATGTGACCAAGATGTGTGGCATGTATAGAAGGGTGACTCTCTGAAAGATATTGACAATGTGAAGGAAAATGTTGAAAATTGGTGGCATCATAAAACTCACTCATAGTTTTTGGAATTTTCCTTCGTCTTTATTGTGAGTGTAATAGGAAAATTGATGAGTTCCCACAAATTCTCGAGGCAGGATCTATTTGAGAAATTGTTGAATACTTCTATGATGTGATTCATTGTTGCTTGTTGGTCAGACGACCAAGTCTACACCTTGAGGCCCTCCATAATTTGAGTAGCAGAGTTTGTTCTTTGGGAATTCCATAATTGGAAGTTCAAAAAAAAAAAAAGGTTCTTTGAAGTCAATTGTGTTTTTTAAAGTAAGTTGAATTACATTATAAATGGGTGCATTATCGGTTGAAGCCGACACCCTTTATTTCTTGAGCCCAATTTGTTGAGAAAAATGGCTAAAATCAATGATGCATTAGAGTTGTTGCATAACCTCATTCATTCCACTATTCATGATATGGTAAAAAAGAGAAATAATGCTCTTTTTAATATTCAAAATTTCTTGCAAGATGCACAAGACAAGATTGAGTTTTTGCAGTTGGAGTCTCAGCTTCAAAAAAATGAACTTCAACAAAAGAGTCATCATTCTAAACCTGCTTTTGTTCAGAAAATTGAGAAGGACTCCCATCAACAGCAAGAATATAAAGTTGCAGTCGATTCACATTCAGTTCCTTGTACAAGAGAATATTTGCATGCAGATGCAGCAGCTCAGTCTGCACTTCCCAAGCCCAACATCAGACCTTGGGAAGAGCTTGTCCACAACAAGCACAAAAATTCTCTTGGATATGACAAGGAGTTGTCCTTTCATATTCCAGACTACTCCAAGCCCATCAAATTTCAGAGTGCAGGATTCCTTTATGATAGTTCACCTTCAACTGTTCCAGATCCTACTCCACTTCCACAACAACAACAAGAGATTTTAAAATGCCAACATTGTGATTGCGTTGGACATATGAAATATCATTGTTTTGATCTTCACCCATGCAAGAACTGTGGTTGGCACACCCATTCTTCACACAGATTCTTCAGAAACAAGCCTCTTGCAAGAATAAAGATTCATCTTGGATGGATCACTTCTTGGAAATGGGCATCGATAGCCAAGAATATGTTTAAGACATATGTCAGGACTTGTTCTAGAATATTGAACAATATTGCAGTTGAGTTTCTCCATCATCTCACCTTGTACCTAACATGGGGGAAAATGGTGGTCATCTACAAGCTTCAACGCTACATCAAGCGAGCCTGAGCCACAATCTCTCATTCCATATTCATATTTGTAGCCAGAGACACAACATTTCAAGCGAGCCTGAGCCACAATTTGTCATTCTAGATTCAAAGTTGTAGCCAGAGACACAATAGTTCAAGCGAGCCTGAGCAACAACCTGTCGTTCCATATTCAGAGTTGTAGCCAAAGGCATGGATTCCCATGAGAATGCCTTTAGTTGATGGACAACCTTAAACCATCCATGTGAGGTTGATATTATTCCTCTTTCAGAACACTTCCTCTAGCAGAAGACTTCATCTGCTTGCCAGTTTTGGTTGAGTTCCAGGAAATGCATCAAGCATTCTAGCGCTGGTGGTCAACCTTAAACCATCACAGGTTGTAGACTTCCCTTCTTTTAGGTTGAAGGTCTCCCTCTTCAAATATGAGGGACACTTCCTCTAGTAGAAGCCCTTGGCTTCTTTCCAGTTTTGGAAGATTTCCGAGAACTGCAATAAGAGTTGCATTCCAGTGTTGGTGGTCATCCTTAGACCACCTATTTATGCCAACATTTCAGAGAGCTGATTCAACCTAAGTTCTGCCATGAATATTTTGCAGAAATGCATTACAAATCTCTTCTTGGACTCACACATACCCCTTCAGATTAAGGGGGAGAATGTTGAACACCTAATCCTCCATGGGTAGGTGTGGAAGGCGAAGAGTCACAAAGGAGTCCAAATGAACTTGGAAGATGAATCCAAGAGTCACACCAATGTATTATAAATGTACATCTATGGTGAATAATATGAATATCTCATGCTTATCTTTCTATGTGTGTGTTTAGTTTCTTCATACACCATGTGTGTGTTTAACGGTGTCAAAAAAAACCTATGGCTGGTTCTTACAAAGGTTTATTATATCCATTTCAATCGAGGCTACGGTTACATTTATTCAAGCGAGGCTGATACATCCATATCAAGCGAGGCTGAGAGCTTCTCTAAAGAATATGGCAGAGGAAAGAAAAATACACAAAGGAGGACAGTGCTTAAGGCATGAACCTGCAGATATGAAGGCAATAACTGAAGACCCAACAGTGATGGAAGCATTCAGAAGAGCAAGTTACCTACGGTTTTGTGAGAATTTGTAGGGCTGTCACACACAAGTATCCAAGGAATTTGCTATGAATTTCAATGGAACAACCACTAAAGTCGAGATGCTAAGTGTGTATATCACACCAGAGGTCATTGCTACTGTTACAGAGATACCAAGAGGTCAAGAAACCTGGTTCAAAGGGTTTAAATTTGATATGGAGTAGTGTAAAGAGTTCATGAAGCCTGAGCACACTGACATGGATCTTAACAATGTTATTCCTAGAAGCTGCATCAAATATAATTACTCAAAATTGTTGCTCAACATTCAGAAATATTTTACTTGTGAAAGCAGATATCACAAGGTTTATTCATATCATTTCAAATTGCTTCTACACTTCACTAGTAAGGTTTCACTTGATTTACCTTTTTATCTACATAGAAGTCTTGAAAAGATGGTTGATAAGGTGCAAGAAAAGTTTGAAGGGTGTGAAACATCCTTATTTCATCATGGCTTAATGAAATTATTAATTTTAGATGAACTTCAGAAGATAGGCAGTGATTGTTCATCATTCTTGTTTATAAATGGTTTTGAGTTGGAAACCCTAACTCTTGCAAGAGACCCTAAAGCTAAAGGAGTTCCATCACCACCACCAGCAAAACCAAGTAAACCTAGGGTTGAATAACCAAAATAACCTGCAAGACTAAAGCTAAGAAAGAAAATTGAGAAAAGGGCAAAGAAAATAGAAATTCTTGATACAACAACTGTCCCACTTGCAAAACAGAAATCAAAGGTTGTCAAAGATGTAAAACAGAAACAAGCTGTCAGCAAATAGGGGACCGAAAGAATAACTAGAAGCTAAGTAGTGGTTTTGAAAGGAAAGACAGTGGCTATAGAAGACAGCTCAGTAACAAAGTGGAGTCTAGAGGATATTCTTCATGCCATTGACATAGAAGAAACACCTATTTTACAAGCCGAATTCATAAGGGAAGATGAGCAGAAGTTGAAAAAGGTCAAGTCTGCAAAGAGATTAGATTTTGAGGGGGAAGATGTAGGTTACATTTTTCAAGCAAGAAAGCTTGTGACAAGGCATGCTAAGAAATTAATGAAAGGTAGAAATGAAGTTCAAAATCCCACTGAGATAGCTAAATCACCTAAAGAGATTATTGATCTATTATCACCCACAGTGAAGCATACAATTAGAAAATTAAAAAGGGGAAAAGATAAAATGATAGAGAAAATAGAGTTTCAGCGCCTTGAGGAAAATTTAACGTTGGAAAACCAAGAAATTGATGTCATGAAAAAGAGAGCCAGAAAACACAGTGCCGAGAAAGTGCAGTTTAAAAGGATGAAGGCAATGTGGGAAGGACAACTTGATTCTGTTCCTAAAGCTTTAGAAAATACAGAGCAACCTTTCACAGTGGACAGTTCCAACAATAAAAGAAGCTAAGTTTGTCAGAATAATAAATACTCATTTGAGAGCTACTAATAGAAGAATTAAATACCAGGTGAAGGATTTAGAGCAATAGCTGGAGTTAATTCATGATGAGTTATAGAGCAGAGGCATTAAAATGACAATCATAGAAGAACAAACAGGTCAACCAAGTGAAAATCAAGAAGGAATGCCTCAAGGAAGCTAGAATGAAGTGAGTTTACAGTTGGTATGGTTTGTAGATGATGAAGACAGGTATATTTTGAGTTTTTGGTCAAAAATACAATTTTCACTTGGTAAATTTATGAAAAATCTGCATACTCAGCAATTTCGTAGCGCATTTAGTGTAAAAAAGTAGAAAAGCGATACGAAACTACTGTAGCTGTCTTTTTTGCTTATTTTCGTCAGTATTTAAGGTGTTGAAAGATGAGTTAAGAGCTAAAATTACTATTAAGGGTGTGTTCAAAGGTGATTAAAATGATTCAAGAGGAAGGAATTAAGTTTTTTGAGAATAAACACTTGAAAGGGCAGCGCTACAGAAAGCGCTACGAAACTACTGTGTTTTCGTAGCGCAACATATTATAGCCTTTTGGATAGTTTTTGAAGCGATTTTGGATAGATGGAGGCTAGGAAGGAGTGATGGGACATGTCAAGCTAATATTCAACAGCCAAGGACGACGAAATGAAGATTAAATGATGTTCATAATGTTCAAAGAAAGAAAAATATCCTATGCCTAAAAAACAGGGTATGGTTTCCTGCTTTTGTGAAGGTCAACAAAGTGGTCATGAAGAACTGAATATCATTATCGAAATTTGACCATGTGATGATACACTTGTCAATAATGTAATTTAAAATAGATAAGGTTGTTAGAGATAGTGATAAGGAGTTTGAGTCCTTTTTGAAATAGGACTGTTAAGTAGGATAGGTGTCTTTTTGTAATAAATTCCATGTTTTATGGTTATGCAAGGTGTTAGTGGACATAAATTCGATGTATCTAGCCCAGAGGAAGATCATATCATGTTGTAAGAGGTATATTAAAGGCCAAGAGGTCGAATTTGTTAGGGTTGAAAATTTTTTGGCACAGGACTGAGCTTTTTGTGAATTGACTGTTTCAGCTAATACAAAGATCTTCTACTTGACCAACTTGAGATTCTTAAGGGGTTTTTAGTGTTTTCCTATTCTATTTGTGACTCTTATATATCTCATTTGAAGTGGTGTTCATCTATATTACTCATAATTCATCTATTAGATGCTCCTACTTCCTGTATAAGTGAACTGGCTGTGTTTTTACATGTTTCATGTGTGTGTGCCTTATGACAAAAAACCCTAATATGCCTCAACTTCAATGTTAAGTGGATTCAATGAATTACTGCATTTATTTGACTCCATAAGCCCAATGTATACATGCTGATGTGATTCTCAACCTACATCTATCATTTAAAAGTTGATTTCCTCAATAGAGTTAGCCATCTATATCTTTATCCATATCATTAACCTTTGAGAGAGCCCTCTCACACTAAGGAGGCTAAGCCTCAGTCAAAAGATTAGGTTTGAAATAGTTACATGAGATTTTCTGATCAAGTAGCCTATCAGGTCCAATTTTTTGATAACATAAGCTACAATGGTGTCCTCGATTGCAATGTAATAAGTAGTTTAACAATTTAGGCAATTTAGGAGTTTCAAGAAGCTCGAGCAGTTACAAACTAATGTTGTTTGTATAGAAGGAAGATATAAATGGGAAAGGAGGGGTTTTTGAGTTTTGGACCTCTTGGGGATTACATTTTGTACTTATTTTTTTGATGGGTAAATGAAGAAGCAGTAAGTTTCCTGCAACTATTGATGGTGATTCGTGTTTCTTGTGCCATTTTGTGTCCCTTATTCTTTGAATGAAGTGAAGAAATGTAGCATCCAGTCTCTTAATTACATATATGAGTAAGAGTTAAATAACCTTAATTTGTGCTCCTTCACTCCATCTCTTCTCCCTTCAAAAATTATCTCTGAAAATTAAAAGTAATAGATTCTGTGTTTACAACATGTTATTTTGAGTTTCCCATCCCTTCAAAAACTCCTGATGAAACTTTAAAGTAATAGATTCTGTGTTTACAAAATATTATTTCGAGTTTCCTCTCTCTCCATGAATTTCCTCTGAAACTTAAACGTGGTAGATTCTGTGTTTACATAACATTAATTTGAGTTTCCCCTACAATTATTCTTTTGATTTAGATATCAACAGTGAATGGAATTATGAAATATTTTATTATTCTAGATCATTAAGGGTTTTAGAAAACTAGTCTCCAGAGGGATAGAACAAAGATCTCATGATAAAATCATTTTTGTGACACACTTTTAAAATGTCTTAAGCACTGATTCCTTTCAAAACCAAGGGATTGTCTCTTAAGATACAATAGTACCAATGGAAGGGAATCCCATTTTTCAAGAGTCTATTAAATCATTTATCCATTTCGGCATAGTTGGGTGTGAACCTCCTTAGGAAGTTAACCTTTCCTTGAAGTTTCTATAACTGAAGTAAATTTGATGGCGTAGGAAAATCAAGAATGGCATAGACCTTCAATAGGATTTCAATTCCTTCTCTTGAGACGAGGAATCCTAGGAAATGACCATAAACAACTCAAAACACACATTTATGTGGATTGAGGCGTATTTTGTAGTGTCAACAGCGTAAAAAGATAGCTCTCAAATGCATCAGGTGATTAGTTTGATTTCGTGAATGCATGCGTAAATCGTCTAGATAGGGTTAAACAATGTGTTTGATGTCATTGAAAGCATAATCCATTTCTCTCTAAAAAGTGGCCTCGACATTCTTTAAACCAAACGGTAGTTTCCAATAAGCGAATTTTCCCCGGGGACAGATGAATGTTGTCTTATATTGATCCTATGGATGGATATTGATTTGATTGTAGCCGAAAAATCCATCCATGAACAAAAAATATTTTGCATCCACCATAATCATCAATAATCTGGTCGATAAAGGGAATAGGATAGTTGTCTTTTGGACAAGCAAGATTAACATCCTGATAATTGACACACACTCTGATGGTTCCTTGTTTTTTCATGACAAGAACGATGTTGGAAACCCACTCAATTAGTGAAACAGGGTAAATGAAACTAGCAAGCAAAAGTTTTTCAACTTCTTCTTTAATGGCAGCGGCCTTCTTCAAATGAACAGGATGAAGACGTTGACGTATCAGCTTGACATCAGGGTACATATTAATAGTGTGTTCTATTGTCATTAGTATTTTTCACCTGTTGATGATGACTAGTTTTTAAAGCCAAGTTTTCTAGAAGCTGATCTCCAATTTGTCAAATCTGTCATCTAGAAAACACCCCTAAACATTTTTTGTCCTCCTACCTTTTTTTCAGTCAGCCTATGATGAGAAAAAACCTAGTTGTCAAGTCCTATATATTTTCAGTCACCTAATCCTGTCCATAAAATGTCATAAGCTAAATATATCTGTTGTCATTTACCCTCATCCCCAGGTCATTCATTAACCAACTGTTGATAAGAATGTCAGCCACCCTACCTTTGGTCATATGCCATTTTAAGATCTAATCATCCCAAATAAAATACTCAAAATCTGTCAAAGATCTCCCCTAAGTTAGGTAGTGGCGCTTTAGGGAATCCCTTCCTTGGAAAAAACATCCTGAGCCAAAATATTTTGTTCAATACCAGCCAACCCTGAATTAGTGCTTAATTTGCGAAAAACAAAGCTTGATACACCCATAGGTCGCGCCACTAAAAGGTCTTGATGTGTCAACAATACATGTTTCAAAGGCCAAACTGATATAATGTTGATCTACAGTGTTTCAATGTCTCTGTCAAAAACAGATATGTACAAGTATTCCAGAAGACATTATCAAGTTGAACATAAGAAGACAACTGCTTCTCATGTTGATTTGAGCCTAGAATAAGAATACTAGTCAGAGAGAAAATTCAATAAGCCTCTGCAAACACAGTCAAGAAAGGTTAGTAAGTAATGACTAGTCAACAATTACTCTACAAATACCAATCATATGGCTCCTGGTTTAAAATATTAACAAAGAAATTCTGACCACAGGATGCATATCTCAAAACATGCCTCTTATAGCATATTGTCAAATTTTCACTTTATTACTTATTTTGATATACCAAGTAGAGTTATGTGTTACAAGGAAAGATGACATAGTTTGAAAAGGGGATGAAATGTCATGACTGTGTTAACATCCTCCAAACATGAGTAGATGGTTAAGTGACATGTTGAAAACCTCCTCCAAGCAAGAGCAGATGGTTGAGTGACATATTGAAAACCTCCTCCAAGCAAGAGCAGATGGTTGGTCACATATTGAAAACCTCCTCTAGTCTAAAGAGCAGATGGTTTGGTTAAGAAACATGATAAAGGCCTCCTTCATTTAAAAAGCATAGGGTCAGGAATAGAGGTATAGCCTCATTCAAAGAGCACAAGACTAACAATGTTTCAAATGGCCTAAAAACTTGTTTACATCACTTCTTCCAAATGGATGAAACCACTGATACAACAGTAGTGTTTCAAGGGGTGCTTAAATGGGTTCACTGTTTAAAGGAAAAAATTGAAATTCAGTGGGAAGCAATTGAAGGTTTATGAGTTGAAGTCTGGTGTTAAACATAGGCCAAGCAATGATATTATGATGTTCAAGAAGCTTTGTTTTTCCTGTCCATAAAGGTCTTCCTCAAAGGAAATCTGAGGTCAAAATGTCCAAAACTCAGAACAAGCTCATCAAAATTACAAGAAGGGTATGACAAAATGATTCAAGTTCAAGACAACCTTCAAAGAATTAAAACACACCAAAGTCATCAGACAAGACCTTTTACTTTACATAAAAACAAACTCTGTTGTTGTATATGATTTCATTGAGGGTTTTTAAAGGCCATCACCTTGGTGAACATATGTAAGTCAAGCCTTGGTGAGTAGAATTAAAGGTTCATCCACAGTCAAAGGAAAATGTTAAAAGGTGCCTAACAGTGTTTGACCAATTTCAACAATGGGCATAACAAGTCATCAAACACCAGCAAGTTGAATTGTCAAAATAATTTCTAGAATTATCAATCATCTCCTTCCAAGAGATAGACAAAGGATGCGTTAGTTGTCTTTGATAATGTTCTTCAAGAATTTTTCCTTTTGAAAGATAGAATAGTTTCAATCTTCAACAAACATCCTGTGCATATTGCATACAAAGAGGACAGGTTTGAATAGAGGACTTTATGGTATGTTAAAAAGTGACATATACTAAGGGTGGTGATTTATCTGACATAAACCTTTTCAAAAAACATCTAAACCCTCCAAAGTTGACTGCCAAAGCATTAAAAGTTTTTTTCAAATTAAAAAAGGGAGGAGACTGTTTAAAAGGCCCCACAAGCATTTTCAAAACACTAAGCATACTCTCCTTGCCTTCTCACTGAAGAAACAAAGCGATTTTGAGCATTTTTCAAAGTTTGTAGAGCTCAAAGCCTGTGCGACGTGCTTGTAGGTGTGCATGGTGCCCCAGTGAGCACCCGGATGAAGAGTTTTAACTACTGCGTGATGCACCTGTAATGGTGTGCAGCGCGCTTGTGTCTGTATTCACTACCATTGGAAAAGGACCCGACTACCTCCATATGCGCGATGCCCTCTGCTTCAAACTTGCCGCTCCTCCATTGGCTTCCCAAAACACTTTTAAAGGCTGCTCCAATGATCAACCAAGTCCACGAAGCTATCTTCAAGGTATTTCTCAGCTCCTTGATAACTTTTGAGGTTAAAGGGGGTGTTTTCCTTTCTTTGAAAGAGAAGACTAATAATATACCATCTTGAAGGGTGTTCTTTGTGCTATGAAATAACTAAAACACCCATAGTTGCAAGAAGGAATACAGAGTTAGTTTAAAGAGGTTCTTAAATCAATGTAAAAGGTGTCTTAACAGTGTTGCAAAGGTAGATGTGTGTTAAAATCAGATAAGAATAGTTCTAAGAAGATGAAAACCTTTGTCAATTAAATGTAGTATTTCAAGCATTGTTTTCAAGGGTGCCTTGATCAGCTAAAAAACTAAGAGAAAGAGTGATCACAGGATAGGGTTTTTGTCAAAATTAAAAGAGGTCTTTTGTGCTATGAGATAGCTGAAGGTTAGACATAGTTGCTAGAGGAAAAAAAGAGTGTGTTGGGGGTCTTGAATCAGTTTGGGAGGTGTCATAACAGTGGTTTTAAGGGAATTTTATCATCTAAAAATCACAGAGAGAAACATTGATTAGAAGTTAGGGCCTTTGGTCAAAATCAAATAAGTTTTGTTGTTGTGGATGTCAAGAATCAATACAGTAATAGAGGAAGGTGTTTTTATCAGTTTTGAAAGAGCCATAACTACCTTTAAAAAACAGTGATAGCCCAAAATTTTTAGACAGATAAAAAGAGGTTGCAGAGGTCTCAAAACATTTTTAAATGATCACCTAGACAGTGGTAAAGGGGTTGAAGGCTTGGTCAATTTAAAGAGGTCCTTTCTGTGTTGTGAGATAGTAAAGTTTATGCAGCCCCAGGGTCCAAAAACAGAGTCTGTTGTGAAGGTCTTCAAGTCAGTTGAAAGATTTTTTTGTTTACCTTTTAAAGGGCACTAAACAACAAAGGAGCAGTGCTTGAGGGTAGGATCTTTTGTGCCAAAACCAAAGAGATCCTTCTTCAACAAAGGACCCCACATATCATTTTCAAGATATTTTCTCAAATAATGTGATCAAAGTGTTTGTGGTTATCATTTGACAAATACTTGCTTGCTACCATCAAAGAAGCATAGTGACTTGCAAGGAGGAAAAGGTGTGGTGTTGGAAAAAAAATTCAGAGACCATTTGAATCAACCATTTTCTTGGTCAGCCAGCAAAGAGTATCGAAAGCAAAATGCCTCCCAGGCAAGATAGCAGACGTGGCCCTCACAAGAGGTATGAACCTTCTTCAACTGAGGAAGTAAATGCCCATCCTTCAGTTCTGTTTAACTTTCATGAAGTTGGATGTTTAGAGTTTTATCAAAGGGTTCAGGAGGTGAAAATTTATCTTCGCTTGACACATCTATTGGCTTTAAGACTGCAAGGGAAACATGTTCAGCTAGCAAGCTTAGACTTCAAGCTTTCTCCTAGATCCATTTCCAAAGCTACCAAAATTTCGTATGTCGGAGAAAAATGGTTTAAGCAGAGCTACCTAGACTCAGAACAGTACAAACCCTTTTTGAAACCAGAGTATCGGGATGCATGCGCATCCATTTTTCCTTTTTCATATTTTTTGACCAGCTATGCTCCCCTAATGAAGATAATCATGAAATATTTCACATGCGAGGGAAGGTTTTCCCGGGTCTATGCTTACCATGTCCAGTTACTCATGCACTTCACAAGAGCCCAATTGTTAAACCTCCCCTTTTTCCTCGATAGAAGTATTGAAAAGATGGCTTCCATTGTTCAAAAGAGACCTTCCTCTCAGCAACCAGCTTGTCTTTCCCATCATTCACTTATCAAGATTGTTATTCTTCATCAACTTGAGAAGAAGGAAATATCTTGGGACACTTTCATTTCACATCCCGATTTCGCCACTGTTTCTTCATCCCATGCATCTCCTTCACCTTCCACTCAACATCTTTCTCCTTCTTCTAGTAAACCCATTCCTAAAAAGCTAAAATCTCCCATGATTGATCAAGAAGAAGAGCATAATGAGGAGGAACAACACAGTGAGGAAGAACATCACAATGATGAAGAGGAGCACAGTGAGAAAATGCATCATAGTGATAAAGAAAAAAATAGTGAAGAGGATCCAAGTCAAAGGGAGCAAAGTGAATAAAAACACAGTGATGAAAGGTAGCATAGTGATGAAGAAGAGCGCCATGAAGAAGAGAAAAACAGTGAAGAGGGAAATGATAAAGAAATGGAACAGTTTGATGAGGATATTGGTAGTCCTCACAGCAGTAAACATGATGACAATGAAGCCCAAAACATTGAAGATACAGAGCCTAAAAGTCCTGAAGAAAGCAGGGACAAGAGTGAAAAGGGCATCCTTCAAAAAGACATGCAAGGTGACAGTCAAAGCATTCATGAAGAAGGTCAAAATAGTGGCAGGGATGATGAGGGGAGTAGCAAGGGAAAAGACCAAATAGAGCATGTGATAGCTGCCTCTCCTAGGCAAGGGGCCATGCTTTCTTCTCCAAAGGTGACAAAGCCTTGAACATCAAGAAAAAGAGTGCCTCAAACTGTAACTCCAAATGTCACTAGAGCCTTCCGAAGCAAAGGGAAATTTCCAAAGCAATCCATTGTGGAATTACCAAAGAGGAGGAAGACCAAGAAGGCCACCCAAAGCAAGGGAAAGGAGAAGGAAGAAAGTAGCCATGAGAAAGAGAGGGACTTTGACATAATTCAGATAGACAGTGATGATAGCGACAATGAGGCCAGAATCCTAGAGTCTCTCTTGATAAATAGAGAATATCAAATTCATGATCTAAGAGTGGATCTAGAGAGGTCTAAAAACCTCATTCACTTTCTGCAAACACAAAATAAGCAGATGAGTGTCCACATGGTAGTGTATTAGACAGGGGCTATCAAATATCAAAAAGAGGCCTCCAAAGTGCAAATTAAGTTAGAAGAACTCATGGGCGAGTTCAATGATAGTGAAGAAGAAGATTAGCCAAGGAGAAACAGGCCAAGGACCATGGGACTCAGAAGAGCTTTGGAGAAACAAAAAGAGGAAGAGGCTTCCCTTTTCCAATCTTTTCCTATTACTACCTTATTCACCCAAGAGATAGAAAAAAATAGAGAAGAGTGGCTTAAAAGGGTGAATAACCACTTGGAGAAGAAGTTGGAATAGGCCAATAGAGATTTGGACCTTCAAATAAGGATGACCGGGCACTATAAGAAGCTTAATCAATTCACCCGGCGGAAATTGAAATCCACACAAGAAAAGCTCAAAGAGGCTCAAAAGAGGCCCCCCGGCACCAAAAATGAAGAAAGACACATCAAGGCTCCAAATTTTTGCCTCTGCTTCTCAGCATGCTTCTGAAAACCCTTGAGGGTCATGCTCACCAAAATTGGGCAAAATTCGACAAGTTTTGGTTTTTTGACATTTTTGGGATTTTTGCTAAAAATCATGGGCATCGCCATTTCTGTTTGAGACATTATAAAATGATGAAAATGGTATCATTGGATGCCATAATTTTAAGGGCATCTACTCAGTGAATTTCAGATCAATTGAAGATGATTTGGTCCCCCAAAATGGCGAAAAACAGTCACATTTTCAACACTCTGCCCCGCATATCAGCAAAGTCTATTTTCTGGGGTTTTCCACATAGGTCAGTTTTTGGCAGGCTTCTAGTCATCCGTTTGGAGAAAAAAAAGAGTTTTCAAAAACTAGACATCTAGATCTTTCCAACGAGCCATCACGGGCCTCTTTTCGACATCGAAAAGGCCTCCAAAAGCTGTGCACAAGACAGGGGACTTTTTGTTGATATATTTCTTAAGTATTTTGTGAAAATGCACTTTTCTGAAGAGGTTTTTCCTAATGTACGTCTAGCCTTTTTTGACCATGGTCAGTTAGGAAAAGTCAATATAATTTCTTTTTTTATCATTTTTAAGATATTTTTATAGATATTTTGTGCCTTGGGCTTTGCAAAGCCTCAAGGACAAAATCAGATATTTTTAATGGGCCAATGAGCTTGCTAGTTGCCCTAGGAGGTTTTCCCTCATCTTGGCTTATATATTCCAAGAGACTTCATTGTAAATAAGGTTGAACTTGATGATATAGAGCAATATATGGTTATACAAGCTTGGAAGAAATAATTGTCTCATGCATTAGATAGTTTCTTGAATGTTTTGGATGATGAACGAGGACTTCTGTTGGATTTCTTTGACTTGATAAAATGGTATAGTGTCCCTCTCTGTTATGCTTCTTAGTTTTCATACATATTTCATGTTCTTTCTTGCTATAAGAAAGTAGAGAATAGATGTGAGACATGCCCTTAGAGGCACCTCAGATTTCTTGTTTCATTATAGCTTCTATGTTTTCCTCCTTCTTAGTCATATCAAAGAAATCTTGATTGCTCTTTGATCACTGAAGAAATTATTTGCTTGTTTCATTTATGGTTTTATGCATGCTAAGTATGATTCATGATATGCCCTGCTTACTCATGGCTAGTCATAGCTCCACCTCTGAAACCTTTCTTTGATTGTTTGATTGTCCTAGTTGAACCAAGGAGGTCTTGTACTGATCTTTCCCTTTGCCTAAAACTCTGCAATCTTACTTCAAAGTGCTCAATAGCTTGAAATACTATGTCTAGGCATTTCCTCATAGTGATTTGAGTTATTTTTTTGTCTTAATTGTCTATTTTAGTTATTTGTTTATCTTAATTGTCTTTCCCCAAAGTCTGATAGCAATTTCCTAAAGTTAGAGTGTCATATATCTCTACGTATTGCTTGAATGTTTATTTCTATGCATTTATCAGTTTGTAGTTACATTCATCATGATTAATGGTTAACCCTACCATGTTTATGTCAGCTATTGAACTATTTATGTTTGAAAGCCTTTGTTCTTCACAAATTTAGTGTCCATCTCACCTCATTTTACCTTAAGATCCATTTTACCTTGATCAAATCGGCCCTTCAACATTCCTTGTATCACCATCTGAGGCTTTCTTGACCCTTTCGATCCCATAGCCCAGTTGATCTGACAATATTTTTATCTATCTTAGTCTTTGATCAGTTCCTCCCTCAAAAACCCTAAATAAAAACTAAAAACCTACTTCATAACTAGCCTAAAATCAGAAACATAAGAAGCAAACACATAGATATCCCTTACGCAAATAGAGAGAGCCCTCTCTGAGTCTAGGAAGGCTAGGTCCTTGGGCTCCAAATATTAGTTTGATGTTACCCTGTCACTTGGCTTGCCAATCAACCAAATCACGGGACCCTAACATAATGTCGATCACGGTGGGACCTTCCGAGTTAGTGAAAATCTAAGTACTTCTTAGTAACTCTCAAAGTCTCAATTAAACTTAGAAAAACTCAAGTGTTGTCAGAAGAGTAGAAGCTAGCTCTTTCACCATCTTAGCAAAATGATGATTCAGTTATAGGAAACTCTTCCAAACTTCATAGGATACACATAGAAAACTCACAAAACCCCAAAACCATCCCCAGATTGGATTTTCCTAGTTATTGGTGGTGGACCATAAGTACATCTCTATAAAACAACCAAAAATCCACCTAGCAACTCCACTAGCCTCCAGTAGGCCAAAAAAAATCTATAAAACCCAAAATTCTATAAACCATACCTTTCTGTTGACTCATCCTTTCCAAAACTTAAAATTCATGGTGCAAACTCTGTAATCAGTGACAAACTAAGTATAACTTAGCGATTCAGAAAGCTTCGCCTAAACATAGGAGATAAACAGAATAAACTTGCAAATAGAACCATTAGCTGGTTCAAAAGGTCGAGAAAATTGTTGAAACTAAGTGATAAGTCTTTCTTGCAAGTCTCCACCCCAAATTTTTCTAGAGAAAACTTTTTCCCAAAAGCATCTTTGATAATATTGGTGGTGGACCATAGATCTCAAACAAATCCACTTGGCGACTCCACTAGCCTTCATTTTTGTTCGACCATTCTTCACATTAGCAAAACCCCTAGAGAGGCCATCCATCTAAAAACAATCACAAATACCATCCTCTCTAAACTTTGAATTCGAAATCTGGCTTCACGAAGAATCAATACCAGATCTCATCCAAACCCAAATCCCCCTATCATAGTTGATAACCCAGAGAAGATTCTATGGAAAAATTCCGAAATTGGAAACTTAGCTACCAATAGGTCTATCCGTAAAGCAAGATCTGTACCTGAACATCTCACATCCTTGAAGGATTCCCCATTTGACTTAAAATCAGTAAAAACCTTTTTTAGAAGCAAGTCACAAAGTAAAATCCACTTTGACGATCTTAAGCCCTTAGATTTGCAACAGAGTCCTAGTAGAGAAGCCTCACCTACTACACCTCCTGACTTTCAGCTTCTCCACCATTTTGGCTCCTACCACTCCAAATCTGCTCAAAATCAGTTCACTATTCCAAGTACATTTGCCACACCCATTCAAACCACCACTATTCAAATCACCTCAGCTCATCCTACAAGCCCTCATATTGTGAATCAACCACTAGCTCCCACCATGGCAGCTTGGTATGCACCCTTGGTGTTGCCATAGCCTTTGGCACCTTTACAACATGAGTACCAATCCAAAATACTGCACTTCATTGGAGTTGAGGCTACTACCGCCCAACAACATGTAGATATAATTAGTGATGCCTTTGAATACATGGAATTAGAAGACGAGACCATAAGAATGAGGATGTTTGCCCAAATATTGGGTAGAGAACCCAAAAAATGGTTTAAGAGCTTAAATCCAAACAGCATACACAATCTCCCAGAACTCTACCAAACCTTTACAAATAGGTAGGAAATCAGAAAAAACCCTATTCAAATCCTTTCTAAGTATAAAAATCTAAAAAGGGATAATGGGGAAAGTGTCTGAGACTACTGCACTAGGTTCAACAGTGTTTATAACGCCTCCCTGCCTCACTTCAAACCTCCACTTGGTTTAGCCTTAGCAAAATTTCCCGAAGGTTTCTACCCAGACATGACCTATCAACTAAGAGACAAGGACCCCACAACCCTAGAGGAAATGAAAAAAGTGGCCATGAGTACAGAAGCCAACTTAGCTGAAAAGAGAGCTAGGTTGAGATCAGAGAAAAAAGTCACATACCATGACGAAGTTGCCCCTTCAGTATCTTCCTCAGATCCTAGAATAGATGACTTGGTTAGATCCATGGAAAAAATGTGGGAAAAGATAAGTGAAAAGAAACCTCTTAGGGACAACCAGCCAAACCCTCAAAACAGGAACCGGAACCAAAACTTTAGGAGAGACCAATATCAAAATAAACCAAGGGAAAATGACTAACAAATCAGGCCACCCTTCAATGAAAAATATGTTGATGAAGAAGAGAGGGATACAGAACCTAGTGATGAAAGTCATTTAAACCTAATAGGTTCTGATAATGAGGGTTAGGTTTACCTCACAAAAGAAGAACAAGCTTTCTTCTCCCCGAATTAAAATGAAACCAACTATGAGGACCCTGAAGATCCTGCTATAGGATTTCAGAACGCCATAATATAAGCCCACAGGTAGTATGATCTTAGAAGTAGAAAAAACCAAGACAACTCCAAGAAAGGTAGCTCAGACGCTACTATTACTAAAACCTTTGATACCATCCTTAAAAGAGAAATGGATAGAAACAAAATTGTGGTCAAGAAAACTGACCAAAACAAAGATAAAAATATTCAGACAAGTCTTGGCCATAATCTTCCTAGTACCTCTACCAAAATCCTCGAGATGGCTTTGTTGAAAAAAATCCCGAACTAGAGTCAACAAATTAAGAACATAGAGAAAGTCATGGCTGAAAAAACTGAAGCAAACATATCTAAACTACAAGCACCCTTCAATTTTGAAGGAGAAATCACCAAAATAAAGATCACCATGCCTCTCATTGAACTTATCACCCAAAGCTCTTACAAATCCCAAGTGCTAAAGGTCTTGAATATAGGAAATGATGCAAACACCTTACATCTAGCTGATGACACCCCTGAAGTGTTGTTTGGTCCAAAAATAGAAGGGAAATTTCAAGAAGGAACCACTCTTCCCTTTTACTTAAGTCTGAATATACATGACCAAATCCTACACAATACCATGCTATATTTCGGGGCCTCACATAATCTCATGCCAAAATTTGTGATGGAAAGATTAGGCCTAGAGATAAAAAAAACCTTATAAAGACTTATATTCATTTGATTCAAGTAGAGTCAAGTGTCTAGGCTTAATCAAAGATCTTTGTTTCAGTTTGCCCCAAGTACATGCAAAACACCTAATCATGGACATAGTGGTAGCAGACATCCCTCCCAAGTATGGAATGCTTTCATCCAGATCTTGGGGAGCCAAGCATTAGGGAAATATTCAACTTGATATGTCCTACACCACTATTCCTATAATTAACCAAACTAGAATACTCTATCAGGAATCACACATGAAATATATGATCAACAGCCAAGAAAGGCCAGATAACATCCTGATGTACTCCTTGCATTAAGATCTGAATTCCTTCATTTTAAAAACTGATGAAGACATTGAGGAACAGTTGGGAGAATTGGAAACAAATTTAGGCACACCACATCAGCTACCCCAGGTTCTCTATGATGAGTTGGACAATCAAAATTATCATGACCATGAGCAGCTATGTCTTGAGGAAAGAGAGTTCATTTCTCCTGAAACAGAAATAGAGTAGGAAGCACAAAACATTATATACCATCAAGAAAATTGCTCAAACCATAAACAAACATCAGTAATAACATTAAGATACTTTTTCAGAATAGAGGCATTAGAAGACTTGCATATTACAAACCTCTTTGGAAATTAGGGGCAGGGGAGTTTAATGTTCTTACCATACCTAAAGGATCTACCATCTCATAACTATACCTTTTCAAATGGAACCTTGACTATAGCCACAACAACTAAAAATCCAGAAAAAATGTATGATAAACTTCTTATGAAATGATATGATGACTGCAGTCCAAATATACCTAATTTGTTTGAACTAGCTACCATTCTACCACTCCACCAAAGACTTAGAACTGCTAGAATTTACAAGATTGTTCAAGGTATTACTTCATGTAGGGAAAACAGTGAGAAGCACTATGACACTTCCATAACTCCAAGAAACAGCTTTGACAAAATAAAATACAAAAATCTTGACCAAACAATAATAATCAAAGACAAGATAGTTGGACACAGGATCTGTGTTGATTTTAGAAACACAAATACACACCCTTGGGACATAAATTATATCCTTCCTGCTCAAGACCATGCTATACAAATGATAGGTGCTTCTAATCATGTGTCTTTACAAAATGATGTTTCAGGGTATCACCAAATAATTCCTTTGCAAAGCCAACAACTCAAAGAATTTTTCAAGTATGCTGGAAGTAGTTCCATCTTCAAACCCAAAATTGCAAAACCACCAGACACCAAAAACATGCTCCTAAAAGCCATGTTTCCAGTTCTGAATTTCTACATTTTGATGTACCTTGATGATGTCATCATATACTTCATAAATGAAAAAAAATATCTGCATTATTTGAAAAAGATGTACAGCAAAAGGAGAAGTGGAGATCAAAGGTATAAAGAAGTACAACGGGAAGATACAGGGTTGTTTAGAGATTCATGCATGAATCCTTATGTTATGCTTGAAAGAGAAAATTTTCCAAACTTTTCTTTTCAAGAGTTGAGCGGAACAAGAGTGGTGGGAGATCCTTATGAAGATAAGATGCTCAAGTTTCACCATTTTCAGGATTTCTAGTTCCATATTTTTCAAATCATTGTATATATCATTGTTTGAAGAAAAAAAAAAAAAAGAACAAAAAATTCAGAAACAATAGAAAAGTAGAAAAAGAGGGCAGTTTGAAAAATAGAAAGAAAGCCCCATGTCCGAAAAATAGTCATTTTGAAAGCACGCAAGTCTAAATGCTTCTACTAGTGCTCAAAATGTCTTGTTCAGTTATCTAGCCTAATCATAACTGAACATGTTTTAAATTTATTTGATGATGAGTTAGTGAGAGAAGAGATAGTCAATATTGTGTAAGCTTGACTTGTCAAAGAAAATAGATTAGGAAAAGATACTGGTTCCACATGCTCAAAACAGAACCAAAGAGGAAAGCAGAGATGAAAAACAAACTGTGTATCCTATCCCTGATTTTCTAGATTTAATTTAATGCAAAATAATATTTGTGTGCAACTTGTCTTTCATGCCACAAGTACATGAAAAATCAGACTGTCTAATCCCGATTTGGTCATTTTTCAATTTCATATTTTAGATTAGAGAATAAAATCCTGTCAAACAGCTTAACCTTGACAGTCGATCTAGCATAGGTAGAGAAACAAAGGAGTTCATCAGCTTAATCTGAACTCCCGGTGGATATAAGTGTAGAATTAGATAGTGTCATTTTTCAAAAATATTATGTCAAAGGGTTGCTAGTCCAAATGCACCTGAAAGGAGAAAAAATGTTAAGAAATGTAGCGGGGTAGGTAGAAATGACTTTGATGCTAATCATGATGTCAATTTTCAGAAATAGCATCAACGAAGAAAGAAATTTGTGCCAATGGATAAAGGCACTGGTCTTCAAAGGACAGAGATCTAAAATTCTGGACACCTCCTGAAAAGGAGCTGCCCTCCCCAAATGGAGCCACTGTTAGTCATCAGTATTTTTCACCTGTTGATGATGACTAGTTTTTAAAGCCAAGTTTTCTAGAAGCTAATCTCCAATTTGTCAAATCTGTCATCTAGAAAACACCCCTAAACATTTTTTGTCCTCCTACCCTTTTTTTCAGTCAGCCTATGATGAGAAAAAACCTAGTTGTCAAGTCCTATCTAGTTTTAGTCACATAATCTTGTCCATGAGCTGTCATAAGCTAAAGATATCTGCTGTCATTTACCCTCATCCCCAGGTCATTCATTAACCAACTGTTGATAATAATGTCAGCCACCCTACCTCTAGTCATATGCCATTTTAAGATCTAATCATCCCAAATAAAATACTCAAAATCTGTCAAAGATCTCCCCTAAGTTAGGTAGTGGCGCTTTAGGGAATCCATTCCTTAGCAAAAACATCCTAAGCCAAAATATTTTGTTCAATACCAGCCAACCCTGAATTAGCGCTTAATCTGTGAAAAAAAAATCATGATACACCCATAAGTCCCGCCACTAAAAGGTCTTGATGTCTCAATAGTACATGTTTCAAAGGCCAAACTGATATAATGTTGATCTACAGTGTTTCAATGTCTCTGTCAAAAATAGAGATGTACAAGTATTTCAAAAGACATCGTCACGCTGAACATAAGAAGATAGTTGCTTCTCATGTTGATTTGAGCCTGGGATAAGAATAATATTCAGAGAGAAAATTCTATAAGCCTCTGCAAACACAGTCAAGAAAGGTTAGTAAGTAATGACTAGTCAGCAATTACTCTACAAATACCAATCATATGGCTCCTGGTTTAAAAGATTCACAAAGATATTCTAACCACAAGATTCATATCTCAGAACATGCCTCTTATAGCATATTGTCAAATTTTCACTTGATTACTTATTGTGATATACCAAGCAGAGTTATGTGTTACAAGGAAAGATGACACGATTTGAAAAGGGGATGAAATGTCATGACTGTGTTAACCTGCTCCAAACATGAGCAGATGGTTGGGTGACATGTTGAAAACCTCCTCCAAGCAAGAGCAGATGGTTGGGTGACATATTGAAAATCTCCTCCAAGCAAGAGCAGATGGTTGGTCACATATTGGAAACCTCCTCTAGTCTAAAGAGTAGATGGTTTGGTTAAGAAACATGATAAAGGCCTCCTTCATTTAAAAAGCAGAGGGTCAGGAACATAGGTATAGCCTCATTCAAAGAGCACAATACTAACAGTGTTTCAAATGGCCTAAAAACTTGTTTATATCACTTCTTCCAAATGGATGAAACCACTAATACAATAGTAGTGTTTCAAGGGGTGCTTAAATGGGTTCACTGTTTAAAGGACATAATTTAAATTCAGTGGGAAGCAATTGAAGGTTTATGAGTTGAAGTCTGGTGTTAAACATAGGCCAAGTAGTGATATTATGATGTTCAAGAAGCTTTGTTTTTCCTATCCATAAAGGTCTTCCTCAAAGGCAATCTGAGGTCAAAATGTCCAAAACTCGGAACAAGCTCATCAAAATGACAGGAAGGGTATGACAAAATGATTCAAGTTCAAGACAACCTTCAAAGAATTAAAACACACCACAGTCATCAGACAAGACCTTTTACTTTACATAAAAACAAACTCTGCTGTTGTATATGATTGCATTGAGGGTTTTTAAAGGCCATCGCCTTGGTGAATAGATGTAAGTCAAGCCTTGGTGAGTACAATTAAAGGTTCATCCACAGTCAAAGGAAAATGTTAAAAGGTCTTAACAGTGTTTGACCAATTTCGACAATGGGCATAACAAGTCATCAAACACTAGCATGTTGAATTGTCAAAATAATTTCTAGAATTATCAATCATCTCCTTCCAAGACATAGACAAAGGATGTGTCAGCTGTATTTGATAATGTTCTTCAAGCATTTTTCCTTTTGAAAGACAGAATAGTTTCAATATTCAACAAACATCCTGTGCATATTGCATACAAAGAGGACAGGTTTGAATAGAGGGCTTTATGGTATGTTAAAAAGTGACATATACTAAGGGCAGTGATTTATCTGACATAAACCTTTTCAAAAAACATCTAAACCCTCCAAAGCTGACTACCAAAGAATTAAAAGTTTTTTTCAAATTAAAAGAGGGAGGAGACCATTTAAAAGGCCCCACGAGCATTTTCAAAACACTAAGCATACTCTCCTTTCCTGTTCACTAAAGAAACAAAGCGATTTCGAGCATTTTTCAAAGTTTGTAGAGCTCAAAGCCTGCGCAGCGCGCCTGTAGGTGTGTGCGGCACGCCTGTGAGTGCCCAGACGAAGAGTTTTAACTACTGCGTAGCGCGCCTGTAACGGCGTGCGGTGCGCCTATGTCTGTGTTCACTACTGCTTGAAAAGGACCCGACTA
Organism: Pinus albicaulis; assembly: GCA_034641835.2. Taxonomy (NCBI): domain Eukaryota; kingdom Viridiplantae; phylum Streptophyta; class Pinopsida; order Pinales; family Pinaceae; genus Pinus; species Pinus albicaulis. Next base: position 1,451,455,327 of record CM076572.1, on the reverse strand, counting down.
CCTCCATATGCGTGGCGCCCTCTGCTTCAAACATGCCGCTCCTCCATTAGCTTCCAAAAATACTTTTAAAGGCTGCTCCAATGATCAACCAAGTCCACGAAGCTATCTTCAAGGTATTTCTCAGCTCCTTGATAACTTTTGAGGTTAAAGGGGGTTTTTTCCTTGCTGTGAAAGAGAAGACTAATATACCATATTGAAGGGTGTTCTTTGTGCTATGAAATAACTAAAACACCCATAGTTGCAAGAAGGAATACAGAGTTAGTTTAAAGAGGTTCTCAAATCAATGTAAAAGGTGTCTTAATAGTGTTGCAAAGGCAGTTGTGTGTTAAACTCAGAGAAGAATAGCGCTAAGAAGATGAAAACCTTTGTCAATTAAATGCAGTCTTTCAAGCATTGTTTTCAAGGGTGCCTTGATCAGCTAAAAAACTAAGAGAAAGAGTGATCACAGGATAGGGTTTTTGTCAAAATTAAAAGAGGTCTTTTGTGCTATGAGATAGTTGAAGGTTAGACATAGTTGCTAGAGGAAAAATAGAGTGTGTTGGGGGTCTTGAATCAGTTTGGGAGGTGTCTTAACAGTGGTTTTAAGGGAATTTTATCATCTAAAAATCACAGAGAGAAACAATGATTAGAAGTTAGGGCCTTTGGTCAAAATAAAATAAGTTTTGTTGATGTGGATGTCAAGAATCAATACAGTAATAGAGGAAGGTGTTTTTATCAGTTTTGGAAGAGCCCTAACTACCTTTAAAAAACAATGATAGCCCACAATTTCTAGACAGATAAACAGAGGTTGCAGAGGTCTTAAAACATTTTTAAATGATCACCTAGACAGTGGTAAAGGGGTTGAAGGCTTGGTCAATTTAAAGAGGTCCTTTTTGTGTTGTGAGATAGTAAAGTTTGTGCAGCCCCAGGGTCCAAAAACAGAGTCTGTTGTGAAGGTCTTCAAGTCAGTTGAAAGATGTTTTTGTTTACCTTTTAAAAGGAAATAAATAGCAAAGGAGCAGTGCTTGAGGGTAGGATCTTTTGTGCCAAAACAAAAGAGATCCTTCTTCAACAAAGGACCCCAAACATATATTTTTCAAGATCTTTGCTCAAACCCAGTGATCAAAGTGTTTTTGTTTATCATTTTAAAAATACTTGTTTGCTACCATCAAAGAAGCATAGTGACTTGCAAGGAGGAAAAGGTGTGGTGTTGGAAAAAAATTTCAAGGACCATTTGAATTAGCCATTGTCTTGGTCAGCCAGCAAAGAGTATCCAAAGAAAAATGCCTCCTAGGAAAGATAGCAGAAGTGACCCTCACAAGAGGTATGAACCTTATTCAACTGACGAAGTAAATGCACTTGGAGAAGAAGTTGGAAAAGGCCAATAGATATTTGAACCTTCAAAGAAGGATGACCGGGCACTATAAGAAGCTTAATCAATTCGCTCAGCGGAAATTGAAAGCCACACAAGAAAAGCTCAAAGAGGCTCAAAAGACGCGCCCGGAACCAAAAATGAAGAAAGACACATCAAGGCTCCAAATTTTGGCCTCCGCTTCTCATCATGCTTCTGAAAACCCTTGAGGGTCATGCTCACCAGAATTGGGCAAAATTCGACAAGTTTTGGTTTTTTGACATTTTTGGGCTTTTTGCTAAAAATCATGGGCATCGCCATTTCTGTTTGAGACATTATTAAAAAATCAAAATGGTATCATTGGATGCCATAATTTCAGGGGCATATACTCAGTGAATTTCAGATCAATTGAAGATGATTTGGTCCCCCAAAATGGTGAAAAACAATCACTTTTTCAACACTCTGCCCCTCATATCAGCAAAGTCTATTTTCTGGGGTTTTCCACACAGGTCAGTTTTTGGCAGGCTTACAGTGATCAGTTTGGAGAAAAAAACGAATTTTCAGAAACTAGACATCCATAACTTTCCAACGAGCCATCACAGGCCTCATTTTGACATCGCAAAGGCCTCCAAAAGCTGCCCACAAGACAGGGGACTTTCTGCTGATATATTTCTTAAGTATTTTTGTGAAAAAGCATTTTTCTGAAGAGGCTTTTCCTAATGTGCGTTTAGCCTTTTTTGGCCATGGTTAGTTAGGAAAAGTCAATATAATTTCATTTTTTAGCATTTTTAAGATATTATTATAGATATTTTGTGCCTTGGGCTTTGCAAAGCCTCAAGGACAAAATCAGATATTTTTGATGGGCCAGCGAGCTTGCTAGTTGCATTAGGAGGTTTTCCCTCATCTTGGCTTATATATTCCAAGAGAGTTCATTGTAAACAAGGCTGAACTTGATGATATAAAGAAATATATGGCTATACAAGCTTGGAAGAAATACTTGTCTCATGCATTAGATAGTTTCTTGAATGTTTTGGATGATGAAAGAGGACTGCTGTTGGATTCCTTGACTTGGTAAAATGGTATAGTGTCCCTCTCTATTATGCTTCTTAGTTTTCATACATATTTCATGTTCTTGCTTGCTATAAGACAGTAGAGTATAGATGTGAGACATGCCCTTGGAGGCACCTCAGATTTCCTGTTTCATTGTAGCTTCTATGTTTTTCTCATTCTTAGTCATATCAAAGAAATCTTGATTGCTCTTTGATCACTGAAGAAATTTTTTGCTTGTTTCATTTATGGTTTTATGCATGCTAAGTATGATTCACAGTATGCCCTGCTTACTCATGGCTAGTCATAGCTCCACCTCTGAAACATTTCTTTGATTGCTTGATTGTCCTAGTTGAACCATGGAGGTCTTGTACTGATCTTTCCCTTTGCCTAAAACTCTGCAATCTTACTTCAAAGTGCTCAATAGCTTGAAATACTATGTCTAGGCATTTCCTCATAGTGATTTGTGTTATTTGTTTGTCTTAATTGTCTTTCCCCAAAGTCTGATAGCAATTTCCTAAAGTTAGAGATTCATATATCTCTATGTATTGCTTGAATGTTTATTTCTATGCATTTATCAGTTTGTAGTTACATTCATCATGATTAATGGTTAGTCCTACCATGTTTATGTCAACTATTTATGTTTGAAAACCTTTGTTCTTCACAAATTTAGTGTCCATCTCACCTCATTTTACCTTAAGATCCATTTTACCTTGATCAAATCGGCCCTTCAACATTCCTTGTATCACCATCGGAGGCTTTCTCGACCCTTTCGACCCCATAGCCTAGTTGATCTGACAATTTTTTTATCTATCTTAGTCTTTGTTCAGTTCCTCCCTCAAAAACCGTAAAGCAAAACTAAAAACCTACTTCATAACTAGCCTAAAATCATAAACATAAGAAGCAAACACATAGATATCCCTTACGCAAATAGAGAGATCCCTCTCTAAGTCCAGGAAGGCTAGGTCCTTGGGCTCCAAAGATTGGTTTGATGTTACCCTGTCACTTGGCTTGCCAATTAGCCAAATCACGGGACCCTAACATGTTCAACGATACTACTATCTATAGCCTGACATTTCCTCATAAGACCAAGAAAATACATCACGAAATTCATGAAAGAGAGCATGGTATGTTTTGAGTTCTGGTGGAGAACAAGAGACACCGACATGAATTTTTTCTACAATGCCAGGTTTGGTCAAAATATCGATAGAAATAGTTTCTTCAATATTTGAAAAATTTCGCTCGAAATCGATTGTATTAATAAGAAAAGAATTCGAAAAGAAATTTTTAATCGATGGGTGATATAGTTCACTAATATTATTTTCTTCATAATCAGGAAGATTGGAACGATGATGATAATCTTCCCATGGTTCTCCTTCCGACATCATGGTTTCCAAAATATTCTCATCTATCAAGAAATTTAAGGAAAAAGGATCAGATGGAGTACCAAAATCTAATGAACGATCAACCCAAACGATCGGCAACGATGATTTCAGATTCGCCACCCACGACAGATAGATTGATTGCTGTGCCAACTCAATAGGGATGGGTGGGAGAAATCACCCATACTCTTCCTTAAGATAGATGGAGTGGAAGAAATCATGTAGCAGGTCTCTATACTTGCAATTTCTGCCGACGTCGCAGGCGGAGGTATTGCAAAGGTTCCCATAAGAGTGGAATCCTTTAAGATTCATACACCAATATTCTGAATTGCGAGTTGGGGTGCGTGAATAAATAGAACACTTCTAGTTACCTGGGAATTGGAGACAAAGAAGGATAGTTGATTGATGACTGTGATAACACCTTTATGTGGAAAGGCGATCATTCTAAAATATGTAGAAACAATTGCAGTCATAACATATACCCATGACCTTCCAAGTAGAATATTGTAGTCAAGGGGTCCATCAACGACCTCAAATTCAACATCCACTATTTTCCCCCTAGTTCAACATGCAGGTTATTGATAATACCACAAGGCTTATATGTACGTTCGTCAAAAGCCTTCAACATTGTTGATGATTGTGATAAGCGCGGCGAGCCAAGTGACTTCCAACAATTTAGAGACATAATGCACGTAGATGCTCCCTCATCCATAATAGTACAATGAACAAGGTGATTGAGAATGTTTACTTGGATGGATAATGCCAATTCTGCTGGTAATTGCGGCACATAGACCGTATGATTAAAGACTATAGGATTAGAATCAGTCAGATCAATTCCACCAATTTCCGACAACAAAGCCTGTTTCTGGGAGGGACAATTTTGTAACACCTCAAGTGCTGACATAGCTAAAGGGGATTGAGCCAAATCTTCAACTATATTATAATTTTGAGCATCTCTGGTTCGAGGATTAAATGTCAATCCTTCGGTGGTTTGATTGTCAATTCAGGAATAGTAGGTGGTGATACCGATTCCGTAGACAGATTCATGGTCAAGGTAGTAGTTTGATCAGTGGCCTGACTACTGTAATATTTATTACGCATTGAAATCAAAACATCTATCGATGGCTTTGTGAAAAATAGCATAAGAACTTGGGAACTAGAATTTGGATCCGAAGCAACCAAATTTGCGTCCGAATTCGGAAACGGATCTGTCAACACAGTTGATGCATGTGAGTTCTTAACCATTTTTGAGACTTCAGCATGGCGAGGACAATCCTGAACAAAGTGTTCCTCATTATAGATTATGCATGGATAACAAGGTTTACGATTTCTAGATAATTTATCAGATGATATTTCATGCGAGGTAGAAGTTTTCTTTTTCTTTGAATTCTCTTTTTTCTTACTTCCAGGTTGCTTGTCACTTTTTCCTTTGTCAAATGAAACGACATTGATTTCGAAAGAAGGCATAGGATGATATGTAGTAGTATGATGTGCGCTTGAAGTATGGATCATATCGTCTTTGGCATGAGATTCCTTTGATGGAGGAGGAACAATAAAATTAGATCGCACCGCGTTAGGAATTTTTTCGTAGAGCATGCCAGACTGAGTATAAATCAAGTCTAAATATTGGGCACGAGAAATAACCTGCTCTTCAGTGATGGCACCACCCTTAGCCACATTCTTAGTTATATATGGTAACAGGGACTTAATGAACCACTCATCAAGGAGTTGATCAAGAAAAAATGTCTTAACCATTCTACGACGACGATGCCACTCATGAATATGATCAGAGATGTGAGTAGCATTAGTTTGTTTAAAATTATTCAAGAGTTCCTTTCTAGTTTATTAGGTCCCTATATTACTAGTATAGTCCCTTATTGTTATTGTTATTATTGTACCCTTGTAACCCCAATTTTGTTATTATTGTGCCCTTAAATTATTATTTTTAGGTCGGCTAGGATTACATTGTGGCCCACTAGGATTACATTATGGCCACATGGACTCCTATATATAGAAAGGAGGTTTTGTAAATTGTATCATCCAAGAATTTTTCATTTTATGTAATGTATTGGAGGTTGCCCCCTCGAAGTGGCTTATTTCTAAGGTGTTGATATCTCTTTTCTTCTATTTTTGGAGCTGGTTACACAACATTTGGTATCAGAGCTTTGGATTCTAGGGTTTCGCTGCTCCAAACAAGTCATCATGGAATTTTCACTATAAAATTTTTTCTATGAAGTTTCAGAAGCTGAAATATTTAGGGTACGAAACCAAAATCCTGAGGAAGATCTTCTAAAAATTTCAGAGCTTGGTTCGCAATATTTTCGAAGATATGATCTATGGAAGTTAGGTCTTTTTTCAGGCTCCTAAACAGGTCATCGTGGCATGTGCGCTATAATTTTTTTTCTATGAAGGTTCAGAATCTGAAATTTTTAGGGTGCGAAGCTGAAATCCTGAGGAAAATCGTCACAATATTTCAGAACTTGGTTCACGATATTTTTGGAGATATGATCTGTGGAAGGTAGTGCTTTGTCAGGCTCCTGAATTTCATCTCAAAGAGTTGATTGTGGGAAAAGTTCAATAACTCTCTCTCTGAGCATCGGATTGGAGTGCCGTAAAAATTGGTCGCAAGTACACGGACTCTAGTTTCTTGGCTATCAATTTCAGAGGCAAAGGATGAAACAGTGACACGTGGAAAATCATACAATTTCGCTCTACTGAACCAGTCCATAATTAGGTCATTGTGGGAGATTGGACATAACTATGTCTTGGAGAATCCAAATTAGGTCATACCTGTGGCATTCAAAATATAATTCAGAGGGCTAATCCAGTGCTAAATTTCAGATATTGAAGAGCCACAATCACAGAGATAATCCAATTTCAATATCGAGCTCCTAAAAGGCAAAAAAAAGGTGTGTATTTTTTTTCCGAATTGCATAAGTCTTGTTTGAAAAATAAATTTGAATTGATTCCAAGGGCATATTGTAGAATAGATATCAGTATTGGGTTCTAAAAAATGCCCCGTAAAAATAATTCAACACCCATTAAGCCTTCAGAAGGCTCTAATATGACTCATGAAGAGGAAGAATTGCAACATGATCTATCAAAATTACAAGAGCAAGTGCACCAAATTTTTCTCTCGCAAAGAGCAGCAAAAAATGAAATGAAAGTTTTGAAGAAAGGCATGGAAGCAAAGATGGATGGTGTGAAGAATAATATGGATGGTTTGAAGAAAGGCGTGGAATCTAAGATAGATGGCATGGAAGCTGGCATGGAATCTAAGATGGATGACATGGAAGCTAAAATGGAAAACATGAAGAATGATCTAAAAGTAGACATAGAAGGTTTGATAAAGTTGATACAAGAAATGTTTCCTAATGGTGAAAAGATAGTAGAGGAAACTCATGATGAGAATAAAATAAATGCTAATCGTGATTTAATAAACTCTAATGTTGGTGGGAAGAACCACCATATTCCAAAAATGGATATGAGGAAGTTTGATGGAAAGGATCCTGTAACATGGATACTACAGATGGAGCAATATTTTGATCTCCATAATGTGCAAAATACACAAAAGGTACACATTGCAACTTTACATTTAGAACAAAATACATTTGTATGGTATCGATGGATTTTTTCCCATAAAAAAATTGTCACTTGGTCAATTTTTAAGGAGGAAATGATAGCACATTATGAGGATACAAAGAGCAACACCTTCTTTAGCCAATTGATAATCTCAAACAAAAGGGTTTAGTGGGGGAGCACATTGAGGACTTCCAAAAATTGAATATAAGGGTAACTGATATTCCAGAGGAACACGGGATTGATCTCTTCATAGGAACTTTAAAGGATAACATCCAACATGAAGTTCGCGTTTTGGACCCTGATTCATTGGAGAAGGCATTCAGGTTGGCAAGAAAAATTGAATGTAAAATTATGGCGACAAGGAAGCCTACCACTCACTTCTATAAAGAAGGAAGTGTTCTACGCCTAGATTTCCACAACCTACAAGGTTGACACCACAACAATTGGAAGAAAAAAGAGCAAAAGGGCTTTGCTACAGTTGTGATAGAAAATACACTAAAGGTCATAAGTGTGCTGAGAAGAAATTATTTTACATAGGTTGTGAAGAGGAAGAAGAAAATGAACAAGAAGAGGATATACACCAGGAACCAGCCCTAGAAGAGGAAGAAATGAATCCGACCATATCGTGTAATGCACTGGCAGGAATTACCACTCCTCAAACTCTCAAGATAGAAGGACATATCAAGAAGAAAATGGTAATAGTGTTGATTGATTCAGGTAGCACCCATAATTTTATTCATTGTAAGGTAGCCAAGGAATTAATTTTTTTCCTATACCTAGCACCACAATGTCAAGTGATGGTTGCAAATGGAGGAACTATAAATTGCTCTGGAAAATGCCATAATATCAAGCTAACCATGGGGGAATATGTATTGACTAGTCTAATGCTTTCCATTCCTATGGGAGGTGCTGATGTTGTACTAGGAGTACAATGGTTACAATCTTTGGGAACGGTAGCTTTTAATTTTCAAGAAATTTTCTTGAAATTTTTTTCAGAAGGAAAGGAAGTTGAATTACGGGGTATTTCATGGAATCCGGGAAAGATAATAAGCTCTAATGTCATGAAAAATCTTCTAAAGAAAGAACAACGAGGTGTAATTGCATAATTATGCTCACTAGAAGTTCCAACATCAAAATCATCTATTTCTGCAGATCTCCAATAAGTCTTGGACAATCATTCCAAGGTGTTTGAAACTCCCAAAGGAATCCGACCTATTCGTGATCATGATCATGCTATTAATTTGATTCCAGGAAGTGTTCCTCCAAACATCAGGCCTTACAGATATCCTTACATCCAAAAGAGAGAAATTGAACGTATGATTGCAAAAATGTTAGAGGCAGGTATAATTCAACCTAGTCAAAGTTCTTTCTCTGCTCATGTATTATTGGTACACAAGAAGGATGGATCATGGCGAATGTGTCTGGATTATAGGGAGCTCAATAAGCTTACCATTAAAGATAAATTTCCCATTGCTATGATTGATGAATTATTGGATGAATTACATGGAGCAGTTTATTTTACCAAGTTGGATCTTCATTCAGGATATCATCAAATTAGAATGAAGACTGAAGATATTCCAAAAACATCATTTTGAACTCATGAGGGTCATTATGAATTTTGGGTCATGCCTTTTGGCCTTACCAATGCACCTTCTACATTTCAAGGGTTGATGAATTCCATTTTCAAACCCTTCCTTAGAAAATTTGTGCTGGTATTTTTTGATGATATACTAATCTATAGCAGGTCTTGGAAGGATCATGTTGAACATGTTGACAGGGTGCTCAAGCTATTGCAGGAGAAAAAATTATATGCAAAAATATCCAAATGTTTCTTTGGAGTACAAGAGGTGGAATATCTGGGTCATATTGTATCTCACGAGGGTGTTAAAGTAGACCCTAACAAAATTAAAGCCATTAAAGAATGGAAAGTCCCCACAACCATAAAGAAATTGCAAGGGTTTCTCTAGTTAATAGGGTATTATCATAAGTTTGTTAAGAATTATGGGAGAATAGCAGCACCTCTAACAACATTATTCAAGAAAGATGCATTTTCATGGACTCAAGAAGCAACTAAGGCCTTTGAACATCTTAAAGAGGCAATGTGCCTAGCACCAGTCTTAGATACGCCAGACTTCACAGAAACCTTTATTGTGGAATGTGATGCCTCAGGAAATGGAATTGGTGTTGTTTTAATGCAGGAAGGAGAACCCATTTCTTTTGAAAGTCGTCCAATCAAAGGAAAGTATTTACAGAAACCCATTTATGAGAAGGAAATGTTAGCAATACTGCATGCACTAAAGAAATGGATAACTTACCTAATGGGAAGACACTTCAAGGTAAAAACTGATCATGATAGTCTTAAACACTTTTTGGAACAAAGAATATCTTCATAAGAGTAGCAAAAATGGGTCACAAAGATGTTGGGTTATGACTTTGAAATAATCTACAAAAAAGGAAAGCTTAATGTTGTTGCAGATGCACTCTCAAGAAAGAATGAAGAGGTGGAAGCATTGCTTTGTGCCATTTCTGTTATCCAACCAGATTGGATAACCGAAGCAAGAGATGAATGGAAGAAGGAAAAAGATGTATGGACACTCATTCAAAAGTTGCAGCAAGATCCTAGTACATCTGATACATTTAGTTGGAAAAATGATTCCTTATGGTAAAAAGATCGCTTATATCTTTGTAATAATTCCAAACTAAAACAAAAGATTCTTCTGGAATTGCACACTTCTCCTTTAGGAGGACACTCAGGATTTTTAAAAACTTACCACAGGGTAAAGAAAGAATTTTTTTGGGATGGCCTTAAATCTGATATTCGAAAGTTTGTGGCGGAATGTTTGGTTTGCCAGCAGAATAAAGTGGAAACAATTAAGACCCCAGGACTTCTACAACCTTTATCCATTCCAAGTCAACGCTGGGAGGAGATTTCAATGGATTTTATCACAGGTTTACCTAAGTCCGAAGGAAAGAGTGTCATCATGGTGGTAGTTGATAGACTTACCAAGCATGCACACTTTTGTGCATTATCTCATCCATTTAAAGCAAGTACAGTTGCTACTACATTTATGGACAGAATTCAAAAGCTACATGGAAGCCCAAGGGTTATTGTGAGTGACAGAGATCCCATTTTTACTGGAAATTTTTGGACGGAGTTATTTTCTTTTTTGGGTACTCAATTAGCTCATAGCTCATCTTATCATCCTCAATATGATGGTCAAACCGAGATAGTAAATAAATGTTTGGAAGGATATCTTCGTTGTTTTGTATCTGATAAACAAACACAATGGGTCAAGTGGTTACCTCTCGCTGAATGGTGGTATAACACTTCCTTCCATACCGCAGCAAAAATGACCCCATTTATGGCACTTTATGGATATCATCCACCATCGATCACATCATCTTTAAGGGAAAATTCGAAGGTTCAAGCAGTGGAAGATCACATCGAGCATCAACAAGAAGTTCTCCAACTCTTAAAGGATAACCTTAATTTGGCACAAAATCGAATGAAACAACAGGCAGATCAACATCGCAGTGAGAGAAGTTTTGATGTAGGAGATTGGGTATTTTTACTGCTACAACCATACAAACAAATGTCCCTCAAGCAAGCTAAGAAGGATAATAAATTATCGCCAAAGTACTATGGTCCTTACAAGGTGTTGCAAAAGATTGGTACTATGGCATACAAATTGGAGCTTCCTGATTCTTCACGAGTGCATCTAGTTTTCCATGTTTCATGCTTAAACAAGGTTATAGGTGAAAATATTATAGTTCAAACAATATTGCCAGAACTTGATGAGCAAGGAAAAATCATATTGGAACCTGAAGCAGTCATGGAAACAAGAACTCGACAGCTATGGAATTGATCAAATTCAGAGTATCTCATCAAGTGGAAGAACTTACCCACTGAAGATTCTACATGGGAGGATGAGAAGTTTATATAGAAGCACCCAGAGCTACTCAAGCGTTGAGGACAACACTTTTTTGAAGGAGAGGGGCATGTTAGGTCCCTATATTACTAGTATAGCCCCTTATTGTTATTGTTATTATTGTACCCTTGTAACCCCCATTTTGTTATTATTGTGCCCTTAAATTATTATTGTTAGGTCAGCTAGGATTACATTGTGGCCCACTAGGATTACATTATGGCCACATGGACTCCTATATATAGAAAGGATGTTTTGTAAATTGTATCATCCAAGAATTTTTCATTTATGTAATGTATTGGAGGTTTCCCCCTTGAAGTGGCTTATTTCTAAGGCGTTGATATCTCTTTTCTTCTATTTTTGGAACTGGTTACAAAACATAGTTTCATATCGTATGGGTAACTGGAAGCGAGTCAAAAATATAGCAGCTAGGGCAGTGCAATATCAAAAGAAGCTCTAGGTAACTTAGTGTACCATTTTGCAGCTGGACTAGTGAGCATACATTGGAAAAGACGTAGTTGAACAGAGTCATCATTTAGGGAGTTTGATTAACACCACAAATGATAAGTCATAACATGAGTCGACGGGTCTTCCCTAGGTTTTCCATTGAACTTAGGAATATCCAAGGGTAATTTATGAGGTATCACCGGCCACCAAGGACAATAGTTGATTGGATCATTGGTGAGCCGATTTAAATCTGGTAAATCTAAAGTTGCAAAAAAGGTCAACTGTCGATTGATGTCCGGTTGAGCATAGCCAGGGTATGATGGAATTGCTGGGGAAACAGGTCTTTGAGCACTAGCATAAGGAATTTGTTGTTGGTAACCCAGATAGGGGTTGTTTTGATACAAAAACGCTTGAGGATTCTTTTGACCAAAACCTGGGTACGATACTTGTTGAAATGAAGGTTGTGGCATTTGCGCCTCAGGCTGCCAAGGGGTCTATCCACATATATTATAACCCAAATTAGAATAACTTGGATTTGGTTGATGATAGGTATAAAATGTTTGTGTCTGCGAGTCATGGAAAATTTTAGGGACTAATATTCGCAGATGGGCTAATTTTCCATGGTTTTTCCAAAAAAAATATTCGCCAATTTCCATTTTTTTATAAAAATGATTTGCCCAAATTTTACAATATAAAATTATTTTACCTTAAAAATAGCCAAAATAGACAATATATACAATATCATTATAAATTTGAATAATTTTACAAATATATCAATAAACGTTTTATAGTTTGCATATTAGGGACTAGTGAGATTCGCCAATTTTTTAAACTTTAAAATAATTTTCCATCCTTAAAATTTTCCCTAGCTGCGACATCCCATAATATGGTAATCTAGCTTATGAATAAATTATTCTAGGTACATGTGGTTGTTGTAAACTAGCCAAAGGAGTTGGAGGCTGAGGGCCCAACACTTGAGGGTATTAAGTTGAAGGACCCGCCTGAAACAATTGTTGTACAACAGTTTGAGTCTGTAACAAGGGTAAATATGTATTAACAAGTGGAATTAATGTAGGTGTAACAAGTTGAACCAGTTGATACGAGTGTACAACCATTTGTGGTTGGTGTTATCACCAAATTGATCTTGATTGGATATTCATCAATCAACTCAATGTAACTCTTTCAAACCACTTCTAACTGAAGATTAGCCTCTTCAGTTTGAGAGGGATCTCTCAAACGGGGTTTATGATTTTGAATAATGATAGTACTAGATGGCTAACTCTATGGAATTATAACTTATTTTTTGTATGATTGTAGGTTGAAAAATGAAGGCTTGCTACCATTGGGCTTATGGAGTGAAAAATAAATAATCTTAGTGACAATGGTTCTTCACATGGAAGCTGAGGCAGATAGAGGTTTTTAACAGAGATAAGTCACACACATAACATAGGAAAACACAGTAATTTCATCACTAAAGGAAGTCAGAGAATAAGACTATGAATTCTGAGTAATTAGAGATGAAATCTATTGCAAGTGATTAAACATAAAGATTCAGATGAATAACCCATCAAAAACCTCATGAGAATCTCAGGTCTGGAAAGTAGAATGTCACTTTGTATTACTGATAATGGTAAAAAACATACAAGCAACAATTTGGTGAAATATTCTCCAACCCCTTGCTATTTGATGTTTTGTCTATAAATAGACATTCTTTACAATGTATATGACCTGCTTGGTTGGCTAGATCTTTGAATTATACTCTGACACCTATCATAACTGAAACCACTATCTTAAAACAGAAAAATGACAGCTATCTTTAAAGAAACAAAATCCTAATAGGACTCTATCTCCTATTTATTAAATTCATTTATCCAATCTATGAAACAGTTACATAATGGTTACATAATGAATGTCGCATGCTCAAAGGACACATGACCAAGTTCACCACTACTTTACATCTTTAAAGCAACCCTAGACTTGTGGAACATAACCCTGCTTTTTAGGAATGGATGACTGTGATGTTCCTTTTTCAGAAATATCACAAGTCTGTGCCAGAGATGGACTGTGGGGAAATTTACCAGATATGTCACCTTCTAAATAAGGGTGAGATCCAGAGGCTTTATGGCCCTTTGCAGACTCTGTCTACAGATATGTGAAATTCCCTAGTAGGAATGACTATCAATTCTAGCTTGGAGAACTCATTTCCCAGGAATGGAGGCAGCAGGATTTGATCCCTGGTCTGGGATCCTTTGAATATATCTATTTAGAGCTGAAATCCAAGAGTGGACTCCAAACAAATGTCTCTAGGAACTTAAGGCAAGTCTCCTTTGCCTTTTTATCTTCAGAAAATGCCCAATGAAGAGGGATGCATCAACAATGATCATATACTATCATAGCAGCATTATATGAGATATAAATTGTACATGAAACCATAAATAGTCACTGAATATATGTAGCAGCAGGAAAATATACAAATACTGGAGGAATCACTTACTCAAGTTGAGCAAATAACCCCTCAATAGCATGCATATGGAAACATATCAAAATACAGCTACACAAGGATACTTGTGACTAAAACTGCACAGTCAGTAGATGTTACTGCTGCATATATAATTTCAACACATGGATATGGTCTCTATCTTGAAATTTTTTTTGTTGAGATGCTCAAAATCCTTCAAAAATTACTCGCTACGAAAACATGGTAGTTTTAGACAGTTTCGTAGCGAGTTTTAGTAGCTTGGAAAAAATGGATTTTCCATGAATATCCTTGACTTATTTGTTGTTCCAACACCTTCATCATGTCATGACACCTTACAACCATCTATCTCCCTCCTTAAAACATGCCAAAACTGAGTTTAAATGCAAAAAAGCACCCACAAGAATTTTCATAGCATATTTCTGGCCTCAAGCTTGAGGTATGCTACAAAATTGTATAAAAACCCAGAAATTTCTATTTTCAAGATGGTCTTCAAAAAATGTTCTTCAGCTGAAAAACTTGGACTCTCTGCATGTTCTGATCCTCCTAAAACATATTCCATATAAACTTATTACTCCTCTGGTGTTTCTTCCTGATTTACAATTAGTTGACTAGGCTCTTCTACCACTGTCATTTTCAATCCTTTCTTTTCCAACTCCACATGAATCAAATCCAGTTGCTCCTAAAGATCTTGAAATTTGTCTTTTAATGCCCTGTTCTTGGATTTCAAGTGTAATTTTATATTTTTGATGTGTTTGACTTATCCTCTTAGTGGTTGAGTCCACTTTATCAACTTTTATGTATTTTCCAAGGTCTTTGAAACACTTTTGTCTTGATCTTCCTAGATTTTCCTCATTTGTTCAAACTAAACATTCTCAGCTCTATGTTTCTTTACCTCTTGCTTCAAAACTAATATTTCCTTATCTGCCTCTTTCAACTGCCCTTTAAGGGTTTCAATTTTTTATTTTCAGTAACTTTCTCCTTACCCTTTCTTTGTTTGATAACCAGTTCTTCTTTTGCAGGTGAAGACAAATCTATGATGCTTGGTGGCTAGGCAGAAGCTTCATTTATTTTATCAGTCTCTTTGATTTCCATGACCTTACTTGCATGTCTGTTCATTGGTTTCTTAGGTTGAGAAATGAAACCAGCATCATCACCTGCAAACTCTATCTTTGTAGCAGTCTTACCATTTTTCAGCTTTCTTCCTCCATATTCAATGTCTCCAACTTGGACAATAGGAGTTTCTTCAATATCAATTGCATGCATGATATCCTCCAAGTTTCCTTTAGCCACTTTCTGGCTCCACGGAAACTTTTAAGGATAGAAAATTATCTTGAAGTTTAAAAGAATTGGCAAATTTCACTAGTCCCTAATGTGCAAACTATAAAATGTTAATTGATGTATTTGTAAAATTATTAAAATTTATAATGATTTTATATACACTATCTATATAATGTTTAAAATTTTTAAGGTAAAACATTTTTATATTATAAAATTTGGGCGAATCATTTTTATAAAAAATGGAAATTAGCGAATATCTTTTTGGGAGACATCATGGATAATTAGCCCACCTGTGAATATTAGCCCCTAAAATTTTCCATGTCTCGCTCTTAGTAACTCTTTTGCTGTCTTGTTTTCTGATTGTCTTCTTCTATTTTGCAGGTGTTGTTTTAGGTGTGTCAATCTTCTGCAAAGGTTCTGCTTCCATGCTCACTGGTTCTGGAGGAGATGATCTACTCCCTTCTTCAACTTCCTTTGCCACAGTTGGTGAAGAAATGTTTCTAGGTTTGGAGGCTTTGTTAGGAGTGACAACATCAATTTCATAACCACTCATGAACAAGAAGGAATTTCAATCTCTGTCTAGTCTCTTCAATTCCTCTAACATCAATAGCTTAATCAAACCATGATGGAAAAGAGAAGTTTCATTGCCCTCTTTTTTGATTTGAAACTTATCTGAAATTTTCCCTAGACTTTTGTATAAATAAAAAGGAAATTCAAGTGACCTCTTACCAACAAAATGTAGTAGAAGTCTGAGATGATAGGAGTAGACCATGTGAAACCATCCTTCACAGGTAAAATACTTCTGGATGATCATCAACAGCTTTGAATAATTGTCCTTCATGAAACCCCTAGGGATCGCTTTTGTCAAATCAATTTCACCGTGTTATGGTTTGATGAACTCTTTGCAGTCCTACATTGTGAATTTGATGCTTTTAAACCACTGTTCCCCTCCTGTAGGGATTCCTGTTGCTGATGAAATGCTTTCTGGTGTCACTGTAAGGTTCAAAATTACAAATTTTGAAGTTGTTCATGTGAACTTTTTAGAAAAATCCTTGGAAACCTGTAGATGAAAGCCCTGCACCCTTTGACAGAATTGCAAGAAACCAGTTCTTCTAAAAACCTGCATTGCAGTTGGGTATTCATAGAGAAAATTCATGTCGATGGGCTCATACCTGTGGCAATGACCACCTTTGTTTGTTTTCCTTCTAGCAGCCATGGGTGCTTTATATCTTCACAACCTCGCTTACTTGATGACACCTACAAAGTTCAAATATGCCAGAAACCTGCTTGGCTCGATGAAGCAACTCTCCAGAGATCGAATTTCATGTAAAGATAAAGCGGAATATGAAAAAAATTATAATTGGGGTAAGGTTCTATGTTTTAACTGACAACTCATGCTTTAATTATGACACATACATGCCAAAAAGGGTAATGATGACTTTAGACACGATTATGTACCTTTGAATTAACCATAACAGACTCGAGTGAACTCCACCCTAACTCCTCCAATTATGGAATGACATTTCATATCGAATTTGATAAGACAGGTAAGAAAACAATTTTTCATAGCGTAGTTAGTTTAACCTATGACAGATTCACTATGAAACTATGAGGCAGTTTCGTAGCGAAAATTGCTATTTTGTTGTATAAAACACTATGAAAATTTGAAATACTGACACAAGTGCCTTTTTTTAATTTTAAATGCATGGGGAATGAAAACGGACACCATATGAGGACTAATAGGACATGACATGACATAAATGGAGGTGACCATGAACCTTAGGATAGGTTAAACATGTAAAAAATGAAATTTTCCTATACCAACTTGAAAAGGCTTAAGGAGACCTTATCCTTTTGATGAGTGATATGTATGACCCTTTCAAGTAATGTTTCACAATTTTATGAGTGATAACAGTGGCTCCACTTGGGATGGTGTGCCCTTGTGGTACGCAAAATAACATGTAGTTCTAGTGCCATCCATATTTTTGGAAATAAAAAAATATGAAATTTGCCAAGCCTTCTTCAAACTCTTATGGCCTTCACCTCAGACTCAAGTTTGATGATCAGTCTGTATTTATTATCAGAAAAGCATAATAAAATTGAATATATACAATAGAGTGAAAAATCAGTAGAGCTTAAGAGGAATAGTGCTTTAGAAACCTGCCATTGACAGGCCCTCCAACAAAAACTTTTCCATCCATCTCCTAGAGTAGATAAGTGTTGTTGCCATGGAATGCAACTACTATGAATGATCCCTTTCAGATGTTCTCAAACTTACCATGTTTCCCCTTTTCTTCAATTCTGGCCTCCAACTCCAACACCACATATTGAATCTGAAAATTTTCTTCTTTGACCTTTGATGCAGGGGCATTAGATTTGGAAAAATACCTTGTATTTTATTGAACATAGGGGGTCTTATGTTTTTGAGAGAATATTGATTTTATGTAAATATTAATGGGATTTTTGAGTGATTTTAATTAATTATTGTGAGGGTTTGTTAATGTTCCCAAATGATTGGAGAACATGAGAGAAATTGTATTTTAGATATTTAAAAATTAATTATGAAGCCTAAGTTAGATTTGGTTTCAAAGATTTGAGGGATAAATTCTAGATTGTTGGGGTGTTGAGATATTTGAGGACTTTGTTGAGTTATTAAAGGGATTTGAACCTAAATTGGTTCATCCAAATTTGTATAAATTAATAAGCCTTAAAGGCAAAAATAGATCAGAATAGATAGAAGGTGAGGGTTGGACATCAGAGTTTGTAAGCCTACGGGTTTTTTTAAAAGGGCCATTGATTTGAAAATCAGGCCAGGAACGAATATTTCTATAAGTAATTTCATGTTTATATATATGGAATTGGTTCTGAATTATGCACATCAATTGATTGAAGTGTGTTGGTAAAATCCTGTATATGAAATGTATGCATGGTGTATGTTATTCAATAAACAAATGTATATTTGGTTCTGTAAGTGAGTTTGGTTTCAGGATTGACATTGGGCATATCAACTTTGGATAAAAAGAGAGAATCGATTTTAATATCGATTTTGTTTTGAATCTAATGAATTATTGCACGTTATGAAAATATGTTGGATACGTTATTAAGAACGCGGAAGTGTCAAGAATTGGACAAGCATTGATTGATGGTGCAGTGAAATTGAGGCCTTTAACTTGTGTGAAGGTGTTAAGGGTATCGACGAGGTTTGTTATAGAAGGCGCAACCCAACAATTGTAATTTATCATTAATATGTATTAAATCGGTATTGGAAACCTGTTGGTGGAGATGTGTGCTGTAACAAGTGGGAACGCATGTTAAAATTTGAATAAACTATTGTAAATCCACATTGCATAAGAGGCGCAGAGTTATGTTTTAAAACTCTATCTATTTTAATCGATTGGAATAGATTTTTATTGTATCACAGAGATGAGGAAGGGGCCGGTCGTTCTATTGATTGGAGAATTGAGAACAGAAAGGTTGAAGTTGTTCGAAGAAATGAAAAGTCATCGCTCGATAAGGTGAGAGAATCAATGTTAAATGCAGAACGAAAATGAGACTTGTAACAAGAATGACATAGTGGATTTATGGTGAAATCGAATTGCAGAATCCATGAAGTAACATGGTTTGATTGTGACCCTGTTGAAGGCAGAGTTTATACAATTAGAGATGCAAGAATTGGGCGGAATCCTAAGTCAAGGGAAGGAACCATTGTAAGTTACAGCAACGAAGCGAGAAACGTTGAGGTCCTGAGTTCATTGTTTGGATGGAATTGAGCAAGAAAGGAACCGTGATGCAAATTCCAAGTTCATGTGTGGAGGCATTGACATTAAGTCAACAAAGGTAAAGTTATACTTTCAATTGAAGAGTATTTCCAATGATCGTTGAAAAGAATGGTAAAATATTGGAACCAGTTGCATTATTAATATGATGTGAATTTCATGTTGGCATGGTTTTTATAATTGTTGTTGGGTATTTTTGTGCATTGGTGTTTAACTAAGGTTAAGTTGGGTGAGTTTTGAAAGGTCAAGGGCGTACATATTTGAGTTGATACATTTTGGCAACAATGTATGTTGATAATGTTATCAAGACAAAAGTATATAATTGCATTCGATCAATGGATTGGTAAGTGTGACCAAGAACTGTATGTTTTAACCAATTTCATTTGAACCATTACATTATGGGTTTTTATCATGAAGTTCAATTAATTATTTGAAGCTCAAGAAGTAAGAATGGAAGTTTAAAGTTGAATTTACTTTCAAAAGTTGTGGAATTAAATAATTTCATAAGTGGGTGTAATATGGTTTCAAACCATAGGTTCGAAGATGAAAAGTAAAGCTTCCATATATAAAATGAATTGGTGTGTTTGGTTTTTAAAGCTTCCACATGAAAGAATTGAATTGAAGTATGGTTTTCATAAACCATAAAAATTTTAAAACATATGCTATTAGCTTCCGCATGTAAAAGTTGTGAAATTGCCCAGACTTGGAGTTTTATTTGGGGCTTAAATATGTAGATGCATTTTTATATGCATAGCTTTGGAGAGATTGTGGGTATTATCAGGGCAACCTGCTATCAACCTTCCTATAAAATGTCTTCTTTATTCTATTTTGTGACTGTTGATGGCTGTTGTAAACCTCCCCCCTTTTTTCCTATAGCTCTATAAGCTGGTTTATCCTCCTCTGAATAGCATTAGGCTCCTCTTCTAGTCCTTACAACAACTTCATAACAGGCACTCCCAAGGATGTAGGAAAGATGTATTCAGCTCCATATACTAACTCATAAGGTGAAGTACCAATTGATATTTTTGTACATACTCTATCAGCCCACAAAGCATAATTCAGCTTTATTTTCCATGATCTTTTATTTTTCTGCAGCACCTTCTTAATAATTCTCAACATGCTTTTGTTAGAAGATTCAACAAGAACATTACCCTATGGGTAATAAGCAGTAGAGTGTCTAAGTGTAATGTGATACTGATGACAAAATTTAATCAACCTTTTGGATTTGAAAGCCTATGCATTGTCAGTAATAATCTTCATAGGACAGCCAAACCTAGACAATATGTTATTCTCTAAGAACTGGATGATGATTGAATCATTTGCCTGCCTTGTTGGGATTGCTTCAATCCACTTGTTGAAATAATATATTGCTGTCAGGATCCAGCAATGCTGCCCTAAGGATGATGGATTAATTTCACCAATAAAATCTAGCCCCCATTGTTGGAATGTCACCTCAACATAAAATGGCATTAAGGGAAAATCAACTAGATTTTTCTTACCATCAAAAATCTGACATTCATGGTAGGCAAATATCTTCTTGTAAACATCTTTGAACATGGTGGGCCAATAATACCTTGCTCTGAGAATTTTTTTTTGCTGTGGCCTTCCAATAGTGATGTCCTCCACAGTCTCCTTTGTGAAACTCTTCAATCAACTTTTCAACTTCCTCTTCCAACAAACAATTCAAAATAATGCCACCAATATCTTTCCAATACAGATTTTTATCTATAATGCAGTACCTCGGAGATTTCAGCTTCACAAACTTTTTTAAGATTTAGTCAATTCCGTAGGAGCTCTATGATGATGTAAGACAAAGACAATGTCTCTGTACGAGTTAGATAAAATGTACTTTTCTTCAATAGGAATCAAATCTTCATCTTCATCTAATAACTATGAAATTTCTACAATTAGATTCATATCAAGATAGTCAAAATTGGACTGTGCCATTAGCTTTGCTAGCCCCTGTCCTTTCACTAATTTTTTAGGTCTGATTTCTATATCATACTCCAAAAAATTAGCTATCCACTTCCCTCGCTTACCATCATGATCAACTTGAGTCAAGATGTCCTTCACAACAGTGTTAGGCACAAATGCTATGACATGAGTGTTGGGCAATTTATTTGAACAAATTGCTGCATTAAATTATCGACCAGGGAAACTCGTGAGCTTGTGATGGTGCCAGCAATATATATGCAGGAGTAGGCAACTAACTCTATGTCTAACTAAATTGTTTATATCTCAATATAATATGCAAGGGAAGTTCTCGTAGAAGGTGCTCCTAACTTAGGAGGTCCTGGTTGTCCTTCCCTACAGTATCATAGAGAAATCATTCATAAAACCAGAAACTTGAAATAAAGACAAGGCTATTCAAAAGCCGAAAGTAATATATTCTATAACTCTAACTCAATTAGTTTAAAAAGAGGAATAATATTGAAATGGTTCTTGACTCAAGAAATCCACTTTCACCTCAATTACCACTTAATGAATCAGAGATTAAAACCAAGAACTTAAGATGGATAAATTATTAATGAAAGAAGCTCTTAACTTAAGAGACATGTAAAGTATTCCATTATAATTCATTCATCAATCACACACAAATCCTTAAACATCTAAGAAATGAAATGAAACAAAATGTTTCTCTCATCCTTTTAGAGTGAGCTCAATTCTCTTAAGAACAAGACAATTTATTCCATATACTACATTAAGGAAACCTATATCTAAAACTACAGAAATTCCATAAACACAATTTACATCTAAAACTACATAATGGAAATATATGAAAAATGAAGCTTTATTCTATTCCATTATCAATTGTATACAATGCTCTAAGAGTCCTCCCCTTGGAATGGAGGAGGTACTCCTATTTATACAATGAGAGGAGTAACAAACTCATAATGATCATCCACTAATATCTCTAACCATCTAGACACATAACCCTATCCTCCATGATCTCCTCCATAATCTTTTCCATGAGGTTTATGTTCTTAAATTCGAATTTGATCATCCAAGGCCACATAAAGGTGTCTTGGAATCTTCCTTTGTGCCTACACATGTCAACAAACTCATGCTAATTGTTAGGTATAAGTATAAGCATATTATTTTCTAAGTTTTAGCCATAAATTCACTTTAAAATATTAAGAATTAATAAACTTTGGAAAAACATAGTTATGACCCAATAATGAGATGAATGTAATGATATGGAGGTGGAATGGAGGTGACATGAAGGTAAAATGTGAAGATATTGATGAATAATGGAGTGAAAATAGAGACTATTTTGAGGCCCAACATACCCCCAAACTGAAGGTATTGCATGTCCTCATGCAATCTATTACATTACTTTTTGGTACTTGAGCTTTGGCTTAAACTCTGCATGAGATCATTTACTTAACTTTTGCAAAGCGTTATTTTGATGAACTACAACTTGGTTGGTTCTTGTGTTTCAACCATATTTTGTTTGTTGTGTTCATTGTATGATCTTTGCATAATGATAATGTGCTTTTTATGGCAGAGTATTTTTGTTGGAATGCATCATCGTTGGTTCTTGTGTAACAATCATGATTCTATTGGCATCCAATTAACTTTTAAATACTTTAGACAAAGCCATTTGTATGCTCATGTAATAGTAAATATATTTTGAAGGTAAGTGGGTTTAAAATGTGATATATATAACTGTGGATATGAATGTGACAAAGCATGTATGTAAATGTATCCTTCCTATTAAACGGATGGCTTTGGCAATGAAAGGAAAGGAAGTGAAGTTTTTTTTTTCCAAAAATTATTATTCTAACATTTCAAGGAATTTAATGGTTAAAAGTTAGAAAATAGCATACCTTAACTTACCCTTCCAAAAATAGGTGAGAGTCGTTCATGTGTGACTGCAAACTGTTGTGAAAATGGTGGATGAAAGATGGATCTGCATTGTCATATCAGCTGCTGGATCTGCTGCTACTAGATGAAAAATCTGAGGAGTCTGCTGAACATGGCTGAAAGTTGTATCTGCTGCTGGATGATGAATCCGATGAGTTTTCTGAATATGGCTGAAAATCTATAAGGCTTGGAAGGTATACAAAATATAGAAGTTACATTTTCCTCCCAGCCTTATTTATTGACTTGTCCTCAAGTGAAATACAATGAATACCATGAATGGAAATACAATGAATGGAAATTGGCTTCATCTGCTGCAAAATATGGGTCTTCAAGTCTTCAACGCTCGATGGCACAAATCTTGTTATGTGATTAAATGTGTCGATGTCGAACATAGCAAGAAGTTGTTGACTTAGTGGCCGTTAATGAATGCCCCTAGCCAACACAAGAGCTCCCACCATTGATTCCAATGGGAGTCAGGATGCCTAACACATCTTTGTAGGTACGAATAAATTCGTCGTGGTCGAGTCACCTACAAGATCCAACGAACAAGGGATATTAATGTACTCCCATTGTTCATTGGCAAGAGTACTTGCCATTAAGGCATGCAAGCCTCTAGGTGTTTTTCAATGATACTTAGACTCTAGGACTTTGAATCAAGCAGGGTTTTATTGGCGGAAATGAAAAAAAATGGTATGAAAATGGAAATGGAAATGGAAAATGGCTTTTATTGATGAGTTAGGAATAGATGAAAGGAAATGCATGGTGAATGAAGAAGAACTCTTGCTGTGAAAAATGGACATGGAAATGATATGCTTTATGGATTTACAATTGGTGGAATTCAAAATCTTTTCATAAAGGGAGGTGGAAGGTAATGGTTGTGGAGATGGATTTGTCTTGAGAATTTTTCATGAATTTAGTCTTTGGAAGACTAATTGTCGTCACAATGTAGTCTCCGTAATGATCGCTTTGTCGTCCTGTAACCTGTAAAAAAACTTGACAAAAAGAAACATAAGTGTGTTCAAGAAGGAATGCGCATTTCCTTCATGATTCTTACGCAAAAATTTTATACCAAATAAAACAAATTAAGGACAATCAAAGGTGTTGAAATTGACTTAATCATGATATTAAAATCAATCCATTCTTAAAAATAACCATGAAAAATAATACTCCCTGTCAGATAACTCATGAAATGTGTTTCGCAATTCTGTTCTGTAAAGCATACAAGAACCATGTGATGAGTTTATACCATCTTGATGCTATCGAAATAGAATTGAATCCTCCAATTGATTTTTAAAATTTGTTTCCAAGTGTTCCATTATTTATTTTCAAATCTGCGTGAATTTTGTGAAAAGTGTGTTTATTTTTTATTTTTTATTTTTCCCTTGTACCAACTGTTGCGGTCTCATCCAATTCCATTATTCTCTCAATATGCATTTCACCAAAGTTTTTTATGCCAATGTTCTTTACTTTATAAAATGCCAATATTCGCCCCTCAAATCCTTCAAAACAACCACTGTCACAAAACACAATTTTTTTTTTTTTGTTTTTTTTTTTTTTAATAAAATGATAACCTAACAATATATTAATTCAATCATATAACAATAAACATAACAACAATTATATACAACAAATTAAAAAAAATAATAACAAACTACAACTATAACAATTAATACAATTATATCAATATATAATATATTAATATAATTAATATATTAATACATTAATATATTAATACAAATATAACAAACCTTAAATAACAAACATAGACATCAACTTATAACAAATTACAATTAACAAATGAAAAATAAAAAAAATAAAAATTTACAACTATATTAATATAATTATAACAATATATTAATATATTAATATATTAATACAATCATAGCAAATCAAATATTAACTATAAAAAGAAATTATAACAAATACAAATCAAAACAAATCAACATTAACTAAAAATATATAAATATGAATCAAAACAAATAAAAAAACATAACATATAACATTAAATACAAAACAAATTAAAACTAAAAATTCAAACAAACCAAAAGAAACGGAAAAAAAACGGATCTGGGCGCAATATGTTAAATTGTGATTGAAAGAACCTCAATTTTCTCCTAAACCGCTGCAAATTTCAGGAAATTTCTCACGAGTCACCTAATTACCCCCGTTCTGGAAAAAACCCATGTCTCAGTTTTTTTTAATTCATCTTAGTTTTCTCAGAAAATCCATTTTAAAATCACGTGTTGAAACTGATGCGATTTCGTGAAGCTTTTGGCAATAGAAATCAATTGCTGTGCATGGTAATGGAGTCCAGCATATGAAGGTAAAGAATTTAAGGAATGAAATAAAGCTTTTGATCTATATTTGATTGTCATTCACGCCAACAACTTGACAATGTGTTTACAATGAAAGAGCAAATTCAGAGTTGTGATTTTTTTTCTGTGAGAACTAATCAACTCTTAAGGCAATTACCCACTATTTACTGCATCCATTCTACTCCACCCAACTTTTCTTATTGGAGGATTTCAGTCTCCAGTTAAGGTCGGTACGCAGATCAATTTTTCAGCAAGAGTTTTTTTTTATTTGAATAAATCAATTGATTTTCTGATCTTCCTGATCGCACGAAGCGCAGGAAGAGAGCATACTCATCGCTCGATTTGTTTTTATTTATGCAGGGGCGTGTTTTTGAAATGACGAAATTTAAAACTAGCTAAACATTAAAACATCAGAAAATTCAAACTTAAACTCCTTTGCGAAGATCCTGCTGTCACCAGGGTTCACAAATTATTTTGTCTAAAGAAAAATGCTAGTACTAAATTAAATTTCTAATGCCTAATCCCTTAGCACCATCCCCGGCAACGGCGCCAAAATGTTGGGCAATTTATTTTAACAAATTGCTGCATTAAATTATCGACCAGGGAAACTCGTGAGCTTGTGATGGTGCCAGCAATATATATGCAGGAGTAGGCAACTAACTCTATGTCTAACTAAATTGTTTATGATTCAATATAATATGCAAGGGAAGTTCTCAGATAAGCAGGCTCCTAACTTAGGAGGTCCCGGTTGTCCTTCCCTACAGTATCATAGAGAAATCATTCATAAAACCAGAAACTTGAAATAAAGACAAGGCTATTCAAAAGCTGAAAGTAATATATTCTATAACTCTAACTCAATTAGTTTAAAAAGAGGAATAATATTGAAATGGTTCTTGACTCAAGAAATCCACTTTCACCTCATTTACCACTTAATGAATCAGAGATTAAAACCAAGAACTTAAGATGGATAAATTATTAATGAAAGAAGCTCTTAACTTAAGAGACATGTAAAGTATTCCATTATAATTCATTCATCAATCACACACAAATCCTTAAACATCTAAGAAATGAAATGAAACAAAATCTAATATGAAATAAAATGTTTCTCTCATCCTTTTAGAGTGAGCTCAATTCTCTTAAGAACAAGACAATTTATTCAATATACTACATTAAGGAAACCTATATCTAAAACTACAGAAATTCCATAAACACAATTTACATCTAAAACTACATAATGGAAATATATGAAAAATGAAGCTTTATTCTATTCCATTATCAATTGGATACAATGCTCTAAGAGTCCTCCCCTTGGAATGGAGGAGGTACTCTTATTTATACAATGAGAGGAGTAACAAACTCATAATGATCATCCACTAATATCTCTAACCATCTAGACACATAACCCTATCCTCCATGATCTCCTCCATGAGGTTTATCTTCTTAAATTCGAATTTGATCATCCAAGGCCACATAAAGGTGTCTTTGAAGCTTCCTTTGTGCCTACACATGTCAACAAACTCATGCTAATTGTTAGGTATAAGTATAAGCATATTATTTTCTAAGTTTTAGCCATAAATTCACTTTAAAATATTAAGAATTAATAAACTTTGGAAAAACATAGTTATGACCCAATAATGAGGTGAATGTAATGATATGGAGGTGGAATGGAGGTGATATGAAGGTAAAATGTGAAGATATTGTTGAATAATGGAGTGAAAATAGAGACTATTTTGAGGCCCAACAATGAGAATGCAAAATATAGATTCTAAAATATTTAATGGATTTGATCAAAGCATATGCCTACTTTTCTAAAATATTGTATTTCAGCTCTGAGTTAGCAAGGGTTCTTCTAAAGAATGAAATGGGCTGCTCTATACCTTGTTGTCCTTTCTGCAGTAAAACTCCAGCAATGGTGTTTTCTGATGCAAATGTAAAAAACCAGAAATTCTTTTGAAAATTCTAGGCTAATCAACACTGGGGCCTAAGTGAGTGATTTCTTAATTTCTTCAAATGACTGCTTTGCTTCAACTGTCCATTTAATATCAACTCATTTTTTTGACAATCTCTGCAAAGTTGGGGATAAACCTTCTAACAAATTCACTCTCCCAAGGAAACACTGAATTTCCTTTTTGTTCCTTGGCAAGTCAACTTTCTGAAGAGAATTGACTCTATTTGGATCAATATTTATCCCATATTTTGATATAATATGCCCAAGAAACTTTCCATAAGTTAAAACAAAAATAATTTTAGTGGGATTAAGATAAATATAAAATCTTCTTCACTTCAGTAGAACTTTCTCCTGATGCTTCAAATGGTCTTTGTATCTCCTTGAAAATACAGTTATGTCATCCAAATAGAGAACCGCCAACTTATCCTTCTCCTCAGCAAAGTCAATGTCCATTTCTCTTTGAAAGGTCGCTCTTGCATTCATCAAACCAAAGGGAATCTTGGCATACATGAATGTTCCCCATGGTGTGGTAAAAGAAGTTTTCTCCTAATCTTCTGGGTGTACCAATATCTGATTGTATCCTGAAAAACCATCCAGCATAGACATCCTTTGGGAACCAACAATATTCTGCAGAATTTGATCCATCTTAGGGAGAGAGTAGTTGTCTTTCATAGAATCCTTTTTCAAGTTTCTGAAATCAATGCAGATTCTAATCTCTCCACTCTTTTTTCTGACTAGTCCCAATTTAGCAAGCCATTTTTAGAATCTAATAAGAACAATACTTTTTGCATCAAAGAGCTTCTTAATTTCCTTCTCAATCGGAGGCATGAGCAATGGATTAATCCTTCTCAACTTCCATTTGAAAGGTTTCTCATTTTCTTTAATAGGAATGGTATGCTGAATAATAGTAGGATCATATTTTTTCAAATCATCATAAATCCATGCAAAAACATCAATGAACTTTGTCATCGTCTCAATATATTTTTGTTTCATCTCCACATAAAGAAACTTAGAATGCTTTATCATTTTAGGCATTGCTACTATATCAAGATTACAACTCTCTACCTCTTCATCATCAGCCTGCATTCTAGGAGACTTGAACACATCACTTTTGTCAAACAGATTTTCAAGTGGAATAAGACCCTTGGGTATACAATTATTCTTCAACTGCAAAACCTCAAAATTACCCTAAGTTTCAGCAAGCATATTTTGCTAATCTACTTGTGTGCTTTCAAACTCCTCTTTCAATTCTATGAAGTTTCTGACTTGCTGGTCATCTTCAAACACTTTCCAATGGATGATGTTGTCTGGGATAGCAATTATATGATGAACTTCAACCTCATACTTTTCATTGGAATGTGCAGGAATAACAAACATACTTGTAGAAACAGCTAGGGAATCATCTATTGAGTTTGGATCCCTAGTTTTCACAATAAATGAATATTCTTGAAATTTTTCCAACATCTCCATGATCATATTTCTGTATGCTCTCATTCTCACATCCTTGGTTTGATATATTCCTTCAAATTTTTTAATTACCAATTCAGAATCTCCAAAAATTGAATTTTTTTTGGCACCCAATCTTTTCAAAATTTCCAAACCCAATAACAGAGATTCATACTCAGCCATATTATTTCTGCAATCCAAGTTCAATTTGAAAGAATAGAACTTACTTTCATCATCAGGAGTTGTGATCCAAATGCCTGCTCCATCCCCCTCTCTTCCAGCTGATCCATCAAAGTGCAAAAGCCACCAGCCCTTTGCCTTTTCTTTAGTGATTTCCTCATTTTCAGCTTGCTTATTTTCAACCTCCTGAATTTCTTCTTTCCTTTCAACATTAGCTTCATCAGTTAGCTCATTGAAAAGAATTGTTGATCCTAATTCAGTTTCAATAGCATAAATTGGGAAATTCTGAGGTTTATCCGTACTTATTACCATATAAGCCATCCTAGTCTCTCTATACAGTCTTCTTTGCTCACCAAAAACAACAATGGTGGCATATGTTAAGTCCATCTTCATGGTGCCTTTGATTTTTGCTGCCTAAGATCTAGATAAAAGCATTCCAAACTTGGGTGGAATGTCTGCTACCAAAATGTCCATTACCATTGTCTTGGCAAGGAATTGTGTAAGGCCAACAACAACATCTTTTATCAATCCAATGTATTGAACTCTTTTTGAATCAAAAGAAAACAAATCCCTGCATAACTTAGTGATTTCCAATCCCATCCTCTCCATAATCAATTTAGGCATGAGGTTATGAGAAGCCCCTAAGTCCAACGTGGCATTGTGTAAGGTCATGTCATGGATACTAAGGCTGACATAGAAAGGAGGTAATTCTTCATTATGCTCATCTTCCAATATTGGTCCCAAGTAGATGGTTGGATGGTCTTCTTGTACATTAAGGATGTCTATAGCTCCTGGTTGAGAATTCAACATTTTTACAATTTTATTTTTGTACTCATTCACCTTGAGAATTTCTCCAAAAGGGACTGGGATATTGATTTTGGAAATCTCTTTCTCCAAACTAAAAATAGAAGTAATCTTTTCACTCTCTTTGACGGGAGGAGGAGGTGGTGGATCTTTCCTAGCCTCAGCTGCTTTAGGAGCATCTTTCTTGGGTTGTGTTTTATTTTCAGTAATAGGGACATTTCTATTTCTAAGGTTGTATAGCTTCTGCATCTCAAATATTGCATGTTGATAACCCTTAAGGTAGTCAGATGGTTCCTCACCATTGTTTACATCATGATCAGACTCATCATGCTCTTCTTTGGTCAAAAACATTCCAGACATGTTTTCATCTAGGCAGTGAATGGAGTCTTATGGACTCTTAGGATGATCTTCTTCATCAACTAAATTTTGCTAAAAAGGAGGCCTTACTTGAGGGCCAGGATGATTTTTTTCTCCCTTGGTCTTTGCTAATTATGAGGCCTTCTAAACTGTGGATTTCTAAATTGTATCTCATGTTGTGCAAGAGGTGCAGAATCATTTCCAAGGGAAAGCTTATCCATGAGTTTTTCCATTGTCTTCGTTATGGAATAAAACCTATCATCTAATGTGGAAGGCTTATCATCTTCTTTAAATTTTTTCTTACCCATATTAGACTTCTTAGCTGCTATCATATTAACTTCTACTTTCACAGCATCATTTTTCATTTATGTTAGTGAAGGATATTCTCTTTCTCAAAGAAGGATAGAGAATTCATAGTCAAATGCCTTAGCATAGTGCAATTGAGTTGCTCTTGGTGGAGGTTTAAGATGAGCAGGGATGGAATCATAAACTTTATTAAATCTCTTGGAGAAATTTTAGATAGTTTCATCTACAGCTCTTTTCAGACTGTTGTATTCAGTGAGGGCCTGCACAATGTTTGTTCTATTTCCCCACTTTCTCAAGAAACTATCCTCAAACTCTTTCCAATTATTAAAGCTTCCTAGAGCTAAGGCTTTAAACCATTTTCTGACCTCACCAATGAAACTTTGAGCAAATAGTCTCATTTTGACATCTTCATGGTCAACCTCCTCTCTGTATATGAAATCATTGAATTTGTCTACATGTTCCTCAATTGTAATTTCTTCATCACTCCCCCAGATTTTGATTCTAGTAGAGTATTTACTTGGAGGGCATTAAGGATAGCTGGGAGAACAAGTGGAGCATATCTAGTAGGTGGAGGTGGAACATTTCCAGCCATGATGACAGGGACTGTGGTATTTTTAGGGACAACAGTAGTTTAAAAAGAAATGTTAGGAGGTGGTGTAGTTGGTATTTGTAGTCTAGTTACAAATGAGCTCCAATCAGGTAAAGGAATACCAGATTTTCTTCTTAGCAAGATTTTAAATGGGTCTAATTCCTTCAACATATCCAAAGATTCCATCTCTAACAATAAATCTGATGTGACTACTCCCCAAAATTATTCTATATATTTTTGGGTTACTAAGGCTAAGGTATCAATACCTCTTATTTTTAGGTCAATAAAAATCTCAGTCAATTCATTTTCATTTTCAGACCTAAACAAAACTTCCTGAATTTTATCATCAAACTCTTTATCTTCAGGATTTCTTAAAATTTCAGAGGACAAAGCTCTTGAATGTGATGGGGTACCTAATTTTGAAGAGATGCCTTGAATGCCTCTGGAAATTGTGTTTGGATTGTCCATAATAGAAGGTGGGTTAGGATCTGGATTGATCCTCATGTATCTCCTTCTCAAAGATACCTTTAAACATAAAATTTTTGAAATGGAGTCACCAAGGTAGTTGCAGCCTCGAATAGATTTTGAGTTGCTGTTACCTCCAAAATTTCAGCTTCACCTTTTGCACATAAACTTCAGGAAATATGTCTTCAAGCTCCTAGCAGACGCACCAAAATGTTATCACGAAATTGATCTTGATTGGATGCTCATCAATCAACTCAATGTAACTCTTTCAAACCACTTCTAACTGAAGATTAGCCTCTTCAGTTTGAGAGGGCTCTCTAAAATGGGGTTTATGGTTTTGAATAATGATAGTACCAGAAGGCTAACTCTATGGAATTATAACTTGTTTTTTGTATAATTGACCATTACGCTTATGGAGTCAAAAATTAGTAATCTTAGTGACAATGGTTCTTCACATGGAATCTGAGGCAGATAGAGGTTTTTAATAGAGATAACTCACACACATAACATAGGAAAACAAATTCATTTCACCACTAAATGAAGTTAGAGCATACTACTATGAATTCTGAGTAATTAGAGATGAAATCTACTGCAAGTGATTAAACATATAGATTCAGATCAATAACACATCAAAAACCTCATGAGAATATCAGGTCTAGAAAGTAGAATGTCACTTTGTATTACTGATAATGGTCAAAAACATACAAGCAACAATTTGGTGCAGTATTCTCCAACCCCTTTCTCTTCGATGTTTTATCTATAAATAAACATTATTTACAATGTAGATGACCTTCCTAGCTGGCTAGATCTTCGAATTCTACTCTGACACCTATCATAACTGAAACCACTAACTTAAAACAGAAAAATGACAGCTATCTTTAAAGAAACAAACTCCTATTAGGACTTTATCTCCTATTTATTACATTCCTTTATCCTATCAATGAAATAGATACATAATGGTTACATAATGAATGTCACATGCTCGAAGGACACATGACCCAGTTCACCACCACTTTACATCTTTAAAGCACCCCTAGATCTGTCTAACATAACCCTATTTTTTAGGAATGGATGACCTTCATCTTTAACATTGTTTTGACTGATGATTTGGCTACATGGCACTCCTTTTGAGTCATAAATAATTTATAATCAGGTCCACTGACATGCTGGAGGTATCCAACTAGTAAAATGTGTTGTTGAGATGCTCAAATGCCTTCAAAAATTACTCGCTACGAAAACAGGGCAGTTTTAGATAGTTTCGTACTGAGTTTTAGTAGTGTGGGAGAAATGGATTTTCCATCAATATTCTTGAATTATTTTCTATTCCAAAACCTTCATCATGTCATGACACCTTGCAACCATCGATCTCCCTCCTTAAAACATGCCAAAACTGAGTTTAAATGACAAAAAGCGCCTAGAGGAATTTTCGTAGCGTATTTCTAGCCTCAAGCCTAAGGTATGCTATGAAACTGTGTAAAAACCCATAAATTGCTATTTTCAAGATGGTATTCAAAAACAGTTCTCCAGTTGCAAAACTTGAACTCTCTGCATGTTATGAACCTCCTAAAACATATTCCATCTCAACTTATTACTCCAGTGGTGTTTCCTCCTCATTTACAATTAGTTGAGTAATAGGCTCTTCTACCACTGTCATTTTCAATCCTTTATTTTCCAACTCCACATGAATAAACTCCAATTTCTCCTGAATATCTTGCACTTTGTATTTTAATGCCCTGTTCTTGGATTACAAGTGTAAGTTTATCTTTTTGATGTGTTTTACTTCTCCTCTTAGTGGCTGAGTCCACTTTATCAACTATTCTGTATTGTCCAAGGTCTTTGAAACACTTGTGACTTGATCTTCCAAGATTCTCCTCATTTTTTCAAACTGAACCTTATCAACTCTATGTTTCTTTACCTCTTGCTTCAAAACTAATATTTGCTTACCTGCCTCCTTCAACTTCTCTTTAAGGGTTTCAATTTCTAATTTTTCAATAACCTTCTCTTTACCCTTTCTTTGTTTGATAACCAGTTCTTCTTTTGTAGGTGAAGAAAAACCTATGATGCTTGGTGGCTGGGCAGTAGCTTCATTGATTTTATCAGTCGCTTTGTTTTCCATGACCTTCCTTGCATGTCTGGTCATTGGTTTCCTAGGTTGAAAAATGAAACCAACATCATCACTTACAAACTCTAGCTTTTTAGCAGTCTTACCCTTTTTCAGCTTTCTTCCTCCATCTTCAATGTCTTCATATTGGACAATGAGAGTTTTTTCAATATCAATTGCATGCAGGATATCCTCCAAGTTTCCTTTCGCCACTGTCTGGCTCCTAGTGACTCTTTTGCTGCCTTGTTTGCTGACTGTCTGTTTATGTTTTGTAGGTGCTATTTTAGGTGTGTCAATCTTCTGCAAAGGTTCTACTTCCATGCTCACTAGTTCTGGAGGAGATGATCTATTCCCTTCTTCAACTTCCTCTACCACAGTTGGTGATGAAATGTTTCTAGGTTTGGAGGCTTTCTTAGGATTGACATCATCAATTTCATAACCACTCATGAACAAGAAGGAAGTCCAATATTTGTCTAGTCTCTTCAATTCCTCTAACACCAATAGCTTAATCAAACCATGATGAAAAAAAGAAGTTTCATTTCCTTATTTTTTTATTTGAAACTTATCTGAAATTTTCCCTAGACTTATGTATAAATAAAAATGCAAGTAAAGTGACCTCTTACCAAGAAATTCAGTAGAAGTCTGAGATGATAGGAGTAGACCATGTGAAACTATCCTTCACAAGTAAAATACTTCTGGATGATAATCAATAGCTTTGAATAATTTTCCTTCATGAAACCCCTAGGGATAACATTTGTCAAATCAATTTCACTGTGTTCTGGTTTGATGAACTCTTTGCAGTCCTGCATTGTGAATTTTATGCTTTTAAACCACTGTTCCCCTCCTCTAGGGATTCCTGTTGTTGATGAAATGTTGTCTGGTGTCACTGTAAGGTTCATAATTCCAAATTTTGAAGTTGTTCCTGTGAAGCTGTTAGGAAAATCCTTGGAAACCTGTAGATGAAAGCCCTGCAACCTCTGACAGGATTGCAAGAAACCAGTTCTTCTGAAAACCTCCATGGAAGTTGGGTCTTCATTGAGAAAATTCGTGTCCATGGGCTCATACCTATGGCAATGACCACCTTTGTTTGTTTTCCTTTTAGCAGCCATGGGTGCTTTATATCTTCACAGCGTCACTTACTTGATGACACCTGCAAAGTTCAAATCTGCCAGCAACCTTCTTGAATCGATGAAGCAACTCTCTAGAGACCGAATTTCATGCAAAGATAAAGAAAAATATGACAAAAATGCTAATTGGGGTAAGGTTTTATGGTTTAAATTTCAGCTCATCCTTTAATCGTGACACATACATGCCAAAAATGGTAATAATGACTTCAGACACGTCTATGTACCTTTGAATTAACCATAACAGACTCGAATGACCTCCACCCTAACTCCTCCAATCATGGAATAACATTTCATATTGAATTTGACAAGACAGGTAAGAAAAAAAAATTCGTAGCATAGTTAGTTTAACCTCTAACAGATTCGCTATGAAACTATTTGGCAGTTTCGTAGCGAAAACTATTGTTTTGTTGTATAAAATGCTACGAAAATGTGAAAAACTGACACAAGCGCCCCTTTTTATTTTAAATTAATAGGGAATGAAATATGACACCATATGATGACTGATGGGACATGACATGACATAAATGGAAGTGACCATGAAACTTAGGATAGGTTAAACATGTAAAAAATGAAATTTTCCTATACCAACTTGAAAAGGCTTAAGGAGACCTTATCCTTTTGTTGAGTGAAATGTGTGACCATGTCAAGTAATGTTTCACAATTTTAGGAGTGATAATAGTTGGATAGGCAGAGTGGGCTACCATTGACAAACATTCATTTCGACATTAGGTTGACCAAAAAACGACAGAGTACTATCAAAGTGGGTGACCATAGGTTGCCCCCCTAGCATGAGGAGTATAATAAGACATAAAATATTGTTCTCCAAATGCAGGGAGTCCAGTTGAAATTATACTGGATGGAATAGACCTAGATGGACGAGCTTGGTATTGCCCCTAATGATGGATATAAAGGATCAAGTCGTTCTTTATTCACTATAGGTTTACCAATTAGAATACCAGACGATGACATTGGAGAAGTCTATGGGTTTGAAGATGCACCAGAGAAAATTCCAGTTAAATATTTATAACTTGATGGGACCATAGGGCCACCATGTAAATATTACTCTGGTGAAGTTGTGAACATTGACGGAGTAGTGAGATCAGGTGCTGACACAATCGGAATAGATGGTACAACCGAAGATGTTTGTCTATGGATGGTTACTTGACCAAATGTATACCCTTTTGAATCGATGAGAATTGAATAGGCATAGGATCAACAAAAGTAGAGGGTGGTGATTGAGGAAAAGAATCATATAGGTAAACATCCTTCCCAAAATGGGTTGGAGTTAAAGGTGTTTTGTCTTGTGGTATTTTTTCAGTCGAATTTAAACCAGGTCGAAGTATTTCGCTGTCAGGCCCAAAGTATATTTTAGGAGGTTGACTGCGCAATATGGGAAACTAAATGGCTACAATATATTGTGGGATGACCGATACATGAACAACTTCTGGTCGTTCAACTTTGGGATGTAGATGTTCTGGAAAAAAAGAGACAGGATTTGG
The DNA here is from genome assembly GCA_034641835.2 of Pinus albicaulis. Classification (NCBI taxonomy): domain Eukaryota; kingdom Viridiplantae; phylum Streptophyta; class Pinopsida; order Pinales; family Pinaceae; genus Pinus; species Pinus albicaulis. Next base: position 1,451,419,076 of record CM076572.1, on the reverse strand, counting down.
ATAAACTTCTAGTTGAACAATGTTAGGTCCGGGAGGTATGGTCTGACTGATTGTATGGATCGTGACCACGGGTAGCTGTGAGGACTCCGTCTCAAAAATAGTAGACAAACTAGGATTTGAAGAAACAACTTGTGCTGACTCTAGTATATGTGAAGATTATGCTTCACCAGAGGTACTAATAGTACTGGTTTCGGTAGAGCGAGGTTCCCTTCGCCGACCAGAAGTGAATTCTGGTGGTAAAGGTGGTTTCAATTCAAGTCTACGTGAATGACGGGGAAAGGGATTTTCTTCTTCCATGATTACTAATTTATTTTATAACCAAAAACAAATAAACAAAAGAAAAGGGTAATTCTAGGAAAAAGGTTTACCAAGAAACTGTGAACTGCAGAATACTTCCTGGAGAACCAAGAAGTACGGGTAGGAAATCTCCCCAAATGTTGTGTTCAGTGTATCTAAAATTTACAAGGCGACCAACTTAGTTCACTATGGATGGATAGCAACCTAAAGTTGTCCTCCCAAATATACCCAAAGGTACGTGGAGGCCCAAGTCCGTATTAGCGCTATCTAATGCGAAACCGCACAGTGAGAGCACCCCTTTATACTTTTCATACTATAACACTGCCTGATATACCCGAAGGTACGTGGACGAGCTACAATATACTTATGTACGTGGAGTGAGGTATCACACTCATAATGTATCCTAGATAATTAATAGCAACTGCTATGTTTTACGACGCCGAAACACGTCTCTAGCCTAGACCTTCTAAATGTTATCGTTATGGTTCCAATGTTTTTTTAGGTAAATTGATGTAAATTTTAATTTGATCTTGTTTATCAATTTTCCTTTCAAGGTTCACCGCGATGATGTGATGGAAATTCCTAAAATGCAAACTAAAATGATAAGAAAACTTTTCAATTTTAGCTTTTTCAATGAAAATCTTAGCTACTAAATGGAAAGAGAAAATTTTGAGAGAAAACAATCAAAGAGCACAAACTAATATGCAACTTTCCTAATTCGTTCCTATGAAAAACACACAATTCACTACATGAAAATACAGGTTTTTCTTTTCAGTCCCCTTAATGTGAATGAAAAAAGAAACTATATGCATCAAATCAACAAAAAACAAATGCTTTATTCTTTGAGAAATGATGAATTTAACAACAATTTCTCTTTTAGGAAAAACGAAGAATGCAACTACAATTTTTCCTACAGGAAATGAATAATTTAACGACATTTTCCTTTACGAAAACAAATGGATCTAATGCAGAAATAAAATACTTTGAATTTGATTTTTCAATGATAAAGAAAAACACTTAAAGAGACATTGAACAAACTTACTTTTCAAAGGAGGAACATTCAAGAAAATTTACTGGTCTCTATGAGGTATAAGACAATTGAAAATACGACAAAAAAAAGGCTGAATGAGACGGAAATAAAAAATTCAAAGGGAATTTGGTTGGCTTAGGGGGCAACGTGGTCTCTAAAGGGAGACAATGTGTTGCAAAGAAACCCTGAATGGGAGACAGTGCTATGCAAATAATTGTGTCTTGACCAACAATGCATTGGGCGCAACAGAGAAAACAATTCAATCTACTAAACACACTTCTAATGCAATTCTTTGTTTCAAAAGTATAATAATTGAGAGTAGATGCTACTGGGTGGATAAGCAGAGGCAAAAGCACCAAGGATGAAGGGAAACTCCCCAGCGGAGTCGCCAATTTTTTATGTGGAATTATGGATTACAGATAAAATACATTCCCTAAATGTGGTGCTATGCGTTTAGAACAACATATCAAATACTTTTCAGACACTTTCTCTAAGAGTAAATAGACATACAAAACAATAGAGGAACTTACTTGTGATCCAAGAACTTCCTATTCTTCTTCTGTCACTCTTGTTGTAGCTTCCAATCCAACTTTGATCGCTAGACTAGTTCTTGTAAGTATAAACACTAAACAATAAAGAGATTGCAATATACAGATGGCTATTTATCTTAATCAGTTAAATCAATTAAACATGAAACATATACATCAACTAAGAATCCATGATATGAAATATAGAAAAAAAAACAAATACATATGTGGGAAAATGAGCATCAATCTTTATTAATTGATAGAAGGGGGAGGTTACAACCAGCGATTGATTTTATGTCACTAGCTCCAACATTCATCCCAGAGTCATCACAATAAACATCTCACTAGCATAATATCACTCTAATCACACTCAATTTAGAATTAAACAACATTTCTTTACCAAATTTCTTCCTTCCCAAGCACTAGGATCTGTGCTCAATTTATAGAGTAGCTGAGGGTAGTTTCTCAATCAATTATTTTCTAATAATAGGAAATACATGTTCCCAACCTCATAGGTGTTATATGGATGAATGGATTTGAAGTTTGACACATATGGACTCTTCTAGAAGGCACTGGCCATGTGGAGATTCTAGAACAATGAGAATTTCGCTCCCATTTGACCAATGCATTCTTGAATGCTGGGAAGTGCTTTACATAGCACCCTTGAATGGAGGTAACTTCATATACAAAGCAGTTAGTCCCTTGAGAGGCTGCATTGGAAATCTCATAGGTGATATAACATGTACTTCAAATCTTGGAAACCTTGCAATGGAAGTCATGGATGATTTGTTATTTTTCTTTGTCTTAGGGCATGTTGCAACTGAAATGATAGGCGATGATAGACCCTATTTCATTGGTTCTGGGGATGATTTCCAGTTTAACTAGGTCATTAGGAATGGTACCCAAATTTACCTATAACACCTATGATCCTTTTGGCATAATTTAAAAAATGGGAACAAAGCAGCAGTATGCTCCCTATAGTCATACTCCCAGACTAGAAATTGAACAGTTAATGAATCAAGAAGAGTGGCAGTAAAATACTTTGCAAGAGGTTGAAAAAAATATTTTATCTACTTCATAGACTCCATTAGCTTAGGAAAAGGCATATAAAATACCAAGGGAAACCATCTCCCCTTCAGTATCAGAAATGTCAGCTAAACATTTTATTGTGTATAATAAAGGACAAAATATAATAAATTTGGAGGATGAACAATAAGAGAATATAAAGCAAGTCCATCAAATTTTTCTCACAGGAACATGTACTCCCTCAGTATTAGGAGAGAAGACAATATTCTACCATCCCCAACAATTCCAGTAACTCCAATGACAACATTTACAATGTTTTCATCACCAACAAGGGATTTGGGACATAGTAGTCAGAAGGAACCAAGTATATTTGTTGCTTATCAAGAAATAAAAAGAAGCAATATGGCACTTAAAGCTACTACATCTTCATAGTTTTGGAAGCAAACAACAAATTCCCAACATAGACTTCTATCAAATTTTGATTCAGAAGAAGGAAGGATGCAAATAGCCTTCTTAGAACCCAAGGTTCCTCAGCCTCAGAAAACAAATGATTATAAGGAATCAATTTTCTCCTTTGATAAAAAACCATTCACCCCATAGATCAGATAGATCTACACAAACAATCAGGTGACATGATCTTCAACACTTTAACTAATTCTGCTATGAAAACTGCTAAACTTCAGAATTATGTGCAAAAAATTCAAACACAATTAAAGTTAGAGAATATTTCTTCCATAGCTAAAGATACAAATATTAAGTCTTTAGAAGAGCTAGTAATTAAATTGGGATATGATCCCAGTGATATTAAAGAAGCTAAAGAAATTATCAAAATAAATAATAAAGACATAGCAACTTTAAGGAAACAACTAAAGCTCCCTTCAACTGAATATCCACAGACTAAATAATTGGGGGAGTTGGAGAAAGAAAAAGAAGATTTTTTCAAAATAATCATTGAAGAAAATAACCAAATCTAAAAAATGGAATAGGAGATTGAAAAACTCCTCAAAGAGAAGGAGCAGTAGATTGTCCTAGTACAATCCATTCCATTAGCTGCAGTTCCAATAGTAGGTACAACAACAGGGGAAGCATCTACTTCAGCAACATCCACAACATCAACTTCAACAATATTCACTACAATAGTTTCATCAATAAAAACACAGTTCAACACTACACCAGAAGATCTGAATAAAGGCATGAATGATTTAGATATTGAAGGTAAAGAGATTGAAAAAATTACATCGAAATTAGATAAGTTACAGGAACAAAAGCTTAAGACATATGGTGCTTATTTTACAGAATTACAAAAAACTCAGAAGCTTTCCCAAAGGATAAAATATTTAGAAAATCAAAATATTATGGCAGACACTATTGCACAAGCTAAGGAGAATATTTGGGTTTTAATAAATGAAGAAATAACTAAGATATGACCATCCATTGAGATTATATTTGAACAAGATAAACTACTTATGAAATCAAAAACTATGATTGAAGATGTAAAGAACGAAATTGATACTAAACCAAGTGACGTAGTAGCCATAATGAGACTCATAAACCAAAAACCATAGAGGAATTAGAAGAATTGGATATTGAAGACAAAACAAACACCATTCTATAAGTGAGAAAAGTTCTAACTAAGAAAAAACTAATGTTACAATTAGAAAATAAGTGTGTCAGTTTGCAAAATATGGTTTAGAGGTTCCTTAAGAAATTTAATGTCTTATATCAAAAAGGGCTCCATAGACTACAAGGAATGGGAGATCAATTATTCAACTAGAAGATTATCAGAGAAATTTATGTGACATTTCCAAAGATAGGTTAAAGTTTTCAAATATTGCAGGAAAAATCATAGGGAAAGAATTTATGGAAGGGCTCAACTATTATTTTTTTATCAAACATGAAGTACCTCGCTTGTTTCTTAGCAAGCCAACTTTCGAAAGATACACAGAAGTAGATGTGGCCTATCGAAAGTTAACTAGACTTTCACTGCCTGATGAAAACATAGCTTTTCTATATATACCAATCCTTTGTTTGAAATTGATCAAAATTTTGACCCACAAATTCAAAAATTGGTAATTTAATCACCTTTTCCTAAAGAATTTAGTGGTTCTGCTTATCATCTTAAAGGTAGGAAACCTACTCCTCCAACTTTAATTTCATCATCTTCTGAAACACTTCTACCAAATAGAATGGCTCGTAAGCAACCAATCATTCAAGCTTGTTATGAAACATTGGTCCTTCCTAATAAATTAAATGATTTTTCAGATGGATATTTAAAACATTCGCCCAAATTTAATGGAGAAATAAGGTTGTCTGCAAAAGATCATGTAGTTTCTTTCTTAGATTTTGTCGATAACATGAATCTTGAGCATGCATATGTCTATAAAAGACTGTTTGTACAATATTTGGAGGGTAATGTCGGGATTTGGTTTAGAAAGTTAAAATCAAACTCCATTCGAAATTGGGATGAATTAATTACTGCTTTTAACAATCAATGGGGAGTTAAATATTCATGTTATTAGAAAAATCTAGGAAAGCATCTACATGATCTTTTGCAGACAACCATGTTTCTCCATTAAATCAAGGAAAATGTTTTAAATATCCATCTGGAAAATAATTTAATATATTAGGAAGGACCAATTTTGCATAACGAGCTTGAATGATTGGTTTTGTTAGCACTATAATCAACACTTGGATTGTAACAAGCGCCTGACCAAACACATCTTAAGCTCAATGGCTTTTCTTATAGTTGGATTATGATTTGGAAAGTGGTTGAGATTCTCACACACAATGGAAAATTAAAGGGTTTCGAACTGATGAATCACTCACACATATGAGGGTACTACTGCTTGATGTGGTAGCAGGGATTAGTTTGTATTTTAATGGTTAGGAGAATGTGCAAGAAAAGTGGGTCTAAAGAATAGAAGTCCATTGTTAAGAAGAAAAGCAGGCAAGATATTTATGCCCTATAATGTATTTATGAAAGAAGGTTTCTTCAAGACTTACAAGAATCTCACTTCACATTTGAATATTTCTGTAACAGGGAAAGCTTATGAATAATTTCACCATACATATCTTATCCAGAAAGCTTGTAAAAAAGGACTTACAAAATTAGATAATCATGCACAGCTCTACCACAAGACTAACAAAGACATGAAAAAAAATATGTAGATCCTAATTTGGAATGAAACAGTAAAGTATGGAAACACATAAGGACATAAACAATACATACATCAAATCTTTCATAAGTCCTCAACAATGTGTTTTTGTGTGTTGATATTATAAGCTTGAAAATATACAATACATAATGCAATGGTATGGACAACCAACCAACCCTTTCTTACCTTCTTTACATAGTATATATACAAAAAGGTGTTCTATTAAAGCCTCCAAAAAAAGTGCAAGTCTGTTTTAGAGACTTTATTACAATACTCTAGATATAGTAAAGCTTATCTTAAACACAACAGGAAAGTAGTATGAAATAAAATGAAGACAAAACATGATAGTATGGAGCTCAAAGTGGATGAGTTGAGGTGGCTGAGTGCTCCTCGTTCCCTAGAAAACTTCCTCCATAAAAAGTGCAACTGACATGGAACTTTATCCACAAAAGTGCAGGAGTAACCAAATGAAAATGACATCTAGAAGATATTTTGATTGGATGACAGTTGGAAAAAACCATTATCATTGAGGTTGCATTCAATTTATCACCACTTAGTGTCATTCTTTGAAACGAGAACCAAAATGAAACCTTTTCACCTTCCTATACAAATTCTAAAAATAATAGCTACTTTTCTGGAAAAGGTAGCTATTTCTGAAATTTTTGTAGATAAGCCAAAAATGATATGTGTCTTTAGATTTTCATTATTTTAAACATTTAATCATCAAAGATATAGTATAGAATTAAAAATCCTAATAGCTTCTGCCTTAGTGACTCTATTTTTTGGCTTTCTCTTTTGTACTTTCTTTTTCTTCTAAGTCTTCTTCTTCCCTTGATCATTTTCTGGAATTTCATCTATGTTTATTATCTCATCTTTGAGATCAGGGTTGGATATGAGTTTGCTTGCTAGCATGAGCTTATTCTTTGGTCTGGTATGAGGCCTTTGAATGCATGGATTAGGAATGTATGAAGGCCTCCTTCTTCCATGGATAACTCTCCTTGACTGCCCCTCCTCAAAATCTATTTCAGTAAACTTTGTTTCACTACTTTCTTCTTCAAAAGATGAGTATGAGTGGATTATGGATTTATTCTTCCATTTGGCTGATGAACTGAGAGATGAATAAATCTGGGCTATAGTTGGTTCTTCTGATGTAGTCTCTGAAACTTTACTTTTCCCGTTAGCTGATGTTTTGAGAGAGGAAAAGACTTGTGCCAATGTTGGTTCCTGTGTTGCTGGTGTGAAATTTTATTTTTCATTCTCCTGTCTAGTCTTTAGAATAGGGCTTGGTGTTAAGGTTTCAGGGGTGACTTCCATTGACGATCCCTCTGTCAAAATAATTTTTCTTCTGTGTTTACTCTTTGAAGAGGAAGCTACCTCCTCACTGCCTTTAGACAAAGAATTCTTGTCAGGTAGAGTAGTATTTTGCTTATTCTTTCTTACATGCTCCTTCCTGAAAGACCCCAAGGTCTGTGGCTCCTTAGGTAGTCTTCTGGTATAAAATTCCTTAGCTGGTTGCACTATAGTTATAGGAGTGATGGTTGGTATAGGAGTGGTGGTTTGAAATCTAGCTCTCCTAGATGAGTTTCTTGTCTATCTACTAGATGGTGTAGAATATTGACCAGTTTGTGAAGGGGTCAATGTAGGTGTAGGGCTTGAATGCTCCTCTTGGGTATTTTTCCTTAAAGGCCTTCCCACCCTTCTCCTTGAGTTAACACTGTTGAAACCTTCATCTACTAAAAAAATTTCCCATGTGGTTCTCTTCTTTTTCAGATGATAAACCACCAACATTTTGATTAAACCCTTGTGATAAATATTGTGAAGGGAATAATCTAGAGTTATTTGTATTTTTTGAGACATTGTCAATAGATATTTATAGAGGAAAAATGGTAGGTTCATAGGTTTATAACCCGAAATTTGAGCTAGAAACCTCATCCAATATTGATACATAGTGGAAAATTTGCCTTCACAGGTAATATAACACTACACAGTGGTAATAACAACTTGCCACTCAGGCCTAAAATAATAAATGTGAACAGTAGGGGTCCAATTTATATTTTGATGCTCAGGCTTAAGATATGGATTTAAATCTGATCTAAGCAAAGTTTTCCTCTTGTACCAGGACTCACTTGTAGCCGATGTTTGGGTATCTCTTGCAATGATAGTATTTTTTATCCTGAAGGTTTGAGACCCTAGCTTGACCTGCTCTCGGTCGAATGACTCGGTAAATTCCCAAGGAACTGCAACATTTTCTCCTGAAAACTTATTTAAAAACTGGTACCACGCTGCTACTTGGAACTGTGGCTTTGCACGGTGATCAACGAAACGAGTATTGGTCGGTTCTAAACAATCCACATTACCACCCTTACCCATTCTGTTAACAACTAACTTAACCACTAATGCACACCTATAAATATATCAACAACAACTATACACGATGCCCTAACTGCTGGCACGAGGTAAAAAATGCTCGCTGGAGGATAAGAAACTATTTGTTGTAGACTTCTCAGGGTAAATGGAAAGAAGGTCTTTGCATGCCCTAAATCATGGTGATGCTAAGTGACACGAACTCAAATGATTCAAATTTTTTTTTCCAACTCATTCCACCAAACCTTTCATTCCAATGAATAATTAACTAATAGATACTCATACCTTAACCTTGATAAATTTCACCTTTAATGAGTAGCATTATATTTATCTAACATTAGCAAATAAAATATCCAACCTCCTTTTAATGAATCCTCCAATTAGAAATATCCACCTTTCAAAAGGGGAATACATCTTGTTTTAGCAGACCTTCAATTATTCCAAGAGTAGTGTCTTTTCATATGAGTAATGCCTCTTTACCTCCTTGTAAAAATTCTACAGGAAATAGCTACTTCTTTGAAAAAGGTAGTTATTTCTGTGTTGCTTGTGAAACCAGATTTTCTGAAGAAAATAGTTGCATTTTTAGAAAAGTTAGCTATTTTTGTATTATTCCTAAAATAAATAATGACTCTAACATTGTGTCCTTAGCCTTGGGTAGAAGATATCATTGTGAATAATTAATACTTCTCAAGCTAAACCAATGACCTTAACTACTCAAAGCAGTTAAAAGACTTATTAAAAGAAAATTTACCCTAATAACTCTATGACACAAACAAACTATTGGACTCAATTTTTTTTTTGGATTTTGTTAAAAATGATAAAAGCTAATACACATTTTAACCCCCAGAGCCTTCAACCATAGGTTAGGAGACAAGAGAGGATCAAAGACACAACTACAATAGTGACCAAACTTTGAAAAATTGGAGTGCTAATAGTGGCTCCTATTGGGGATGAAGTCCTCCCTGTAAGGCTTCAAGGACTGTAGATTCAATGCCTTAAACTCTTAGGAATTTTGAATTTCAGAAGCTGATGATAGGAACTGACTTTTATTGACTGAACTCAAGACTGACTCTATTTACAAACACAAATACCATTAAGCATGGAGTTTTATTGAAACAACACTCTAGATATTTACAATGTAAAGACTGACTAAATTATCAAATAAAAAGCTTTTTGATAAAATGACCATTTAGTGGACCTCCATTCAATTGATCATCATCTAAATGCTTCAGCAGAAATGTGTTATTTTCCAGAACTTGAGCAATTTTGAATGGCCCAAACCATAAGTTGTCAAACTTACCATGCTTTCCATGGTCTTCTCTTCTTGCATCCCAATGCAATACCAAATCATTTTCTTGAAATACCTTGTGATATTCCTACTTAGCCTAAGCTAAGAGGAATATTCATTTTTGCTTTATTTTTTGTTGCGTGAATAAATGAATAAAGGAGGACATGTAAAACTCCTAAGAAGATTGAATAAATTAATTCCCATGTGAACACAGTTAAATCAGGGCCATGAAATAATCACTTGTAGGTGTGAAAGGGGTTTGAGCTGTGAGACTGCATCAACCTTGACCAAATCTACAACGCTGTATAGGTTCAATGTATCTCCTAAAGGGACATCGCAGTTTTAGAAGGAGGCCCCTCATGTGAAAAGAGCGAACTCATCAAGGTGGTTTAGGGTTTGCAAAGGCTCTCATCTTATAAAAGGAGAGGGAAAGCAACAAGGGAAGGTTGTTGATTGATCATATTTCTGAGTATTTTATCTGCTTAGACAAATACTGTTCTCTGTTGTGTAGTGGAGGATTGTGCTTGGGATTCCTATGCAGGGATTTCACCTCTTCCTTTGAGGATTCTTGGAGGATTATTTGCTGAATTGATCCACTATCAGGCTTGAGGCCAAGCTCTACTTAAAATTTCAGTGCTAATCCATTGAGGGTTTTGCTGCTCTTGCAAGCTACAACAAGTGGGAGTCTAGAGTTGCAGAGATCTAGTGTATTTTGGGAGCCTCTTCTCATGGAGTGTGTCTTTTAACCTCCTGGAAGAGTACCTCTCCTATTTTTACTTCAGATCTGTAACTTGGTAGTGGCCATCCATGTCATCATGAGCTACAGTGTTGTTTATATTGATAGACTATGTTATTTTGATATGAGCTTCTCTATGGTGTTTTGATTCCAGTTTTGATCAGAGATCTCTGGTGTTGGGCTTTGCCTTTCACTTTGGTGATCCATGGATTAGCTTGTTAATCCATGTTATGTTTAGATTTGATATTTTGTAATGTAATTTTATATTCATAAATTATTGCAGTATTTTACAAATCTACAACTTGTATCTCAAATCTACTCTTATTTATGCATGATTTGGTCAAAACCCCAAGGGGATCTTGTAAAGAAAACTATCTAGTTTCTAGATCTGATATAGATATGATGTTTTTACCACATATCTATCCTAGATCTGATTTGTAATATGCAGCTGCTATAGCTCCTGAAAATAATGTTGTTGAGCCATTTCTGCTGATATATCTAAGTTGCAGCTCTCTTTTCTGAAGCTATCTTGCTCTCTTGTCTCATGTAACTTACTGTATATTGAAAGAGCTTCACTTTACTTCTAATTTTCTGCTGTAAATTCATTTATTAATTATATTTGATGACCTCCTGCTTAAATTGTCAAATACTGTGTTATTCCTAAAGCTTCTTGTCGTGCATAGCTATAGCCCCTCTTGTAGGGTGTTTTCCAGCTAGACTTGGTTGTGGGAGACCTGTTTACCACACCTAGTTTGATTTTTTTTTTCTCCCCTCTTGGATTTAGACTCCAAATCTGATGATCTAAGGGATCCAAGGGTTGCAAACTCATTTCTGTACATCAATCTCCCAAGGAGTGCGTTATTTTTCCAAGCCTTCTGAGCAATCCAAATTTGGGATTACAATGGTATCAGAGCTCCTTTCTTGGCACAAACTGTGCTTGCCTTGGAGCACCAGTCATGTTGCATTCAGAAGAAGATGATCCTCTTACTGAAAGGGAGAAGAGGTACCAGAACAGGAGTTATAAGAAGTATGACTACACTACTGATGATCCTGATAAGGGTCAAGACAAGGGGAAAGCCCCTGAAGCTATGAATGATAAATAAGTAGAGGAGTTTGCAAAAACTCTTTTGGATTCCATGCAAGATATTGCTAAGGAGATCAAAGAGATGAGGGTGGACAAAATGAGGGAATTTCCTGGGAGATTTTAGTTGGGAGAGAGCTCAGATATGTCTCACCATGGGACTGGCCAACTAGTGAGTATACCACTAGCCCCACAAGCCTCACAACGCTCCACTATGCCTACCTTCTTGGTTGTGGAGAATGAAGGGCCACATGAGCAAGATTCCCTTGAAGATTACTTTGTGGAGTATGATTCTCAGAGTCAAAGATTCAAGGATCACTTGAGTTTCCAAGACTTTTGTCACCTCAAGGACAGAAGAAGACCAGGGCAACAATATAGAGATGGTGGTTTCTTTCATAGTAGACACCACACTATGGGAAGATTCTTTTTGCCCAAGGTTGATGGATCCTCCTCCAGTTCTGCCAAAGCATGCATAGAGAAGCTGGATATCTACTTCCAATTGAATAAGGTCCCTGAAACTGAAGCCATCAAGATTGTAGCGCTGCACTTTGAGGGAGAAGACACAGTTGGTGTTTTCATGGGTTGTCTAAATTGGGACATATCAATGTGACTACCTACTCTGAGTTTACTAGAATACTGGTGGAGAGGTTTGACAGGAAGGATCCTGAAGCACCCTTCATAAGCCTCGCAAAGCTGAAGCAGTCAGGAGATGTAGAGACTTATATCTCTGAGTTTTTGAGATTATCAGTCATGGTCCTTGATCTATCTGTAGCCAAGAGGGTCTACATGTTCATTGATGGTCTGGACGAACCTTTGCATGGGTTGGTTAAATCTACCAAGACCATCACTTTGCATGATGCCATCGAGAGAGCTAGAGACTCCAATATGCCTTGCCAAAATCAAAGGCAACTTTCCAAAGCAAGGCCCCTCACTCCTCTAAGGGGAAGGAAGGAAAAGCTGCTCCTCCCAAGGAGAGATCTTTGAAGAAGCCGCTTGATGTTGATCTCAGGAGGGAATTGAGGAAGAAGAAGTTGTGCTTCACTTTCCAAGAGTCATGGGTACTAGGACATAGGTGTGTTGCTAGAAGAGCACACTACATAGAAGTCTTCTCTGATTTTGAGGAGGAAGATGATGATGAGGGACCTAGGAGGGGTCACAGCGCTAATGATGATGAGGAAGATCAAAATCCCACCCAAGATGGGAAGGGAGCCTTTGCTCCAACTAGTGGGACTCTTGATTCCTTGAGAGGAGTGCCTAAGTACTTGACCCTAAGAGTGCAAGGCTCAGTTATGAATCAAAGAGTATCGGTACTTATTGATAGTGGGGCAACCCACAACTTTATTGATGCTCATCTGGTGCAAAAGAGAGGAATCCCCACTAATACTTTTGAGGGATTTTATGTCTTGGTTCCGGGAGATAGGACCATGCAGTGCATGCAATATGTTCCATCACTCTCTGTCACTATGGGATCCTACACCTTGGTGGATCACTTCTTTGTAGTTGACAGACCAGACACCAACGTCATCTTGGGTGTCCAATGGTTGATTGCCTTGGGGAAGTTCACCATTGATTGGAAGGATTTGCAAATGGAGTGGGTGGACTTGAAAAGTGGGAAACCACAAATGATTCAAGTCATGTACACTTATCCTTCACCCAATGTTTCCACACAAACAACAAAGATGCATTTTCATAGTGGAATAAGGGATCTCACAGTTCATTCTCTTATGTTCATGAGGATGCTGCAAGGGACATTCTTATCTCATGGAAAGCCACCTAGAATGCCATCAGATTTAGATCTTATGGGAAAGGTTCCACAAAGTGCTGCTCCAAGTCTAGATCCAGGAAGGATTGGAGCAATGAGAGACCAAGTTACAGCGCTGGGAGGCTTGGGACAGCCCAATATTGAGGCAGATCTTCTTCCTGCTTCACTATCTCCCTCTCGCTTTTCTGAATCTGCGCTGTGGGAGGAGAGGAATGGGAGGATCAGCCTTCCAACAAACCATTTTGGCATGTGTAATGTCAAAAGGGAAAACAACAACATGACAAGCACTTCCATGGATGTATTAGCAGCGCTGTCATTGTTGAGCAATGTGGATCTTTATTGGAAATCTCAACTGCTTGTAGAGTATTCCAAATATCTCCACATAGGTATGATACTAGATGGCATGCATCAAGAAGAGGGCTACTTGGTCCAAGGAGGAGTCATCTATTATCATGGTAAGGGCTTTTTGGCTAGAGCTTCCAAGCTCAAGCAAAAGATCCTACAAGGAGCATATGAAGAATTCTTCCTTAGCCATATGTATTCAATGAAGATCTATTCCCTAATTATGAAGAGTTTTGATTGGGAAGGCATGAGAGAGGAATTACATCAGCACTTTCAAGAGTGCAATAGCTATGGACGATTGGGGCAGCCAATGAACTCTTTGCAAGAGTCATCTCAGCCAACTCTTCCTTTGCTTGAGAGGAAGGGAATGCTCATGCACAAATCCATGTGTGTGAAGGACTATGATGGTAAAGGGTTTGATCATGACAAACAAGTTGTATTTTCTAATATATTGAGTTCCTTTGCCATGCTTTTGCAGGTTATGACTCCTAAAGGGAGTGAGAGATCATATGGATCCCATAGTTTGTTGGGGGCCAATGAAAATTCTGAACTTGGCCACTCCCTTGATGTGCAAAGGGAGATTCCTTTTCATGATGGGTGCTTCCCAAAGGCACCAAAATTATGTAACACCTTCAGCCATGTTAAGGTGACTTATGTAGCAAAAGTGTGGTGGGAATTCCACTTACCACACCAGGATCTAATGAAGACATTAGGTGCACTGCGCTGGCATCACATGTGGAATTTTGACCCACCTCCTCAAGTTCATATTTCAGTTTGCATCTATGTATTCTTGCTTCCATAGATTGATGATATAGTTGTATTGTTTATGGGATTGTATGGACAGAGGATGGGCAGTGTGTATGTACCACATGGTTTGGAACTTCAAATTGTACTTCATCATACATGTTTTAGATGTGCATTTCTCCACCCATGTTTATTTTTGTTGAGTTTTTGACTCCCGAAGGGATGGACTATGCACATATTATGTTGGATTTCGAGGAACAATTCATGATGCTTTGGCTTGCTGAGCACCTGGTCTATGATGAGGATTTGATCCTTGATGATGCCAAAAATGAAGGAGGAGAAGACTACAGCTCTTACCCTATCAGTTTCTTAAGGACAAGCAATATTTTGGAGGGGAGGACTGTGATATTCCTACTTAGCCTAAGCTAAGAGAAGTACTCATTTTTGTTTTATTTTCTATTGCATGAATAAATGAATAAAGGAGGACATGTAAAACTCCTAAGAAGATTGAATAAATCAATGCCCATGTGAACACAGTTAAATCAGGGCCAGGTAAATCATCATTTACAGGTGTGAAAGGGGTTTGAGCTGTGAGACTGGGTCAACCTTGATCAAATCTACAACGTTGTCTAGGTTCAATGTATCTCCTAAAGGGACAACGTTGTTTTAGAAGGAGGCCCCTCATGTGAAAAGAGCTAACTCATCAAGGTGTTTTAGGGTTTACAAAGGCTCTCATCTTATAAAAAGAGAGGGAAGGCAGCAAGGGAAGGTTGTGGATTGATCATATTTCTGAGTATTTTCTTTGCTTATACAAATACTATTTTCTGTTGTTTAGTGGAGGATTGTGCTTTGGATTCCTATGCAGGGATTTCACCTCTTCCTTTGAGGATTCTTGGAGGAGTATTTGCTAAATTGATCCACTATTAGGCTTGAGGCCAAGCTCTACTTACAATTGCAACAGTGATCCATTGAGGGTTTTGCTGCTCTTGCAAGCTGCAGCAAGTGGGAGTCTAGATCTGCAGAGATCTAGTGCATTTTGGGAGCCTCTTCTCATGGAGTGTGTATTTTAACCTCCTGGAAGAGTGCCTCTCTAGTTTTTCCTTCAGATTTGTAACTTGGCAGTGGCCATCCATGTCATATTGAGCTATAACATTGTTTGTATTGATATACTACGTTATTTTGATATGAGCTTCTTTATGGTGTTTTTATTCCAGATCTCTAGTGTTGGGCTTTGCCTTTCACTTTGATGATCCATGGATTAGCTTGCTGATCCATGTTATGTTTAGATCTAATATTTTTTAATGTAATTTTATATTCAGAAATTATTGCAGTCTTTTACAGATATGCAACTTGTATCTTAGATCTACTCTTATTTATGCATGATTTGGTCAAAACCCCAAGGGAATCTTGTAAAGAAAACTATCTAGTTTCCAGATCTGATATAGATCTGATTTTTTTTCCACGGAACTGTCCTAGATATGAGTTGTAATATGTAGCTGCTACAGCTCCTAAAAATAACGTTGTTGAGCCATTTTCACTGATATATCTATGTTGCAACTCTTTTTTTTGAAGCTATCTTGCTCTCTTATCTCATGTAACTTAATGTATATTGAAAGAGCTTCACTTTACTTCTGATTTGTTGCTGTACATTCATTTATTAATTATATTTTATGACCTCCTGCTTAAGTTTTCAAAAACTGCGTTATTCCTAAAGATGCTTGTTGTGCATAGCTAAAACCCCTCATGTAGGGTGTTTTCGAGGTAGAATAGGTTGTGGGAGACCTATTTACCACACCTAGTTTGTTTTGTTTTTGCTCCCCTCTTGGATTTAGACTCCAAATCTGATGATCTAACGGATCCAAGGGCTGCAAACTCATTTTTGTACATCAATCTCCCAAGGAGTGCGTTATTTTTCCAAGCCTGCTGAGCAATCCCAATTTGGGAACATTACATACCTGTTAGTTTCTCTCTTGTCAAAAACATATTTTACTTTGGCTTTGTATTTCTAAGCTTTGTCCATTAGGATTCCCATATTTGATGAGCTACTATAGGTTGCAACATCCTTCTCTGAATGGGATTTGAATTATCAATTTCATCTTGTAAAAACTTAATAAAAGGAAGGGCTAGTTGTAATGGCATCACAACATCAGTACCATAAACAAGTTGAAAGGGAGAAACCCCAATTGATCTCTTATTGCTTACCCTATCTGTCTAAAGAGTGTGAACTAGATGAGTATCCATTTTCTTTTGTTTTATGGCATCATTTTCTTTAGATTCTTGCCAGGATTTTGTTCGATGACTCAACTAACACATTACCTTGGGGATAATAAGGTGTAGAATGAATCAAATAAATGTTATATTTCTGACATAAATTTTTCATCTTGGTAGATTTAAAATCCATTGCATTTTTAGGAACCAACTTTTGAGCGCAACCAAATCTAGACGTAATATTTTCCAATAGAAATTTAATTATTACCGTTTCAATGGCATTTATGGTTGGAATGGCCTCGATCCACTTGGTGAAATATTCCGTGGCTGTAATAATCCACCTATGTTGTCCTGATGATGGCAGATGAATCTCACTAATGAATTCTAGACCCCACTGCTCGAAAGGATCATCTGGTGAAATGGGAATGAGAGGTAGTGGAAGTAGCTTCTTCTTACCAGAAAAAATTTGACACTCAGTGCAAGCCCTGCTGTTATGAAGGTGTTAGTGTCAGTCTTTGAAGCCTTCCTCCAGTGATCAAACATGCTCTTACAAAGTGATGTTAAGGTGTCAAGGTCAAATTTTGTCATTTCAGTGAGTCTTCAAGCAAAATTTGGTCACTAGGTATTAGGTCTAGGGTTTTCTTTCATTCCTTTCAGACTTGTCCAAATGCCGGTCCATGTCACCAGTTAGCTGAGTGTACCATCATTCATAGGGTTTTCATCATCATGTCAAGTTCCAAAGGGTCATTTTTGTTGGGTATGTGTTATATTCTTTCCACGATTGGCCCCACGCGCTGTATGTTGCGTCGGGCATAGCTGGGGGGTCACGAGGGGCGAAGCAGTCCCCATTGTTGTGCGGACCCACTCATAGGTGGATCCGCCCATGGTTTTGTGCATGGTTTTGCACATGGTTTTGGGGTTCGATGGTTTTCGGCCCCTGGTATTTTTTGTAGATCCGGTCAAGGGAACTACGGTTATGTTCTAATCCAGGGTTAATGGATTGGGGTTTATGTATGCTCCGGCATGTATATATATGTCTTGTAACACTAAAAGGAATATAATGAAAAATCAAGCTGGTCGTCCTGATTTGGGATCCAGGGGAAAATCTCTGTGTTTATTTGTTTTATGTTTTATGCTCTTGCTATTGTTTATTTTCTGTTATAAGAATCGTGTGTAGATATTTTTGTTCAGGGTTAAAACCTACATTTGGTATCAGAGCTATTTTGGCTTCAAGGGGAGGCCTTTGTTGTTGAGGGTTTTTTTTCTCAGGCCTGTGGTAGACCCTATGCAATGGGAGATCTGCGGGATCGATTCTTGCGGTGAAAGAATATGGCGAGCAGCGGAAAGATAGAGATCGAGAAATTTAATGGTCAGAGTTTTGAGTTGTGGAAGCTCAAGATGGAGGATCACCTTGGTGATGAAGACAAGAACATGCAGAGATCTAGACTAATCAACGGGCAGGTCATGCGGTGGAGTTGAGACTGCTAGGGCATGAGCCCAGGCAGACACAACACGATGGAGAGAAGCCAGGATTTCAAGATTGCTGAATGTATCCTGGGAAGCCATGCCGAAGAATTTGTGGGAAAACTTGGGACTTTGTACCAATCTAAGTCTCTCGGTGAATAAGTTGTTCCCCGCTTTTAAAAGCTATATAACCCGAGGATGAAGGATGGAGACTCTTATGACAAAAAAGAAAGCATAAAAGCTGGTAAGTCAGCTGTCGTCTGTTGATATTAAAATCTCAGATGAAGATAAGTGCATCAGTTTGTTGTGCTCTCTACCAGACTCGTGGGACAGTCTGGTTATTGCAATAGGTAGCAATACAACTACCTTGAATTTTGATGACATTGTCTCAGCCTTGCTGTCGGAGGAAATGAGACGGAGAAATATGGAGGGTCAGAATAGAGATGCCTTATCTGTACGAGGAAGGTCCCAGAACAGAAACAAGAATAAGGTTTCGAGTGGGAGATCTAAATCTAGAGGGAGATCTAAATCTCCTGGAAAGTTTGTAAAGGTGTGCTGGAAATGCGGAAAGGAAGGACACTACAAAAAGGAATGCAGATCTAAAGCTCCTGAGAAAGGAAAGGGATCTGATGAAGCTTCTTCTGCAGAGGCAAAAACCACCTCAGATGAAGGTGGGGATGTGTATTTTGCTTCTTCTTCAAATACACATGTAGATCATGAGTCATGGTTGATTGACTCAGGTGCATCCTTTCACTTCACTCCCCATAGGGAGTGGTTCTGCGAGTATGAGAAATATGATGGTGGTGATGTCTTCCTAGGGGATGATAGGAAGGCCAGAATCGTCGGACGTGGAAAGTTCAAGCTAAAGCTGCAAGGTGGAAGGATTAGAACACTTCCTGGTGTTCTGCATATTCCTGCATTGGCCAGAAATCTGATTTTTGTAAGCAAGATGGATGATGCAGGTGTAAAAACAGTGTTTGAGAAAGATGCCTGCAAGATGGTTCGGGGAGCACTGGTATTAATGCGGGGAGTTCGGACTGGAACTCTATACAAGCTACAAGGTAGCACTGTTATTGATGGGTGTAACAGTTCTATGGTTCCTGAAAGTGGAGCGGAAAGCCTAGCTGTCTCTGGAGAAAAGACTATGCTATGGCATCAAAGGCTTGGACATATTGGAGAGAAGGGCCTTCGGATACTGCATAGAAATGGTATGGTAGAAGGTATGTCTAATTTCTCTCTGGATTTCGATTTCTGTGAACATTGTGTATATGGGAAGCAGAATCGGGTGAGTTTTCCTTCTAGTGCTAAGAGGGCAAACAAGATATTAGAACTTGTGCATAGTGATGTGTTTGGACCTGTGTCAGTTCCATCACTGGGAAAGTTTGTGTACTATGTTTCATTCATAGATGACTTCTCAAGGAATACATGGATATATTTCTTGAGGAAGAAATCTAAAGTCTTTGACAAATTTAAAGAATTTAAGGCTCTGGTGGAAAACCAGACAGAGAAGAAGATAAAGGCATTGAGGACAGATAATGGTGGGGAGTTCTGTAAGAAGGAATTTGAAGAGTTCTGTAAGAAGTGTGGTATAGCACGGCAGAAGACTACTCCATACACACCTCAGCAAAATGGAGTTGCAGAAAGAA
This sequence comes from Pinus albicaulis, assembly GCA_034641835.2. Taxonomy (NCBI): domain Eukaryota; kingdom Viridiplantae; phylum Streptophyta; class Pinopsida; order Pinales; family Pinaceae; genus Pinus; species Pinus albicaulis. Next base: position 1,451,399,406 of record CM076572.1, on the reverse strand, counting down.
TGAACAGAACACTGATGGAAAAGGCAAGCAGCATGCTCAGTGGTACCGGGTTAGGACAAGAATTCTGGGCAGAGGCAGTGGAGACTGCATGTTACTTAGTTAACAGATCACCTTCATCAGCGTTAGAGGATAAGACCCCACATGAGGTATGGACTGGTAAGAAACCCTCTCTTTCACATCTAAGGGTATTTGGATGTGATGCATATGTACATGTTCCAAAGGAGAAAAGGACTAAGTTGGATAATAAATCTGAAAGGTGCATCTTTATTGGGTATAAGGATGGTTTAAAGGGTTACAAGCTTTGGAACCCAGAAACAAGGAAGGTTGTGTACAGTCGAGATGTGGTGTTTAGAGAAGTGAAAGATGTTGTTAAACATGAAGTCCTACCAGAGGAACCCGAGAAGATAGAGTTTGAGCTAAAGGAGGATGAATCAGACTCTACAACAGAAGAAGACTCAGAAGATGATGAGCCACAAACTCCAGCTTTAAGAAGATCAGTTCGGGAAATAAGGCAACCAGAAAGGTATAGTCCATCTGCTTTCTGTTCAGGTTTTGCCTTAACTATAACTGATGATGAACCCAGAACTGTCAGGGAGGCAGTAGATTCAGAGGATGGAAAACTCTGGAAGGAGGCCATGGCCGATGAAATGGCATCCTTGCACAAAAACGATGCATGGGATCTGGTGGAGTTGCCGGCTGGAAGGAAGCCCATTGGGAGCAAATGGGTGTTTAAGAAGAAGATGAATGTAGAAGGCAAGGTGGAGAAATACAAAGCTCGGTTGGTAGCGAAAGGTTATTCCTAGGTGCCGGGAATTGATTTTGGTGATATTTTTTCTCCTGTTGCCAAGGTTACTTCTATTAGATTACTTTTATCTGTTGCTGCTGCATTTGATTTTGAGATAGAACATATGGATGTGAAGACAACATTTCTTCATGGGGATCTAGAAGAGGAGATCTACATGAAGCAACCTGAAGGCTTTATGGTGAAGGGTAAGAAATAACTGGTATGCAGGTTGAAGAAGTCTCTGTATGGGTTAAAACAATCACCAAGGATGTGGTATCAGAAATTTGATACCTATATACGGGGACTTGGCTTCACCAGAAGCAAGGAGGATCACTGTGTTTATTTTAAATTAATTGGTGATCGTGTTATTTATTTGGTCTTGTATGTGGATGATATGTTGTTGATTGGAAATGACAAAGAAATTATCCAAGATTTGAAGACCCAACTGTTCTCCAAATTCGACATGAAGGATCTGGGTGCTGCAAACTATATTTTGGGCATGGAAATTAAGAGAGATCGGGCAGAGAGGAAGCTCTGGTTAAACCAGAGGAAGTATGTCGAGACTATATTGCAGAGGTTCAATATGCAGGATAGTAAACTGGTGAATGTTCCTATTCCTGTAGGTGTAAAGCTGTCTGCTGAATAGTGTCCCAAGACACAAGAAGAAGAGGAGTATATGTCTCGTGTTCCATATGCAAGTGCAGTGGGTAGCCTGATGTATGCAATGGTCTGTACTAGACCAGACATTGCACATGCAATGGGAGTATTGAGCAGGTTTATGTCAAACCCAGGGAAGGAGCATTGGACAGCAGTGAAGCGGGTTTTCAGATATTTACGTGGCACTAATGATTATGGCTTGTGCTACCAGGGAAGACCAGGATTGGAAAGAATGTTGGACATTCGTGGTTTTGTTGATGCAGACTGGGCTGGAGATCCGGACCAAAGAAGATCTACAAGTGGGTATGTGTTTAGCCTATTTGGAGGTGCAGTCAGTTGGATGAGTAAAAGACAGTCTGTAGTGGCGCTTTCAACTACAGAGGCAGAATACATAGCAGCCACTCATGCAAGCAAGGAAGCAGTTTGGTTGCAGAGATTGTGTTCAAGTATGGGGTTGGTATAGCAAGCTATAAGGATAGACTGTGATAGCCAAAGTGCAATTTTCTTGGCTAAGAACCCTGCTTATCATTCAAAGACAAAGCATATTGATGTTCAATATCACTTTGTTAGAGATATGGTTGAGGCTAAAAGGGTGTTGTTGGTAAAGGTGGACACTTTGAAGAATGTTGCATATGCATTGACAAAGTCTGTGAGCACTCATAAGTTCTCTTGGTGTAGAGAAACAATGGGTGTTGAAGAATTGGGCCAAATGACTAAGCTCTCCTGTGGCCCCCTGTGGAAAGAAAACAACAAGTGGGAGAATGTTGGGTATGTGTTATATTCTTTCCACGATTGGCCCCACGCGCTGTATGTTGCGTCGGGCGTAGCTGGGGGGTCACGAGGGGTGAAGCAGTCCCCACCGTTGGGGTCCGGATCTGCCCATGGTTTTGTGCATGGTTTTGCACATGGTTTTGGGGTTCGATGGTTTTCGGCCCCTGGTATTTTTGTAGATCCGGTCAAGGGAACTACGGTTATGTTCTAATCCAGGGTTAATGGATTTGGGTTTATGTATGCTCCGGCATGTATATATATGTGTTGTAACACTAAAAGGAATATAATGAAAAATCAAGTTGGTCGTCCCGATTTGGGATCCAGGGGAAAATCTCTGTGTTTATCTGTTTTATGTTTTATGCTCTTGCTATTGTTTATTTTCTGTTATAAGAATCGTGTGTAGATATTTCTGTTCAGGGTTAAAACCTACAATTTTACAGCTTGTTCATGCTTCAGTTGTGCCTAGGTAAGTTTCATTTCCCTCTTTTAGGGTTTTGGAGGTAATTGCTCTTGGATAGTCAAATAGTCAGTAAAACTTGTATCCTAATGTTCATACACCTTCTCTTATCCTTAATGTACCTTATTAAACACTTCCCATCATTGAGATTCCCCAAATTCCTCATTTTTGCACAAACCCTAATTTCTTGCTACAACTTGGCAATTTTCTAGGCTAGGCCTGTGTTTTGCCCTTTTGGACCCCTTCCCCTCACTCAATCTCTCAAATTCCACTTTCCCCTGCTTCCTAACATCCCTCCCTACTTCCCAAAATTTTCTCAAGAATTTAGAAGCCCCTTATCCCCTTCATTTCGCTTCATTTCGACAAATCCCTTGTTCCACACATCGGGATAGATTTCACTCAAATGATGTTTCTGAGAAATAAAAGATGAATTTGGGAAACATGAGAGAGGTTTTTGTCCAAAATAGGCCAAGGAAGAAAAAAATTCTTCAATTTTTACACAGGTGTCATGGTTTTATAGAAATGTCAAAAATACCGTTGCCTCAGGAGAATTGAATGCACCTCTGAAGTGACCTTGGGAAAATCACGATTTCTCCTAGCTTGGTTGGCCAAATGACTTTCTTGATGAGTCAAATGATAACTAGACACAAAGAGATTTCCAATGAGCTATCCTGAGCTCAATTTGTAGTTGAGGAAGACTTTCAAAATTTGATTGCAACAGCACTCTCCCTTGAGGCAGCCTCATTCTGCTCATTTTGACTAGTCTTGGGAGATTTGATTTTGACAGGGTAAATGAACTCCAAATTGCAAAATTATACTTGGGTTGGAAAGGAGACTCAAATATATTTCCAACGAGCTATCATGCACCGAATTTGGACATCGGGATGGCCTCCAAAAGCCTCCTGCGAAATGGCGCGACACATAGAAAAGTGGGCGCGGCGCATTGGGTTGGTGCGCGACGCATTGGGCCAGAACACAAGATTTTTGCCATTTATTTCAGCCATCAAATTTTTCTTAGTCTCTCCTTGTTCAAGTGAGTCAAAGCCACTTATTCATTTCTCTTAACAAGTGTTTGGTGTTGGTATGAAATTTTAAATGCGAAAAACTCAAAATCCTACTCTCATGTTTTAAAAATGCTCCTAGGGTTTTAAATTTGGTTTGGTGTCAATCATTGCTACTTACCCCATCTATTACCTCTGCTCATTTTATCATTACCACAGTTTATTTCCCTATTCATTTACATCCTAAACCATCTATATCCCTTGTTCCCATTTTTCCTATCCCTAAACCCTATTATTTCCTACCATTTTCCCTCTCCCATATCATTTGTAGCAAATTCCCATTACTCCTATCCCTAAATCCTTTCACTCCCTTTTCTTATCCCTTTCCCTATCATTTACAAAAAATCTCCAAATCCCATATCCCAAACATGTCAAGTGATTGTCCCATATTTTAAATCCACTTGACAAAAACCCCACTTTTCCCCACTGTTCCATATTCCTCACAGTCCCTCATTTCCCTTTGGCACATTTGGCACTTGGAGATGAAGACACCGAGTCCTAAATTTATCATTTTAAAAAATTCAAACATACACTTTTCATACACATTGCAACACCATGACGGACACCGACACATCCTATGAACAAGACAATGATTCCGCCACTGAACTGCATGCACCAGGAGGACACTGAAATGGTGAAAAAGGCCTGATCCACTCCAAATCTTGGTCGAAGCTTCTTTGGTTGAGCATGGCATATGATGGGGGACATTCACTCCAATTTTTAGCAAATTTGGAGAAAATTTTGTCATTTTTGAAATTTTGGTTGCAAAACAGGTTTTTCTGCTTGACGCGTCGCGCCACTCGACGCGCGCTTACGTTTGAGAGATATTCTGGAGGAAAAATTTACATTTTTGGATTTTTTATGAAAATTTATGCATGCTCAGGAATGGCCGAGAGATTTCATCAAGTTCTGGGTGGTTTAAAGGGTCAAAAACACCTTGAAAATGGCCTTTCTGCCACTTTTTGCACCAGTAGGAACCAGTCTTGGGAGATTGAACTTTTGGAGGGACAAATGGACACCAAATCCAGAAATTCCACTTGGTTTGGATAGTAGACAGACAGGGCTTTCCAACGAGATATCATGAGATCAATTTGGTGTTTGGAAAAATACTGAGAGGGGGGGGGGGGGGGGTGAATCAGTATTTACTGCATATTCAAAACTTTTTACTTTTTCATTCCTTAAAACCCATACGCTACTTTGCTGAAGCCAAGTAGCGTATACACGCGAATATCCTTCATAAAACTTGCGTACACACAGAGATCTAATTACGCCATTAGTTCTTCACTTATATCATTCCATCATTCATTCATTAGATGTTCTATAAACAGTAAACATGTGCAGTAAGAACAGAATAAACCATCACACAAAGCATCACACATGAACACCAGGATTTTTAGGTGGAAACCCAAGTCGAGAGAAAACCACCGCTGCAGTTGCTCAGCCTTCAATATTTTATTATAGAAAAAACATCTTACAACATATGTGCTGGTGCAGACTCTACCAGCAAGCAGGCACCCACCTGCGCTCGTTTACCAGCCTCTCCTGGAAGGGAGCTCCAACCCCCTGACTCGTTTACCAGCCTCTCCTGGAAGGGAGCTACGACCCCCCGATATCGTTTACCAGCCTCACCTGGAAGGGAGCTACGACCCCCTGACTGAAGGCTACAACCCTCAGCACCTCTATGGACCATGTTTCATCAATTTTCACATTGGATCCAACAACTTCAATAGAACACAACTTACAGGCCACATTTCATCATATTTTCAGACTGGACCCTTTCCATACTTTTAAGCACAAACATACATCATGAACAGATACTTATCAACACAGATCAGATAGCAGAAACACAGCAGAACAGATCAGATATTTCATACCCCTTGCTTCAGCAAACCCTAGTTTGCATACGCGCTTTCCCTTCACTGATGTCGCGTATATACGTGCTTCCGTCCACACAAACCAGCGTATACCTCTGTATGTATTTCATTGCGCATACGCGCTTTCTATTCAGCGAAGCCGCGTATATACGCTCTTCCTCCGTGGCGAAGTAGCGTATAGATCTTCAATCATTATAAAGCAGTATACTTCTTCAGATCATATATTTAGTTCAGATTCAACCCTTTACATCAGACAGATGTTTGCCTCATCACAGATCTAATCACTCCATAAACAGATCTAGAAAATACAAGTACATTTCAGATCTAGAGATCCTGCTTCATCATTTCTTCATAAGTGCATCATAGATTCAGATCTATCATCAAACCTTTACCCTTTCCATACATATATACTTCACAGAGAAGTATTCATTCAAGCTCAGACATCTTGTACCCACTCTACTCATGTTTTGCACAATGAATTTCTTCTCCTTATATAGGTTTATCCTTTTTCAATACCATGAGCCCCTTTTTCAATACCATGGGCCAAAACAATACCATGAGCCCAAAACTACCTGGACGGGGTCAATTAGGTGGATCATTACCCAATACTATGGGTCAATACTATGGTGGTTACCCTTGGTTTTTCACTTGTTGAGCGCTTTTGCCCATACGCGACTTCCCCTAGGCCAATCCGCGTATACCTAGAGACATACTCTTTTTCATCATAGAATTAGCACATGTTGAATTCCTTTCTTCATTGCCTTCTGTTCACACTGTAGATACATCAGATTTCCTTCATCAAGTAAGTTGTCATCATCTTCATCAAGTGGGTTGTCTTTCAAGGACAACACTCAGCATCATATTGTCAACAAACATCATATCACATCAGATTTACATCATTTACCAAGTCCATCAAGTCAAGAGTAACTTCATCAGGTGGTTTGCCATCAAGGACAACACATGTCAACAGTCGCATGTCTTCATCTTCATTTGGTGGGTTGCCATCAAGGACAACACTCTGCATCATATTTCCAACAATCTCCCCCTTTGGACTTGATGGCAACCATGATGGTGTTTGGTTACCACAACAGATAGATACATTAAGAATACAATGACACCATGTCACTCTCCCAAATATTTGACACCATTCTGTCTCTTCATTCAAACACCATGTCACTCTTCCCCTTTGACATCAAGGGCAAAGGGCGGATCAAAAACCAACATACTCTTCCCCTTTTCTCCTCATGTGGAAGAAGCGTTCTGCAGATATGATATGTACTGAAGTGGCCAAGCTCCCCCTCAGTTCAAGCTGAAACTTTAAAACATATTTTCAATGAAGTACATGACTCTATGAACTTCCTATCACCAAAGACTCATACTTACATCAATTATCCATCCAAGTGGATTTACATATGAGACTCAACTACCCAACCAAGTGGGTTTACAAATTTGACTCAGCTACCCAACCAAGTGGGTTTACAAAATTTGACTCGGCTACCCAACCAAGTGGGTTTACAAATTTGACAAGTCCTTACATGACGGAATATTACAATTTTACAACATGGGTCTCAACAAGACCTTTTCATCAAACTACAAATATAACTTTAAGACCAACACCAGAAATTCCTCAAGAAAGAGAACATATTTCAGAACCATCATAATGCCAACACTGCATTATACTCAGCAAAGCTAATGCTCCCCCTGAATCTGTGCAACCAAGCAATCTTTCCAAATGACTAAGGCTCCCCCTTAGGTTGAGCATCCTAAAAAACTTCCACCAACAAATCATCAAGGCATCTTCATCAAAACATTAGAAACAGAATTATGAGAACTGGAACACCACCATAGATACCAAACAGCACTGCAGCTGTGCTGAAGAGAGCTGAACCAACCAAAAATTGCCAGCAATCAAACATACGCGGTTTTCTGTGCAGGAACTCGCGCATATACGCGACTGTGTTTTAGGAAACCCGCGTATCCCAAGCCATATTCTAAATTTCAACTAGATCTGATTCTCTGTGAGGCAAAGACAGTGTTCAACTTCTTTCTGAGATATTTGAATGCTTCCCTGGACTACAGATAGATAGAACATTGTAGTGGTGTCTTCAAGCGTCATCCAATGGTTGTAGCATCAGCACAATAGTAACCAAGCCTTCAGATTCTTTGTAGCATCAATACAATCTTTCCAAGAGAGATTCTCATATCAGAACAACATCTTCACATAGGTGTCAATCATCCATGTGGTCCAACATCACCATGATCTTCAAGATTTAACATGAAGTGACATATGTAGGCAAAAGATCTCTCAACCATAGTAACACACTCTTCATGATTTATTTCTGAATCAAATGACATCCAACTCATCCATGTGTGAGTACAAAAGATACTTATCAGCAACCAGGGCTCAAAAACTCATTATAATAAACCATGTACCAAGTCATCATCATTTGAGCATGAGTATCACAAAAACCAAAGAATAAGCAGTCATATTGCCAACAATGCAATCATTAGTATTCAACCTGTTGCTCCCCCTAAACCAGTGCTCTTCCTTAACTTGTGCAATCTGAAACACCTTCAACAGCAAGTCATCAGCAACAATCTCTGCATGGGCTGCCCTTATCTCTGAATTATAAGACTTTCATCTCAACAACGAATGCTCTTCATCATAAAGCAACCAGGCTTCATCCATAATCTTCAACACAAGAACCCATGTATCATTTCATTATCAGGAGTATAACCAGAATGATGCTAACAGTGCAATCATCATCAGTCAGACTGATGCTCCCCCTGGACCTCTACTCTAGATCTTCAGCTATCAGATAAATTTTCTTATCATCAATGCATACGCGACTGTGTCTGCTGAAACTCGCGTGTATACGTGACTTTTGTGAATAGAACTCGCGTATGGAAAGTGAAACATAGAAATTTTTCACATTCCTTTATCTCCCCCTGAACTTGTCCTTCCTGTACCTGTCCTTTCCACATCAGATGCGCTGTCAGAAGTAAACATAACCAGAATAATCAAATCAACCATGAGAGTCATCATACATTGCTCCCCTTGTGACGATACATTACTAAATCTCATAATGTATCCCACATCATTCCTGCAGTCAATCAGAGAAGTAAGCTTCCAGAAGCGGATGACTGCAGTAGGGTCTGAATTCCCTATGTTTCTGATCGGTCCTCCTTCTTTTTCCAAATTTTCTTGAGCTTTCCAACTGTGTGCTGAAAATTGTCCACTTTTCCAGATCTGTTCATCCTGCATTCTTTTTCTACATGTCCATACTTGTTACAAGCATAACATCTCATGTGGCCAGAGAAATAAACATAAGAATCATAATGAGTATTTCTATTCTTCCTCCTTTTACAATCAGCTGCTGTATGTCCATACTTGTTACATGAAAAACAATATCACTTGAATAAACCAGAGTACCTTTCTGAGTAGAATCTGTTTGTTTGAGGCTGAAATGATCTGCTCCTACAATTTGCTGCAACATGCCCATAATTATGACATTTGAAACATTCAACATTATTGAATGATTTCTTTTGAGATTTCATCATTGTTGATTGACCTTTTGTTTCTTTTGACTCTTTAGGTTTTGCATTGACTTCCTTTGAATCTTTAGCACTTCCTTGTGAACTAGATTCTCCTTTAACAGTTTCATGAAAACCAAGACCAAGTTTGATAGAAGGAGACCTTTGACTACTAAGAATATTATCCAGAATCTTAGTACTATATTGAAACCTCAAAAGTCTAACCTTTTCTTCTAATTTACCTTTGAGAATGTTTACCTCAACCTCCAGGGCTTGACATTGCTTTGTCATGCTTTCTTCTTTCCTTCTTCCATCTTCTACTTGATCCTTCAGATTTAGAATCTCTTCTTTCAACCAATTTTCGTTTACTTCATATGTTTGTTGTAGCTCTTCATTCTTCTTCTTCGATGCTTTGAGATCTTCTTTCAGAGATATGTTTTCTGCTTCAAGTCCTGCATTCTTCTTATTTGATTTATCCAGGTCTTCTTTGAGGGAAATGATTTCTGCTTCGAGTCCTTCCTTTTCAAATGATTGTAGAGATTCCTCACTCTTCTTACTTGATGTTTCAAGTTTTGCTTGTAGAGAGATGATTCCAGCTTCAAGACTTTCATTCTTCCTTTTTGATTTTTCCAGATCTGTTTTTAGAGAAACGTTTTCTTCTTTAATTCCTTCATTCTTCTTATTTGATTCTTCAAGATCTGCTTGCAGAGAGATGATTCTAGCTTCATATACTTTACTTTGACTGTATACATCATCGAACATCCTTTTCAGTCTAAATACCAAAGCTTTGTTAGCAGAATCCTTCTCATTAAATTTTCTTTGTTGATCTTTGATAACTTCTTCTAGATCCACAACTTTTCTCTCACTATCTTCATCTTTAATCTTGAAAGCTTCTTCTAGGTCGATAGCATATTCTTCACTATCATCACTATTGTTTGCACAACTAAGATCATTCAAGGGATGACCCCAATCACTATCAGATTCATTTTTGTCAAATTCAGCTATTGCCTTACTTTGAGTAGCCTTCTTCTTTGCCATGAGCACTTGTAGAGCTTGGTCAGAATCTTCTTCATCTTCACTTTCACTATCATAATCCTTGCATATAAAATTAAGAAAAATACAAGAGCAATGGTCAATACCTGTTTCATCTCCTTCAATTTATGCTATACATGATTTCTGAGGCTTCTTCTTTCCTTGAGTAACCTTCTTCTTTTGCTTCTTTCCCATTGCGATGGATCTCCTTCAAGCGATCAAGCTTCTGCAGAAGGACCCCCTCTGATACCAATTGTTGGGAAAAATACTGAGAGGGGGGGGGGGGGGTGGGGGGTGAATTAGTATTTACTGCATATTCAAAAAAATTTACTTTTTCATTCCTTAAAACCCATACGCTACTTTGCTGAAGCCATGTAGCGTATACACGTGGATATCCTTCATAAAACTCGCGTATACACAGAGATCTAATTACACCATTAGTTCTTCACTTATATCATTCCATCATTCATTCATTAGATGTTCTATAAACAGTAAACATGTGCAGTAAGAACAGAATAAACCATCACACAAAGCATCACACATGAACACCAGGATTTTTAGGTGGAAACCCAAGTCGGGAGAAAACCACCGCTGCAGTTGCTCACCCTTCAATATTTTATTATAGAGAAAACATATTACAACATATGTGCTGGCGCAGACTTGACCAGCACGCATGCACCCACCTGCGCTCGTTTACCAGCCTCTCCTGGAAGGGAGCTCCAACCCCCTGACTCGTTTACCAGCCTCTCCTGGAAGGGAGCTACGACCCCCGATCTCGTTTACCAGCCTCACCTGGAAGGGAGCTACAACCCCCTGACTGAAGGCTACAACCCTCAGCACCACCTTGGACCACGTTTCATCAATTTTCACACTGGATCCAACAAATTCAATAGAACACCACTTGCAGGCCACATTTCATCATATTTTCAGACTGGACCCTTTCCATACTTTTAAGCACAAACATACATCACCAACAGATACTTATCAACACAAATCAGATAGCAGAAACACAGCAGAACAGATCAGATATTTCATACCCCTTGCTTCAGCAAACCCTAGTTTGCATACGCGCTTTCCCTTCACTGATGTCGCGTATATACGCGCTTCCATCCACACAAACCAGCGTATACCTCTGTATGTATTTCATTGCGCATACGCGCTTTCTCTTCAGCGAAGCCGCGTATATACGCGCTTCCTCTGCGGCGAAGTAGCGTATAGATCTTCAATCATTATAGAGCAACATACTTCTTCAGATCAGATATTCAGTTCAGATTTACCCTTTTACTTCAGACAGATGTTCGCCTCATCTCAGATCTAAGCCTTCCATAAACAGATCTAGCAAATACAAATACATTCCAGATCTAGATATTCCGCTTCATCATTTCTTCATAGGTGCACCATAGATTCAGATCTATCATCAAACCTTTACCCTTTCCATACAGATATACTTCATAGAGAAGTATTCATTCAAGCTCAGACATCTTGCACCCACACTCATGTTTTGCACAATGAATTTCTTCTCCTTATATAGGTTTATCCTTTTTCAATACCATGAGCCCCTTTTTCAATACCATGGGCCAAAACAATACCATGAGCCCAAAACTACCTGGACGGGATCAATTAGGCGGATCATTACCCAATACTATGGGTCAATACCATGGTGGTTACCCTTGGTTTTGCACTTTTTGAGCGCTTTTTCCCATACGCGACTTGGAACTTTTCTTTCCGCGTTCATACGCGACTTCCCCTAGGCCAATCCGCGTATACCTAGAGACATACTCTTTTTCATCATAGAATTAGCACATGCTGAATTCCTTTCTTCATTGCCTTCTGTTCACACTGTAGATACATCAGATTTCCTTCAACAAGTAAGTTGTCATCATCTTCATCAAGTGGGTTGTCTTTCAAGGACAACACTCAGCATCATATTGTCAAAAAACATCATATCACATCAGATTTACATCATTTACCAAGTCCATCAAGTCAAGAGTAACTTCATCAGGTGGTTTGCCATCAAGGACAACACATGTCAACAGTCGCATGTCTTCATCTTCATTTGGTGGGTTGCCATCAAGGACAACACTCTGCATCATATTTCCAACATTTCGACTTCGTGAAGTGCCTCAAAAATGGGCTCAAATTGGCGCGACGCATTGAGTTTTTGGGCGCGGCGCATAGAGGAATTTGGCTTCATTTTTACTTTTCAAATTTCGTGAATTCACTTCTAGCTTTTGACTAATAAGCCTACTTTTTGATGTAACTATTGATCTATCTTGATGTAATTTGATGATTATGATGTAATTTTGGCTCATATTTACTTGTTCTAAAAGATTCATTCACTAAAAAGTGAAAATTAAGTGAATGGAACAGTTTCCTAGCATATAGAGGCAAGTTGTTTGGCTGCCTAGATTTCAGTTCCATGTTTCGAATTGGTTGAAACATCTCCTAGAAGGATGAGCTCGACCCCTAGAGGCATGGGAAGGGGTTAGATTTGTCTATATATTGTATTTTCTGAGACATCTTCAGGGTTGGACTTTTGGGAATAGTTTGGCACCTCATTGTATATTCATTCCAGTTTTTTGGCAAAGGAAAGACCAGAGTTTTGCAGCACTTGTTGGGATCCTCGTGGCTCTGAGTTTTGATGATGTTTTTCTTCATGTATCTGTAAGTTTCATTGATGTTTATGTATTCCATTTCCCTTCTCTTTGCTTCTGAAATAAACAAATGAGTAACTAAGGTAGAATTCATTAGTTTGCTGGTGCTCTGCCTTAAACTTTTGTTTAGTTTATATTTTTTCGTCACTTGAAGAGGATCCTCGCACCCTGTCTCTTCGTGTCCCTCCACTGCCTTTTCCATCCATTCATCAATTCAAGACATCAAAATCATTGCCTTACCTTGCCTACCTCGCCCAACTTGAACTCTGCAAGAATTTGGCCTCATCCCCAAGCCCAAAATTGCCTTTCCCTTTTTCCAACAAAAAACCCCTAAAAATCATTCCAAATCCTTGATTAATATACCTAGCCTAAAATTAGCACTCATTTCAGTCATCTCAAGGCATATTGATACATTTTTCCTGAGATTGACCCGGAGAGAGCCCTCTCCTGTTCTGGTAGGGCTAGCTACCAGACTGAGCGTTGGTTGGTGTTACCCTGAATCTCGCCTTCCTTCAGCCTAAGGTGGATTTGGGCAATAACATAGTGGCGACCATACTGCGGAAGAATATGGTTTGCTTGTTGGTGTTTCTTGTTTTATAAGCTACAACCGGAGCCTGAAGTTATGCCAGGTAGCCTTCGAAATGCTTTTGCTTTTCATTAGCGGAAGTAGATAAACGTTGCTTCAGTCAATCTCCGGTCTAGCTTGTGAACGTGACACTTGACTTGTAGATTGTCTTGCCCCAGTACATGTATCAAGTTCAGATCTGATGGTTGATGGTGGACAACGATCAGACATAAGAAGGCTGAAATCATTCACCTGGTGACTCCAACTCAATGTACAGACTCCACTGGAGGACTGACTCTTTCTCTGAGAAAATGGAAGGATCTTACACTAAGTTTAGGTATCCAAAGTGGAATGGTATTCAGGATCTAGTCTGCTTTCTTGTAAACTATTTCTTTGCTGTTCTTGAAGCTGTCCTGAAAGTTTTTCAGAATTTGTTGTATGATAGAGGTGATCAAAATCTTCACTCGACCTATTCAAAGAGTGTAAATACTGAGTTTCCCTTTGATCCTGGCCTCCTTACTTGTACCACACCTTATGATGACTCTCTTCAGAGTGATGAGCCTGAAGAAAACAAAATTGATCTCGTAGCTCTTGTATATACTCCTACACCATTTTTAGTCCCAGATAGGTATAAACCTCTTGTTTTACCTTCTGTTCTTCATGCTTTCCCTACAAATTATGACCTATATCTACCGAGATTTGAAGGTGAATGTAACAATGTCAACGCTGAGCAACATGTGCAGAATGTTGAGACTTTTCTAGATCTTTTTGAAGTTGATGACGAAGATGTTAGTATTAGGCTTTTTGCTCTTTCTTTGCAAGGCCAAGTGAAGAGTTGGTTCAAAGCCCTGCCTGATGTGAGAATCTCAGATTTCCAGCAGTTCGTCGAAGTTTTCCTTGACAGGTTGGTGATCGAATAGAATCCTTTCCTTATTATAGAAGAGTATAACCAGCAGCTGAAAAGACTGCCAGGGGAGACAGTACAAAAATTTTCTGCCAGATTTAACCAAGTATATTTTTCGATGCCAGATGATATAAGACCTTCTCCTAGATCTGCTCTCTTGCATTACCCAGGTGCTTTTGATCCGGAAATGGAGTTTCAGTTGAGAGAAAGGAATCTTGCAACACTTCACGAGATGCAGAATAGTGCAGTAAATGTTGAGGCTCATTTGCTGATCCGAAGGGTAAGGTTGAAGGAAGAAGAGAAGAAAAACATAGATCCGGAGAAATCGACATCTCTAGAGGTAAAGCTTGACATGTTGGTAAGTGTAGTAGAAGAGATGATGCAAAATAACACCACAAGGAATGAGAATAATATTCAAGCCCATGACTCGCTGATCGAAGAAGAACAGGTTGTTGATCCAAAACATTTTGTTTCTTATCCCAGTTGTCATAGTGATTGTTTTATAGATCATCTTGAAGAAGAGAGAGCTGTTGATATGCCATGTATGCTTGATGATGTGTTTTATACTGATGGTTTTCCTCAGTTTGATCAGTATGATGATGATTATGTTCTCCAAATAGAAACTAATCTTGCAGACAAATCAGCAGCTTGAGTACAGTGATCAACCGATGCATATCAGCTATGACAATGACGAGGAAAGTGTAGAAAATTTTGAAGTAAGTGAAGGATCTTTTCCTTTTTGTTTTGATTCGTTTCAGTTCATCAGAGACAAATTCCATACAATCAGAAATCAATTTTCAACTAGTCTTGATCTGAACCATTTTGAGGGCAATAAAAACTTTGTTCAATATTTCTCATATTCAGATTTGCAATCACCGAGTGTCGTTGATTGTCAAGTTGCAGATGGAGCCATGGAAGCTGGCACATATGATCAAATGCTACAAGGTGACTTCGTACCATTTTGTTTTGAATCATTCCAGTTTTTGAAGGGTAAATTGCATAGTAGATCTTCAAATGAGCAGCCCATAGGAAATCAACAATCTCTCAGTTTTAATGTTGATGATGAGACAGATAGTGAAATTCTTGACCAAGTGGTTTATGATAAATCTTCTCCTGAAACGACTGATGAAATCATTTATGATACAAAACCCTCCCTAGCTCCAGATTTGCAGCCACCAACTGCAATTGAAGATCAGATTACAGATGAAGGAGTGGAAGATGAAATACATGATTTAATGATGCAAGAGAATTCTGTACCCTTTTGTTTCGAAAAAGTTTAGTTCATAAAGCAGAATCTTCGTAATATCTCTCAAGAAAAAGATGAATAGCCAGTAGGATGTCATATAGTTTCAATGGATACATCGCAGCAGTCTTCTCAAGTTTTTGATGATCCTATTGCTCGTGTGTTAGATGATGTTTGTTATAAAAATTATGCTCCATTAGCTAACCATGTGCCGGAAAATAATGTTGATGATAATCTTATGCAAAGTTCGCCTTCATTGTTTTGTTTAATAGATTTTTCATTACAAAGCCTATATCAAGATTTGCAGTCATATGAGGAGATTGATAAAGGAGACTTTTGTTCTGTTTGGAATCAGCAACAGAGTTTGGTTATGCACGAAATTCAGGATCCTTTTGACAGCTTGCTGCAATCACCCAAGAAAGACAGCACAGATGTGAGAAAAATCTTAATATCCAGCTATGAAGATTACCTGGACCAGAACAGTGATGTGTTAATGTAAATCAATAGCTATGTTTATGAAGATCCTTTCGCAGTGTTCTTGAAGTGATCCAGTCAATTCATGCTTTGCAAGTTTATCAGCAGTCAACTTGATTCTGAGTTTCCATGGGAGTTTCCTTTCGATTCTTCTCTTTTCCTGTGTATTAGAAAGCATTTGGGAAGAAATCAAATAGCAGCCAGGATGCTTACATGGTTGCATTGGTTGTTCCATTTCACTTGATCAGCTGATGAAAAGAACAATTAGAGTAGGTTGTATTGAATAAGCTCTACTTTGAGCATATTTTCCAATTTGTCAGTTGTGTTTAAGTATCAAGTCAGTTTTTAGTTGAGTGAGAGTCAGTTTGTGTCATCAAGTCATCATTTTTCAGTCATGCATTTCAGCTTGAGTTTTTTATTCCATTGCCCAATGGATGAAGGCATTGTCTGCTTTCCAAAGATCTGTAGTTCTTGGTACCTCCAAGGAGTTACCATCCCCATTGGAGCCAATGTTAGTGTCAGTCTTTGCAGCATTCCTCCAGTGATCAAACATGCTCTTACAAAGTGATTTTAAGGTGTCAAGGTCAAATTTTATCATTTCAGTGAGTCTTCAAGCAAAATTTGGTCACTAGGTATTAGGTCTAGGGTTTTCTTTCATTCCTTTCAGAGTTGTCCAAATGTTGGTCCATGTCACCAGTCAGCTGAGTGTACCATCATTCAGAGGGTTGTCATCATCATGTCAAGTTCCAAAGGGCCATTTTACACCTTTTTCATGCTTAAGTTGTGCCTAGGTAAGTTTCATTTCCCTCTTCTAGGGTTTTGGAGGTAATTGCTCTTGGATAGTCAAATCGTCAGTAAAAATTGTATCATGATGTTCATACACCTTCTCTTATCCTTAATGTACCTTATTAAACACTTCCCATCACTGAGATTCCCCAAATTCCTCATTTTTGCACAAACCCTAGTTTCTTGCTGCAACTTGGCAATTTTCTAGGCTAGGCCTGTGTTTTTCCCTTTTGGACCCCTTCCCCTCAATCAATCTCTCAAATTCCATTTTCCCCTACTTCCTAACATCCCTGCCTACTTCCAAAAATTTTCTCAAGAATTTAGAAGCCCCTTATCCCCTTCATTTCGCTTCATTTCGACAAATCCCTTGTTCCACACATCAGGATAGATTTCACTCAAATGATGTTTCTGAGCAATAACAGATGAATTTGGGAAACCTGAGAGAGGTTTCTGTCCAAAATAGGCTGAGGAAGAAAAAAATCTTTAAATTTTGACACAGGTGTCATGGTTGTAAAGAAATGTCAAAAATACCGTTGCCTCAGGAGAATTGAATGCAACTCTGAAGTGACCTTGGGAAAATCAAGATTTCTCCTAGCTTGGTTGGCCAAATGACTTGCTTGATGAGTCAAATGATAACTAGACACAAATATATTTCCAATGAGCTATCATGAGCTCAATTTGGAGTTGAGGAAGACTTTCAAAAGTTTACTGCAACAGCACTCTGCCTTGAGGTAGCCTCATTCTGCTCATTTTGACTAGTCTTGGGAGATGTGATTTTTGACAGGGTAAATGAACTCCAAATTACAAAATTATACATGGGGTGGAAAGGAGACTCAAATAAATTTCCAATGAGCTATCACACACCCAATTTGGACATCGAGAAGGCCTCCAAAATCCTCCTGCAAAATTGCGCGACGCATTGGGTTTGTGCGCGGCGCATTGGGTTTGTGCGCGGCGCATTGGGCCAGAACACAAGATTTTTGCCATTTATTTCACCCATCAAATTTTTCTCAGTCTCTCCTTGTTCAAGTGAGTCAAATCCACTTCCTCATTGCTCTTAACAAGTGTTTGGTGTTGGTATGAAATTTTAAATGCGAAAAACTCAAAATCCTACTCTCATGTTTTAAAAATGCTCCTAGGGTTTTAAATTTGGTTTGGTGTCAATCATTGCTACTTACCCCATCTATTACCACTGCTCATTTTATCATTACCATAGTTTATTTACCTATTCCTTTACATCCTAAACCATCTATATCCCTTGTTCCCATTTTCCCTATCCCTAAACCCTATTATTTCCTACCATTTTCCCTCTCCCATATCATTTGTAGAAAATTCCCATTACTCCTATCCATAAATCCTTTCACTCCATTTTCTTATCCCTTTCCCTATAATTTACAAAAAATCTCCAAATCTCATATCCCAAACATGTCAAGTGATTGTCCCATATTTTAAATCCACTTGACAGAAACTCCACTTTTCCCCACTGTTCCATATTCCTCACAGTCCCTCATTTCCCTTTGGCACATTTGGCACTTGGAGATGAAGACACCGAGTCCTAAATTTATTATTTTCAACAAATCAAACATACACTTGTCATACACATTGCAACACCATGACGGACACCGACACATCCTATGAACAAGACAATGATTCCGCCACTGAACTGCATGCACCAGGAGGACACTCAAACGGTGAAAAAGGCCTGATCCACTCCAAATATTGGCTGAAGCTCCTTTGGCTGAGCATGGCACATGATGGGAGACCTTCACTCCAAGTTTTAGCAAATTTGGAGAAAATTTTGTCATTTTTGAAAATTTGGTTGCAAAACAGGTTTTTCTGCCCGACGCGTCGCGCCACTCGACGCGCGCTTACGTTTGAGAGATCTTCTGGAGGAAAAATTTACATTTTTGGATTTTTTATGAAAATTTATGCATGCTCAGGAATGGCTGAGAGATTTCATCAAGTTCTGGGTGGTTTAAAGGGTCAAAAACACCTTGAAAATGGCCCTTCTGCCACTTTTTGCACCAGCAGGAACCAGTCTTGGGAGATTGAACTTTTGGAGGGGCAAACGGACACCAAATCCAGAAATTCCACTTGGGTTCGATATTAGACAGATAGGGCTTTCCAACGAGATATCATGAGCTCAATTTTGACTTCGGGAAGAGCCTCAAAAATAGGCTCAAAGTGGCACGACGCATTGAGTTTTTGGGCGCAACGCATAGAGGAATTTGGCTTCATTTTTACTTTTTAGCTCAGAAATTCACCCAGTTTTGACTAGTTTCACTTTTTGATGTAACTATTGATCTATATTGATGTAATTTGATGATTATGATGTAATTTTGGCTCATACTTACTTGTTCTAGAGGATTCATTCACTAAAAGGTGAAAATTAAGTGAATGGATCAGTTTCCTAGCATATAGAGGCAAGTTGTTTGATTGCCTAGATTTTAGTTCCTTGTTTAGAATTGGTTGAAACAGCTCCTAGAAGGATGAGCTCGACCCCTAGAGGCATTGGAAGGGGTTAGGATGGTCTATATGATGTATTTTCTCAATAATTTTCAGTGGCTGGACTCTTGGGAATAGTTTGGCACCTCATTGTATATTCATTTCAGTATTTTTGGCAAAGGAAAGACCATAGTTTTGCAGCACTTGTTGGGATCCTTGTGGCTCTGAGTTTCGATGATGTTTTTCTCCATGTATTTGTAAGTTTCATTAATGTTTTATGTATGCCATTTCCCTTCTCTTTGCCTCTAAGATTAAACAAATGAGTAACTAAGGTAGAATTCATTAGTTTGCTGGTGCTCTGCCTTAAACTTTTGTTTAGTTTTATATTTTTTCGTCAGTTTGAAGAGGATCCTTGCACCCTCTTTCCCTCTTCAGCTCCTCCACTGTCTTTTCCATCCATTCATTGAATCTAAGACATCAAATTCATTTCCTTCCCTGCCCCAACTTGAACTCTGCAAGAATTTTGCCTCATCCCCAAGCCCAAAATTGCCTTTCCCTTTTTTCCAACAAAAACCCCTAAAAATCATTCCAAACTCCTTGATTAATATACCTAGCCTAAAATTAGCACTCACTTCAGTCATCTCAAGCCCTATTGATACATTTTTCCTGAGATTGACCCGGAGAGAGCCCTCTCCTGTTCTGGTAGGGCTAGCTACCAGACTGAGCGTGGTATGATGTTACCCTGAACTCGCCTTCCTTCAGCCTGAGGTGGATTTAGGAAATAACATAGTGAAGACCATACTGGGGAAGAAAATGGTTGGCTTGTTGGTGTTACTTGTTTTATAAGCTACAGACGGAGCCTGAAGTTAGCCAGTTAGCCTTCGAAACGCTCTTGATTTTCATTAGCGAAAGTAGATAAACGCTGCTTCAGTCAATCTCTGGTCTAGCTTGTGAACGTGACACTTGACTTGTAGATTGTCTTTCCCCAGTACATTTATCAAGTTCAGATCTGATGGTTGATGGTGGACAACGATCAGACATAAGAAGGCTAAAATCATTCACCTGGTGACTCCAACTCAATATAGAGACTCCACTGGAGGACTAACTCTTTCTCTGAGAAAATGGAAGGATCTTACACTAAGTTCAGGTATCCGAAGTGGAATGGTATTCAGGATCTAGTCTGCTTTCTTGTAAACTATTTCTTTGATGTTCTTCAAGCTGTCCTGAAAGTTTTTTAGAATTTGTTGTATGAGAAAGGTGATCAAAATCTTCACTCGACCTATTCAAAGAGTGTAAATACTGAGTTTCCCTTTGATCTTGGCCTCCTTACTTTTCCCACATCTTATGTTGACTCTCTTCAGAGTGATGAGCCTGAAGAAAACCAAACTGATCCCGTAGCTCTTGTATATACTCCTACACCTTTTATAGTCCCAGATAGGTATAAACCTCTTTTTCTACCTTCTATTCTTCATGCTTTCCCTAAAAATTATGACCTATATCTACCAAGATTTGATGGTGAATGTAACAACGTCAATGCTGAGCAACATGTGCAGAATGTTGAGACTTTTCTAGACCTTTTTGAAGTTGATGACGAAGATGTTAGTATTAGGCTTTTTGCTCTTTCTTTGCAATCCAAAGTCAAGAGTTGGTTTAAAGCCCTTCCTGATGCGAGCATCTCAGATTTCCAGCAGTTCATCGAAGTTTTCCTTGACAGGTGGGTGATCAAAGATATTAGCTATGACAATGACCAGTAGGATGTCATATAGTTTCAATGGATACATCGCAGCAGCCTTCTCAAGTTTTTGATGATCCTATTGCTCGTGTGTTAGATGATGTTTGCTGTAAAAATTCTGCTCCATTAGCTAACCATGTGTCGGAAAAGAATGTTGATGATAATCTTATGCAAAGGTCGCCTTCATTGTTTTGTTTAACATATTTTTCATTACAAAGCCTATATCAAGATTTTCAGTCATATGAGGAGATTGATAAAGGAGACTTTTGTTCTGTTTGGAATCAGTAACAGAGTTTGGTTATGCACGAAATTCAAGATCCTTTTGACAGCTTGCTGCAATGACCCAAGAAAGACATCACAGATGTGAGAAAAATCTTAATATCTAGCTATGAAGATTACCTGGACCAGAACAATGATGTGTTAATGGAAATCAATAGCTATGTTTATGAAGATCCTTTCGCAGTGTTCTTGAAGTCATCCAGTCAATTCATGCTTTGCAAGTTTATCAACAGTCAACTTGATTCCGAGTTTCCATGGGAGTTTCCTTTCGATTCTTCTCTTTTCCTGCATATCAGAAAGCATTTGGGAAGAAATCAAATAGCAGCCATGATGCTTACATGGTTGCATTGGCTGTTCCATTTCACTTGATCAGCTGATGAAAAGAACAATTAGAGTAGGTTGTATTGAATAAGCTCTACTTTGAGCATCTTTTCCAGTTTTTCAGTTGTCTTTAAGTATCGAGTCAGTTTTTAGTTGAGTGAGAGTCAGCTTGTGTCATCAAGTCATCAATTTTCAGTCATGCATTTCAGCTTGAGTTTTTGATTCCATTGTCCAATGGATGAAGGCATTGTTTGCTTTCCAAAGATATGTAGTTCTTGGCACCTCCAAGGAGCTACCATCCCCATTGGAGCCAATGTTAGTGTCAGTCTTTGCAGCCTTCCTCCAGTGATCAAACATGCTCTTACATAGTGATTTTAAGGTGTCAAGGTCAAATTTTGTCATTTCAGTGAGTCTCCCAGCAAAATTTGGTCACTAGGTATTAGGTCTAGGGTTTTCTTTCATTCCTTTCAGAGTTGTCCAAATGTCGGTCCATGTCACCAGTCAGCTGAGTGTACCATCATTCAGAGGGTTTTCATCATCATGCCAAGTACCAAAGGGTAATTTTACACCTTGTTCATGCTTCAGTTGTGCCTAGGTAAGTTTCATTTCCCTTTTCTAGGGTTTTGGAGGTAATTGCTCTTGGATAGTGAAATCGTCAGTAAAACTTGTATCCTGATGTTCATACACCTTCTCTTATCCTTAATTTACCTTATTAAACACTTCCCATCACTTAGATTCCCCAAATTCCTCATTTTTGCACAAACCCTAGTTTCTTGCTACAACTTGGCAATTTTCTAGGCTAGGCCTGTGTTTTTCCCTTCTGGACCCCTTCCCCTCACTCAATCTCTCAAATTCCACTTTCCCCTGCTTCCTAACATCCCTCCCTACTTCCCAAAATTTTCTCAAGAATTTAGAAGCCCCTTATCCCCTTCATTTCGCTTCATTTCGACAAATCCCTTGTTCCACACATCGGGATAGATTTCACTCAAATGATGTTTTTGAGCAATAAAAGATGAATTTGGGAATGCTGAGAGAGGTTTTTGTCCAAAATAGGCCAAGGAAGAAACACCTCCTTCACTGTTTACACAGGTGTCATGGCTTTAGAGAAATGTCAAAAATACCATTGCCTCAGGAGAATTGAATGCACCTCTGAAGTGACCTTGGGAAAATCACGATTTCTCCTAGCTTGGTTGGCCAAATGACTTTCTTGATGAGTCAAATGATAACTAGACACAAATATATTTCCAATGACCTATCATGAGCTCAATTTGGAGTTGAGGAAGACTTTCAAAAGTTGACTGCAACATCACTCTGCCTTGAGGCAGCCTCATTCTGCTCATTTTGACTAGTCTTGGGAGATTTGATTTTTTACAGGGTAAATGAACTCAAAATTGAAACATTCCACTTGGGTTGGAAAGTATACCCAAAGATATTTCCAACGAGCTATCACACGCCCAATGTTGACATCGGGAAGGCCTCCAAACGCCTCCTGCAAAATGGCGAGGCACATAGAAAAGTGGGCGCGGCGCATTGGGTTGGTGCGCGGCGCATTGGGCCAGAACACAAGATTTTTTCCATTTATTACACCCATAAAATTTTTCTCAATCTCTCCTTGTTCAATTTAGTCAAAGCCACTTCCTCATTTCTCTTAAAAAGTGTTTGGTGTTGGTATGAAATTTTAAATGCGAAAAACTCAAAATCCTACTCTCATGTTTTAAAAATGCTCCTAGGGTTTTAAATTTGGTTTGGTGTCAATCATTGCTACTTACCCCATCTATTACCACTACTCATATTATCATTACCAAAGTTTATTTCCCTATTCCCTTACATCCTAAACCATCTATATCCCTTGTTCCCATTTTCCCTATCCCTAAACCCTATTATTTCCTACCATTTTCCCTCTCCCATATCATTTGTAGCAAATTCCCACTACTCCTATCCCTAAATATTTTCACTCCCTTTTCTTATCCCTTTCCCTATCATTTAAAAAAAATCTCCAAATCCCATATCCCAAACATGTCAAGTGATTGTCCCATATTTTAAATCCACTTGACAGAAACTCCACTTTTCCCCACTGTTCCATATTCCTCACAGTCCCTCATTTCCCTTTGGCACATTTGGCACTTGGAAACGAAGACACCGAGTCCTAAATTTCTCATTTTCAACAAATCAAACATACACTTGTCATACACATTGCAACACCATGACGGACACTGATACATCCTATGAACAAGACAGTGATTCCGCCACTGAACTGCATGCACCAGGAGGACACTGAAACGGTGAAAAAGGCCTGATCCACTCCAAATCTTGGCCAAAGCTTCTTTGGATGAGCATGGCACATGATGGGGGACCTTCACTCCAGGTTTTAGAAAATTTGGAGAAAATGTTGTCATTTTTTAAATTTTGGTCGCAAAACAGGTTTTTCTGCCTGACGCGTCGCACCACTAAACGAGCCCTTACGTTTGAGAGATCTTCTGGAGGAAAACTTTAAATTTTTGGATTTTTTATGAAAATTTATGCATGCTCAAGAATGGCCGAGATATTTCATCAAGTTCTGGGTGGTTTAAAGGGTCAAAAACACCTTGAAAATGGCCTTTCTGCCACTTTTTGCACCAACAGGAACTAGTCTTGGGAGATTGAACTGTTGGAGGGGAAAATGGACACCAAATCCAGAAATTCCACTTGGGTTGGATAGTAGACAGATAGGGATTTCCAACGTGATATCATGAGCTCAATTTGGACTTCGGGAAGTGCCTCAAAAGCAGGCTCAAAATGGCGCGACGCATTGAGTTTTTGGGCGCGGCGCATAGAGGAATTTGGCTTCATTTTTACTTTTCAGCTCAGAAATTCGCCCAGTTTTGACTAGTTTCACTTTTTTATGTAACTATTGATCTATCTTGATGTAATTTGATGATTATGATGTAATTTTGGCTCATACTTACTTGTTCTAGAGGATTCATTCACTAAAAGGTGAAAATTAAGTGAATGGATCAGTTTCCTAGCATATAGAGGCAAGTTGTTTGATTGTCGAGATTTCAGTTCCTTGTTTAGAATTGGTTGAAATAGCTCCTAGAAGGATGAGCTAGACCCCTATAGGCATGGGAAGGGGTTAGGATGGTCTATATGATGTATTTTCTCAATCATTTTCAATGGTTGGACTCTTGGGAATAGTTTGGCACCTCATTTTATATTCATTTCAGTATTTTTGGCAAAGGAAAGACCAGAGTTTTGCAGCACTTGTTGGGATCCTTGTGGCTCTGAGTTTCGATGATGTTTTTCTCCATGTATCTGTAAGTTTCATTAATGTTTTATGTATTCCATTTCCCTTCTCTTTGCCTCTAATATTAAACAAATGAGTAACTAAGGTAGAATTCATTAGTTTGCTGGTGCTCTGCCTTAAACATTTGTTTAGTTTTATATTTTTTCGTCAGTTCGAAGAGGATCCTTGCGCCCTCTTGCCCTCTTCAGCTCCTCTGATGTCTTTTCCATCCATTCATTGAATCTAATACATCAAAGTCATTGCCTTCCTTGCCCCAACCTGAACTCTGCAAGAATTTGGCCTCATCCCCAAGTCCAAAATTGCCTTTCCCTTTTTTCCAACAAAAACCCCTAAAAATCATTCCAAACTCCTTGATTAATATACCTAGCCTAAAATTAGCACTCATTTCAGTCATCTCAAGCTCTATTGATACATTTTTCCTGAGATTGACCCGAAGATAGCCCTCTCTTGTTCTGGTAGGGCTAGCTACCAGACTGAGCGTGGTATGATGTTACCCTGAACTCACCTTCCTTCAGCCTGAGGTGGATTTAGGCAATAACAGAAGGTAAATCCTCTCTACGGACAGAGATGATCCCTTTGCCCCTAGGGTGGGTCTAGTAACAAAAGGACACGCTAAATTGTTGCTTCCTAGTTAATGAATGAGCAAAAGACATGGTAGATGGACCTACCTTGAATCCAACACTGTCGATGTTGCGAAAAGAGTAGTGGTCTTTCACTCCTGCCTTGGCAAGTCACGATCCGTTCGCTATCATGCTCAGATACCCGCACATAGGAAAAATAACAAAAATATCATATGAAATAATAGTTTCACTCACAACTATTAGCCTGTCAAAGAGGGCTAAAAATATTGCATCAAATAAACACCATAACACAATAGTGGAACCAAACCGTAGTCATGTACATTAATGAGTAGAAGGAAGACTACAACCGATACTTTAACACCATAATCTCCTCTAGTGGGGTTCAGACGAAATACATCTCCACTGTCGGTCAGGGAATTCAGACTCAATCTCTCTCAGAAGTCATCGACTCAACCTTTCTTAACACAATATTTCTTACTCTATCTCCTCTAGCAACTTAATTGTAGTATAATTCTCCTAGTTCAGCTATTCATTCGTTCCGCTATAATTTGTTCAACTAGCTTCTAATAAAGGAGATAGTTTCTTATATAGAGGGAAGAGAGGAGGTTGGGATCCATACAAATCTGGGAGGGAGTCTTATCCTTTAGGAGAGTTCCAAGGGAGGTGGAAACTACTAACTAAAGGAAGGAGTTCGTGGTTGTTTCAGTTCAACCACTCCTAATGGCTCATCCCTGAGGTAGTTGGAATAGAACCTCCGCCTCTATTTTTAAAAAACATTCCATAAACAGCTAGGCGCAGGTGTCTAACTGGCACAGAGTGCCAAGTGGAGTGGGCTTAGTGTTAAATTTCCTGGTTGGCATGAGGATGTAACGGGCTACTCGTGCCAAGGCAAAAATAGGGATTTTCACAGCTCTGCTTAGGGAAATGTCATAAAAAAGGATACAAGGATGGTATTTGCAAAGCATGACACTATGTAAAAATGACCCTCCAATGTGCAAGTTGGGGATTGCAGGGACAATGAAAAAATGTTGTGTAATAGATGCCCCTTAAAGTATGAAGTCTGAGAGAGAGGGAGGGGTGAAATACTTAATGAGAACACGTTTGAACCAAACACAATTTTCAGAATACTTGCAATTACAAAAGCAACTGATATCTGTGATACATGAATCATGTGGCATGGGCACATCCATCCATAATAGAATATATAAAAACTGAGATCCGAGGTATGGACACAGCCATCCAGAAGGAAGGATCAATAAATAGAATCAGGTATGGTCATAGCCATCCAATCAAAATAGTCATGCAATAGGTCATAATGAACCACAAAAATCCACAGCCTGGAATTTATCAGAAAAAAACCAGGGTCTTGCGCTCCATCTCGACCCGAACAAGTACAATTTCAAGCATGTGAATGTATGAGCTGAAGTCTAACATGTAGGAAAATTGTCTGATTACCAACCAATGATGAAATTTGTTAACAGACATGAGAGAAACCACCAATAATGAAGATGGCCTTCAAGGTAAAAAAGGTACAATCTACGAAATGTGAAAAGTGATCTGACGTCAAACATCCACAGAATCACTTGATCGAAGGCCAATTATGTGAACCTTGCATCGAATGCAAAAAAACCTGCCATTGAGGCATGTAGGCTCCAAGGTACCAGAAAGGAGTCTCTAGATCAAAATCCTGGATAATGAGATGAATTTGACAGGAAGTGACCTGGTCGAATGAGGGCCATAATGTTTCCCACATCATCGACATGAGACAGAGGAACATGATAAAAGTGGATCAAGAACAATAGGAGATCATAGGAAGGTTGAAAACTGCAAAGGAAAACTTCTCTTGAACATATCAACAACACGACACTGGATTTCGTAGTATTTGACATCAAAGGATCTAAGGTCATGCTGACGTGGAAAATAGTAGATGAGGGGTCAAAATAAATTACCTAAACCCATGGAGGCAAAAATGACGAAATGAGATATCGCCAACCCGACACGAATGCAGACAAGTGCCATGTTCAAGAGCGACATACTGCCAACATAACTAAAACTTGGTTCCATTTTCCCCCACCATTTCTGGTGAGTACCCCAATTATTTTTTAAAACGAGCTTAAAGGGGATAACATATGCTTTTACTGTAAGTTTTTCCTTCGAACAAATCCAAACTAGTACATTTTACGAGCCCTAGGAAGGAGGAACTCGAAATAACTTCATGGTGACGAACTCAGCATCTTTTCATGTTTAGAGAGTTTGAAAAGAAGGCAGAAAAGAAAACTCTAGCAATCCCTTTTCGTAGGTAGTCTCACAGATCCAAAAAGGTAGAAAACTATGTTTGAGAGAACCTCTTAGTCATGATAGGCTAAGGTATTCCTTTTTCGTAAATAATCCATCCCAACCCAAAAAATGGTTAAACGTATACTGGGTAGATATCATTTCGCATCCATTTAATTAGTTCAAAACAACAAGAATATTGACAATCTTTTCAATTTTAGAGAGTCAGAAAAGAGCTAAAATATGACTCCAGTAGTGACTTTTTCGAGTTTTTACCAAGTCCGAAAAAGTATAAAATATAACTCGTTACTTCATCATTGTCGCATGAAAAAAATGTTGCTGCACAAGAGAATATAATAGATGTCATCGGTTAGAGAAATCATGTTGACCTGAAAAGTATTTGGTGGTGGAAGAGGGAAAACACCCATGAGGGTAGGATCCTTGAAAAGGCCTGGCCCTACACTCTCGTAGGGAGTAAGAATCTTGTCCACATGAAGAAGAAGAAGTGAAAAAAGACAATTTATCAACAGTAATGATCTTTCCTTCGTACGGGAACTTCAAAACACGAAAAAGAGTGGACGAAATTCACAACATGGTGCGAGTCCAACTGCATCTAAGAAGGAGATTATAATTGAGTTTTTCATCAATGACTTTGACCTTGACATTGACTTTATTCCCTTCTAACATGATCGAAAAACTAGCGAGAACAACAAGAGATTTAGATTCTCTTCCATCAAATGCTTCAAGGGCATTGGGTGATGAAGTAAGAGCTGGAGAACCAATGGCTTTCCAACAAGTAGATGACATAACACAGGTAGATGCACCCTCATCCACGACAACCCGGTGAATATTCAAACCATTAATACCAACTTGAATGATGAGCGCAATTTGGTGCGGTAGTCGCAGGACAAAATTATGTAAATCGAAAGTGAGCAAACTAGCATCATCAAAATCAATCCCACCTATCTTAGATAGCAAATCTTTCTGTTGCGAAGGAAAAATCTGAAGTACTTCTAACAAAAACATTGCGGATGGCGCCTGAGCCAAATATTCAACAATATTGTAATGTTGAGCGATACGGGCGTTGGGATTATATGAAGACTTACGGAGCACACCTTTGGAAGGTGGTCGTACAATGGATTCAGTGTTAGGCCGTTCAATCTCAAGAGGACCAGAAATAGGAGGGGGAGGAGGACCATCAGCGATCTCTTTCCCTGCTGCCTGACACGAGCCAGAATAATATTTCGATCGAGTAGCAATATAAATGGGTGCAGAACGGTTCATCATGAACACTTGTGAACCAGATGGAGAAGAGGACTGAGGGTGCTCTACCATATGAGTCTGCTGAGGGAAGGGTTCCTTAAGAGTGGTCAAAGCTCCTTGGGTGCTTTTGAGCAATCAAACAAGGATACTTTAGACCGTTGAGGACAGTCCTTGGTGAAGTGCTCATCGTCACAAATCAAACAAGAATACTTCAGTTTACGTTAAGAACTATCAACAAAACGAGGTTTTGGAGAATCTTGTTTCGGGGTATCTACTTTAGCCTTACCTTTACCCTTCTTCTTACCTTTGGAAGTGTTATCTATAGGATTGGCCTGAACAACATTCACTTCTACGGGTGTGCCAAAATTTGAATTTTACTGAGAAGCTACATTATTGGTAGAAGTAGACTTCTGCTTCCCAGAGTTAGATGAAGGAGACTTCTGAGAAGTCTATGATACATAACCAATAATACCATCAACGGATGGAGTCACTGGCGGTTTAGAGGTTCCAGGTCGAGGAGCATCATGCAAGATATCGTAAAATGCGCCAGACTAAGAATACACGAGATCAAGGTATTGGGCATAAGCAATGGCTTGTTCCTCGGTCACACATGCCCCCATAGAAATATCTTTGGCAATTTGATTGACAAAGGAGGTAGTGAACCAATGAGTCAGAAGTTGATCAGGTATCTCAAATTTGATCATGCGACGACGACGCCGCCACTCATGAATATGATCCGAGATATGAGTAGTTCGGTCCTGTTTCAATGAAGTGAGGAGATGCGTCTCAGTCTCATAGTGGATCAGTAACTGAAAATGTGTAAGGAACACCATGGAAAAATAATTGAAATCTTGGACAACTCCACGAGACAACTCAATGTACCACTTTGCAGCGGCACCAGTAAGAGTCCATTGGAAAAGATGAAGACGAATAGAATCGTCAACCAAAGAATTAGAAGAATACCACAAGTGGTAAGTAATCACATGTGTTTGGGGATCTTCACCAGGTATACCCTCAAATTTAGGACAATCACTAGGAATCTTGGTTGGAACCAGAGGCTAATATGGATTATGAAGAATAGGATCATTTGTCAACTTCGACACGTCGGGTAATTCCAACGTAGCAAGAAATGGTAACTGGGTATTGAAAGTCATTGGAGGTCTTTGAT
This sequence comes from Pinus albicaulis, assembly GCA_034641835.2. Lineage (NCBI taxonomy): Eukaryota > Viridiplantae > Streptophyta > Pinopsida > Pinales > Pinaceae > Pinus > Pinus albicaulis. The sequence goes on along the minus strand of CM076572.1, from coordinate 1,451,369,264 downwards.
AAGGACCTGTATGTACATTCCACCCAGTCCGAATGGGATTTTTTCCCCATATATTTTGTCTCGAAGGATTCGGATCATCGGGATTAAAAACAGGATAATTCGGTTGATACTAGGATTGAGGACCAGGATATTGAGTCGAAGCAGACCACTGAGATCCTTGCTGAGTTGCATAAGGATTTTTCTGCAGAATTTAAGCATGAATTTTAGGTTGCTGATACACAGGTTGATTTTGAGGGTACGAAATTTGAGGTGCACTATATACTGGTTTATCTTGAGGGTACAGAATTCGGGGTGCATTATATACCGGTTGATAGGAAACTTGAGGGTAATAAGCACCTTGCGGTTGCATAGGTTGACTTTGCGGAGTAGGTTGAGCAAGCTGCTAAGTAGGATAAATAGGTAAAACCAGCTGCGGAAATGAAGGAATCTGCTGGTGGGCAGGTTGTAATGGTTGCTGAGCTGGTTGAACCGGTTGTTGAGGGCCACCAGGTTGACTTTGTGGTAAAGGTTGGCCTGATGGTTGAGACGGTCTAGGATTTCCCTAATGACCAGATTGACCCAGAGAAGGACCATAGGATTGTCGTGGTTGCACAAAATTTGGGCCATACTGCACGTGTGGCTATGATTGAGATGCAACAAGTTGTCTTTGTGGAGGATAAAATTGCCCCCAGGATTAAAAGATGATCCTAGTTGAACCAGAAGTTGACCCGAGAGACCAGAGGGTTATCCATGTTGGACCAAAGGTTGGCCTTGTGGACCGTATGGTTGTCCCTGTGGACCAAAATCAGGGCCCTGCTGAGCTGAAGGTTGTCCCTGAGAGGGTTGTCCTTGTGAGCCAGAGGGTTGCACAGGCAAAGTAGGTCCCAAATGAGTAACAGACTGATAGGGATCATAAATGGCCTGATAAGGATCTATAGGAGGTGTTATAGGTCAATTTGGGTGCCATTCACAATGACCTGGTTAACTGGGCATCATCTCCAGGACCAATGATCAAGGGTCTATCATTCCCTATCATTTCAATTGCTACATGGCCTAAGATAAGAAACAAGACAAATCAAGCAAGACTTTCATCAAGCCAAAGTTTCCATGGTTGGAAGCTTATTATATAGCATATGAGAGCTCACGAACGCAAGCTCTAAGGGGCCTAAGTGCGTTGCATATGCAGGTAGCCCCATGTAAGGCTACTCTACAAAGCACTTCTTGACATTCACAAGTGCATTGGTCACATTGGGAGTGAAATTCTCATTGTACCGGAATCTCCACTTGGCCAGTGCCTTCTAGAAGAGTTCACATGTGTCAAGCTTCAGATCCAAGTGTCCATTTGACATCTACATGACAGGAAACATTTCTTGCCTATTTTTGGAAAGTTATTGATTGCAAAACAACCTACAGTTCATCTATAAATTGAACAGAGATCTAAGTGCTTGAAGAGGAAGAATTTGAGTAGAGAAATGCTGGAGAATTTTCAATTGAGAGCTAGATTTTTTAAGCTACTACTGGAGAGATTTATACTGTGATGAGGCTTAGGAACATTTCTGTAAGGTCACTTCAAATCAGTCACTAGGTTTTAACCTCTCCTTCTATCATCAATAAAGAGTACTGCTTATTTTTCCCTATATGCATCTATATTGACTTTGATTTTCCATATTGCAAGAGCTTGGTTGATGTATATGGTTTATGCTTTACTGATTTAGCTAACTAGCTTGAATAGATGTCTATATTATTGCATCTTCTGTTGTTTCAGTGTTCTTTCTTGCAGGAAGCATTCGGCTCACAAACTGCTTGAATTTGATGCTGCAGTGGAAGTGACAAAAGGAGCCATTTGGAAGCGACTGAACAAGTAAGCCTCCAATCCTCTGTGTATCTGTTTTGATTTAGGAGAAATAGTCGTATAGTCTTTCACCTGTTTTTCTAGACTAGCAATTGTCTAGGGAAGCGTGATTTATCCGTAATTCACAATTCTGGCCCAACAAATTGGTGACTCCACTGGGGAGAATTTCTCTTAGTTCTAGGTGATAAAGCCTCGGATTTTATTTGTTTATCCACCCAATAGGTATTTCACATAAAGATTAAACTTTTTTAGAGCTTAATTTGCAAATACAGTGAGTTAAATAGTAGTATTTTTCTTTGTATACTACGCCCAACACACCCTTAGACTGGACACAGTGCTTTGTAGAGCACTATCTCCCTTCCTAGCCTGCGTTGCAGAGCACTGTCTCCCCTTGGAGACTGTGTTGACTTCTGAAAGTGACCAAATTCCCTTGAATTTGACTTTGCAACTTGCTTCAGTTTTGTTTGCTACTGTGTTCTAAAAATTTTGATGCTCAATTGACCAGTGACTCTATATACTTCTTCTTCCTTTGGCTGAAAATTTGCTCAATGTTTATTTAAAAATGTTTTTCTTTATCATTGACAAGTTGATTTCAAAGTATTTTTATGGTCGCATTAAGAATCATTTTATTTCGAAATAGGAAATTGTCATAAAATCTTCATTTCATTGATATGAGAAATTGTTGTTGAAATCCTCGCTTTTCCTTCAAAAGAGAAATTGTTGTTTGTATTCTTCGTTTCTCGAAAGTAAAAAGAATTTGAATTATTGATCTAGTGCACCTAGTTTCTTTTCTGTGTTCATAACATTAAGGAAACTGAAAAGAAAAAATTGCATTTGCATGTAGGATTGTGTGTGTTTTGAAAAAGGAACATTAGGAAATCTGTGTTTAGTTTGAGATTCATTGATTTTTTTGTTCATTGATTTGTTTTCTCTCAAATTATTTGCTATCTCTTCCCTTAGTAGCTAGGTTCTTCATTGAAAAAGCTGAAAGTGAAAGTTTGTTTATCATTCTTAGCTGCATTTTAGGAATTTCATACACAACATCGCGGTGAAACTTTGAAAGGAAAATTTTTAAGCAAGATCAACATAAAATTAATCTCAATTTACTTAACAACGCATTGGAACCATAACAATAACATTTACAAGGTCTAGGCTAGAGACGTGTTCCAACGTCGTAAAACATAGTAGCTATCGTTAACTTGTCTGCGATACATTCTGAGTGTGATACCTCACTCCACGTACGTATGTATATCGTAGCTCATCCACGTAATTTCGTGTATATCGGGCAGTGTTACAGTACGATAAGTATAAAGGAGTGCTCTCACTGTGCGGTTTCGCATCAGACAGGCTAATATGGACTTGGGCCTCCACGTACCTTCGGGTATATTTGGGAGGACAGCTTTTAGATGTTATCCATCCATAGTGAACCGAGTTGGCAGCCTTGAAATTGTGATACAAAGAACACAACATTTGGGGAGATTACCTACCCGTACTTCTTGGTTTGCTAGGAGGTATTATGCAGTTCACAGTTTCTTGGTAAACCCTTTTGCCTAGCATTACCCTCTTTTTGTTTATTTGTTTTTTGGTTAAAATAAATCAGTCATCGTGGAAGAACAAAATCCTTTCCCCCATCGTTTGCATAGACATCGCTCTACTGAAACCAGTACCATCAGTACCTATGGTGAAGCATCATCTTCCCATATACCAGAGTTGGCACAAGTTGTTTCTACAAATCCTAGTTTGTCTACTGTTGTCGAGATAAAGTCCTCACAACTACCCGTGATCATGATCCATCCAATTTGTGATACCATACCTCTCGAACCCAATGTTTTTCAACTGGAAGTTGATTCGGGTCCCATTGTGCTTTAGGGGGAAACTGTTATTGGTTAAACTAGACATCATCCCCAGGACCAATGAAATAGGGTGTATCATCCCCTTATATTTCTGTTGCTATATTCCCTAAGTGGAGAAAATATTGATCCCGAAGTCGAACAACCAAAAGTTGTTTATATATTAGTCACTCCACAATCTATTATAGTCATTGAGTCTCCCATATCACACAGTCAACCACCTGAATATACTTTGGGCCTGACGGCAAAGTTCTTCCACCTAGTTTGATTTCGATTGAAGAAATATCACAAGACGAGACACCTTTAACTCCAACTCATTTTTGGTAGGAGCTTTACCTGTATGAGTCTTTTCCTCAATCACCTTCCTCTGCTTTTGTTGATCTTGTTTCACTTTCAGTTCTCATAGATTCTATAGGGTATACACTGGGTCATTTGACCATGGCTGAGATAACATCCTAGATTGAACCATCTATTTCAGCTGTGACAACATATGTTGTTGCTTCATCTTCGATGTTTTGTCCATTGACTTCACCCATGTCATCACCTAGAATCATATATGGTTCCTCCCTTATGAGTATTGAACAGCTTGATCCTTTATTCACATCTTCAGTACAATATCAAGCTGGTCTCATCAGTTATTCTCCTTGGTGGCTGGTGATTTCATAGAAATTACCCTCTGAAATTCCAAAATTCAATGAAAACCCTGGAGAAGACCCATTAACGCATGTTATAACTTATCATTTATGGTGCTCATCATACTCCTTAAATGATTACTCCATTATACTACGTATTTTGCAGAGCACACTCACTACTCCAAGTGACTATGAGGATAGTTCTTTTTCTATGTCAACCTCGTTAAAAAATGAAATAGGTGTTGAGGATAGTTCTTTTCCTGTGTCAACCTCGATAAATGAAACAGGTTCTCATGAGGATAGTTCCTTTTACTGTGTCAACCTCGTTAAAAAATGAAACATGTGATGAGGATAGTTCTTTTTTCTTGTGTCAACCTCATTAAAAAATGAAACAAGTGCCTATGAGGATGGTTCTTTTCCTGTGTCAACCTTGTTAAAAAATGAATCAGGTTATGAGGATAGTTCCTTTTACTGTGTCAACCTCGTTACAAAATGAAACATGTGTTGAGGAAATTTCTTTTACTGTGTCAACCTCATTAAAAAATGAAACAGGTCATGAGCATACTTCTTTTCCTATGTCAAGCTCATTAAAAAATGAAACAAATCCTCCCATATAATGAACCTTCATTCATCCAGCTATTAGTAACCATTAATCTACTTAGATGAATGAAATGAAGCTCGGGGGGCACCTACTCTTGCAGGGGGCATTCAACATGTGATCTTGCAGGGGGCATTCAAAAAATTCTTACCAATTGCACGCAATGAGTAGTTGTAGTTCGGGGGCAAAATCAGGTTCAGAGCTCCAAAATACAAATGGTAACTATGGAATGGTAAAAATGAATAGTGAAACTACTTTTAAATAGTCATTTAATTACTTGCAAGTTAAATTTATTGCTATGAATATAGTTTTATTATGTTTTTATCATGAAATAGGTATTTTTAATCCATTTGATGTTGTTCTGAACAGGAAATACTACTAATGAACAGATTAGTCGTACAGATTTATTTCAAAGAATGACTTGACCACAAAGCATGTTTTTTCTCCTTATTTTTCGAGCTTTGTTAAAAACGAAAAGGGATTTGAAGCTTACTTTTATCCCTTTTTCGAGCTTCTATAAAAGTGAAAAAGGAACCCTTGGAGTCTTCTTTTAGCTCTTTTCAGACTCTGATAATGTGAAAATATTTCCAAGCACTTGTCTTTTCGATCTCGTTAAATTATATGAATTGATATCTACTCAGTATAAGTTTAACCCTTTTCCAGACTGAGATGGATTATTTACGAAAAAGGAATACCTTGGTTAAACATGACCGAAGAGGTTCTTTCAGATATTATTTTACACTTTTTTGGATCTGAGAGACAAATGTACGAAAAAGTACTTTTGGAGTTCTCTTTCGTCCTCTTTTTCAGACTCTCTAAATATGAAAAAGGACTGGGCTATCACTATCATTAAGTTCGTTAAAACATAAAATAGCGACGGGCTTGTAGATCATGGCAAGAATCGAGTTTCATTCATCGCTAGACTCATTAAATTATTAAATAGTGATACTTTATTTGCCTGAAGGGTTGAATTATAGATCAAGAAAATGTTATCCTCCTCAAGCTTGTTAAAAAATAAAGAGGTACTGGTCAACAAATTATTGGGGAAAATTTGGGAAAGTAAGCGAAGTTTCTTTTCGGTAGCGAGTCGCTCTTGAACATGACACTTCTTTCACTCCATGTCCATGACTGTTTGGGTTGAGTATTCATCTTGACGGTTCATTCACACCTATGGTTCATCATACCTTCACTTCGGTTTTGGGTCAATGTTGCCAACTCATCACAGTGTTGTTGATATGTTCAAGAGAAGTCATCCATTGATTAAAAAATCATCCTTCTACAATACTCGTAAACCTTCATTTTCATGACCGTCATCCCTGAAAATTGCTATATCAAGTCACACCCTTGTCTCCGAAATCAGTAACTCCAATTTTGCAATAAGGTGACTTCTTGTTGACGACAAATAAATATCTAGGAAGTTCAGTTAGAAACATCAGATTCCAATACCATGAGGCTTGTTACAGCATCGACAAGATCCTCGCTTCTGGAATTTTGACCGAAAGATTTTGTTTGGCATTCGACATCAATTCATATATTCACGCCTTACAAAATGTACTGCAGTACCTTGAGGGCCATTGACATTAATTTTGGTTCTCTCACATCTGTTAACAACTCACATTATTGGCTGGTAATCAAACGATGTCTTTCAATGTTCGACTACAAATCATATATTCACATGGCTATACTTGTACCCAAATGATCGAGTGAACGAGATAAGAAGACCCCAGATCAAGTTTCAACCATCTGGGCTGCGATTTTAGGATTGTTGTACACATCATCTGTATAGTGACCTTACATACATATTGTCATCCAAACATGGGCTTATATCTGTAGCCATATCTGCATCTAGGCAACATTCCAATGTAGACGACTTTATGAATTATGTACATGTTATTAGATTGTTTATGTGATGAATATGGGAATGCCTACCCTCAGCAATTATGATCAAAAGAGGATATATCATGATGTAATTTATTGTAAAATTGATGCAGGTGACCACTCCGCTTTGTTTCCAGACTCATCACAGTGTAAAGCATCTCAATAAAATGTTCTTATTATTTGCATCTCCTGCTTTAGGGGGCAATTGTTATAGGTCAATTTGGGTGCCATTCCAAATGACCTGGTTAACTGTGCATCATCTCCAGGACCAATGATCAAGGGTCTATCATTCCCTATCATTTCAATTGCTACTTGTCCTAAGACAAGAAACAAGACAAATCAAGAAAAAATTTCATCAAGAAAAAGTTTCCATGGTTTGAAGCTTATTATATAGCATATGAGAGCTCACCAATGCAGGTATAAGGGGCCTAAGTGCATTGCATATGTAGGTAGCCCCATGCAAGGTTGCTCTGCAAAGCACTTCCCGACATTCACAGGTGCGTTGGTCACATTGGGAGCGAAATTCTCATTGTTCTGGAAACTCCACTTGGCCAGTGCCTTCTAGAAGAGTTCACATGTGTCAATCTTCGGATTCAAGTGTCCATTTTAAATCTACATGACTGGAAACATGTCTTGCCTATTTTTGGAAATTTATTGATTGAAAAACAACCTACAGTTCATCTATAAATTTAGCACAGATATAAGTGCTTGAAGAGGAAGAATTTGAGTAGAGAAATGCTGGAGAATTTTCAATTGAGAGCTAGATTTGTGAAGCTACTACTAGAGAGATTTATACTGTGAGGAGGCTTGGGAAAGTTGCTAGAAGGTCACTTCAAATTAGTCACTAGGTTGTAACCTCTCCTTTTATCATCAATAAAGAGTACTGTTTATTTTTCCCTATATGCATCTATATTGACTTTGATTTTCCATATTACAAGATCTTGGTTGATGTATATGGTTTATGCTTTACTAATTTAGCTAACTAGCTGGAACATATATCTATATTATTGCATCTTCTGTTGTTTCAGTGTTCTTTCTTGCAGGAAGCATTCAACTCACAAACTGCTTGAATTTGAAGCTGCAGTGGAAGCGACAAAAGGAGCCATTTGGAAGCGACTGAACAAGTAAGCCTCCAATCCTCTCTGTGTATCTGTTTTGAGTTAGGAGAAATAGTCGTATAGTCTTTCACCATTGTTCTAGACTAGCACCTGTCTAGGGAAGCATGATTTATCCATAATTCACAATTTTGGCCCAACAGGAGGCATATAAAATGGATTCCCATGCTCATCATAATGGTTCAGATATACATATATGGGATTACCAACAGAATCATAGTAATGAAAACGAGGATCTCTAGGAGCTTGAGACTACTGAGAACCCTAAGAATTCTTTTGTTGAACAGCCAACAAATATTCTTCAAAAGTGAAACCGCTAGGAATCACAGGAGTAGTGTAAACTAAACTAGAAGCCACACAAACTATAGGTTGGACTGGAATAGATGTAACAGTAACCGATGGATCTGAAACTGAAGGTAACGGTACTAACGAAGATTGGACCGAACTTTGAGGAGGAGTTACTATGCTGGATTGTGCAATGGACACAACACCAGACATAATATGACTCAGAGACCTATAGCCAGCCAGAAGTGACACCGAAGGTGAAGAAGATTGGAGAGAGGCATGAGAAATATCTTCAGGAAAGAATTTATATTCTCCTGTGGATACAGATATTCCTTCACTACCAATAGAACTAGTGGAATCCATATCTGAGTCTTCCGTAAGATCTTCGAAAAAACTACGGGGACTAGGAGGTACCGCAGAAGCAATAAAAGGTGATCCAGACGTAAGAGGAGGAAATTCCCATTCTTCCCCAAAACCAGACCAAGCACTTGAAGAAGGCCAATTGAACTCAACCATCTCGTAAAGCGGAGATCGAGTAGCAAGGGGCTGGATAGACGGTAGAATGGTCTGTGAGAACTCGGCAAATATAGTGGATTGAGGAGTTTCGAAAGAAACGTCTGGAAACGAACCACCACTAGGAGGCAGTGAGGATGACGACACTAGATGTTCCACCACTTTGATTGTAAATCATAACAGGAAGGAAAATAAATAACTAATCGAAGGTACCAAATCAAGAATCAAGGAAATCAATCAAACCAAGTAACAAACTTTTAATGGGTGTGTAATCGTAGGTGATTAATTTTATAACACTGAAACCAAAATTCACCGTTTCATGTTTTAAGAGTTGAGAAACAGGAAAAATATGACTCTCATCACTTTCAATTTGAAACGAGCATGAAATGACAAGTGCTCGATGATCTCTTCTCTTATTTAAAGAGTCATGAAAAGATCGAAATGAATTCTCAGGAATTATAAGCAAGAGGGTGTACCAGGTTTCCATGAACTTCCATATACACCTTGGTGATAAAATGAAACAAAAATGACCAAGGACTTAACGTACGTGCAGGTAGTCTCCCCAAATGTTGTGTTTGGTGTATCATGGTCACAAGGCTGTAGGCTCGACTTCCTATGGATAAAGGATTGCAACCTAGAGGGGTCTCCCTTTATACACACAACGGTACGGGGAGCACAAGTCCGTACTAGCGCCGTCTGAAGCCAAAAGGAAAGTGACAGCTACTAGGTTTTAAGACGTCGGAACATGTCTCTAGCCTAGACCACTAGAAATATTTTTTTAGGTTCCAATGTTGCCTTAGGTTCATTGAGTAAATTTTAAAGTTAATCTTGAATTATGTTTCAATTTCAGGCCCTATCGAATGTGTAGCTCAGCTTCCTAAATGCAAGCTATATGAAAATGAATATCATTTCAATTCGATGAATGCTAGCTAGAAGAAGGACAAAAATATTTCAAGCAAGCAAGCAAGAAAAATATGCGAAGAAACTTCTAATGCCTTTAATGCAATCAAGAGAAAACGAAAGTCCTTCCTAGATTTACAAATGCTAGTTTATGTAAAGGAACGTTTCATTTTCAATGCAACAAAAGAGTGCAAAGATTTTTTTATGTTTTCAATGAAATGAAGCACAAATTGTACTAATTCAATTGAAAATAAAATAAACATTAGTTTGATTTTTGCGAATGTAAAGATTTAAAATTGAATGACTCAACCAAAACAAAACAGACAAAAAAACATGCAAGCTAATGGAGCAAACTTTCAAAAGAGAGAGAGAGCTCAAAATGACCCAAACAAGAAAATTAACTGATAATCAAAGTATTGAAGAAGAAGGACTAATCGAAAAATGCAAATACCATTCAATCATTAAAACAAAAGGATCAAGAAAAACTCAATCTAAAGACCCAAAATGAGACTGACAACAATTAAAGAGACTCGTTTTCGAATAGAAGGTTCGATGTGCAAGAAAACCTAGAAACCCTAAGGTGTTAAATGACACCGACAGACAAACGAATGAGGGAAACAAGTCTACAATAATATACACAGTCTCCAAAGGCTTAAACACACTAAAAAATAACCCAGAGGGAAGAAAAAATGAAAAAACAAAAAACGCATTATGGAGGTCAAACCAAAACCTACAGGGATGGGGATGACTGTAAGGCTATAATCCACGCCATACTGAGGTTGGCACGAGTGCTAAAAGAGAAACATGTGCCAATCGGCATGACCGTCCAGAAAAAAAACACACCAAACTGGAAACCTATGGGAAAAAGTGGAAAAACCCTAACCTAATGAGAAGAGGTCAACCTTGAGTCTCTGGAGCCGAACAGAGAATGGAAACTCAGAAAACAAACTAGAAAAATATAGATAAAACGAATAATGGAAACCGACCTAACAGGATGACATGACAAACTCGCATTGATCCCCAGTGGAGTCACCAATCAGTTATGAAGGTAAATCCTCTCTGCAGACATAGACGATCCCTCTAGCCCTAGGGTGGGTCTAGTAACAAAAGGACATGCTAAAGTGTTGCTTCCTAGTTGATGAATGAACAAAAGACATGGTAGATGGACCTACCTTGAATCCATCACTGTCGATGTTGCGAAAAGAGTAGTGGTCCTTCGCTCCTATCTTGGCAAGTCACGATCCATTCGCTGTCACGCTCAGATACCTGCACATAGGACAAAGAACAAGAACAACATATGACAGAATAGTTTCACTCACAACTATTAGCTAGTCAAAGAGGGCTAAACATATCGCATAAAATAAACACCATAACACAATAGTGGAACCAAACAGTAGTCATGTACATTAATGAGTAGATGGAAGAGTACAATTTATGCTTTGACGTCACAATCTCCTCCAGTGGGGTTCAGACGAAACACGTCTCAACTATCAGTCAGGGAATTTGGACTCAAGATCTCTCAGAAGTCATCAAATCAAGCTTTATTAACACAATATTTCTTACTCTATCTCCTCTATAAAATTAGCTGTAGTATAATTCTCCTAGATCAACTATTCAACCATTCCGCTATAATTTTTTCATCTAGCTTCTAGTAAAGGAGATAGTTTCTTATATAGAGGGAAGAGAGGAGGTTGGGATCCCTAAAAGGGTGGGAGGGAGTCCTATCCTTTAGGAGAGTTCCAAGGGAGGTGGAAACTACTAACTGAAGGCAAGGAGTCCATGGTTGTTTTAGTTCAACCAATCCCAATGACTCATCCTCGAGGTGGTTGGAATAGAACCTCTGCCTCTATTTTTTTTAAACATTCCATAAACAGCTTAGTATGGGTGTCTAACTAGCACAGAGTGCCAAGTGGTGTGGGCTTAGTGTTAAATTTCCTGGTCAGCATGAGGATGTAACGGGCTACTTGTGCCAATGAAAAAATAGGGATATTCACAACTCTGCTTAGGGAAATGTCAACAAGGAGAATGTTTATTTCATCAAAAGGGATGCAAGGATGGTATTTGCAAAGCATGACACTGCGTAAAAATGACCCTCCAATGTGCGAGTTGGGGATTGCAGGGATGGTGACAAAATGTTGTGTAACACCTGCCTTTAGCAAAAACATTAGGGACAAGAGTTGGCCAATAGCCAACTCTTGGAATTTTATTTGCGGAAGATTTCCAGTATAAATTCCCACCACAAACCCCTACATGTATCTCTGAGATAAATTTCTGTGATTCAACTTCATCTACACATATCAACAAAACTCCTATAGGATCTTTCTGCTAAAGATGATTTTCCATTATGCAATACTTAACATCTTTCAGTTTAAAATCCCTTCTCTTTTATTTTTCCATTTCTGGAGGACAACTAAGATTTAATAAAAAATACAATAGGTCCTTATACCAGTTGGAATAAAAGATTCAGGATAATCATGTATAACTTCTTTATCTATTTCTTTAGGTACCTCCTGTTATCATTCCACTGGATCTCTGAGGCTGAGAAGAGACCAACAAAGGTAACCACAAACCAATATTTCTCCAAGCAGGTAGCCCTACTAGGTAGGAGAGGGATCTCTCTGATGGATCTCAACCAATATGACTGGATCAATGAAATATTAGGCTAGGTATAGTAGCACAAGGGTTTGATTGAATGAATTTTGAGGTGTTGGATGGTGAATAGGTCAAGGAAGGAACTAAGTCAGGGAAAACAAGGATCAAAATTGCAGGGATATGATGGAGAAAGGTAGGTAATAATTTCAACACAAAATTATATTTGATGAAGTGGTCTAGACTTCTAGGGTTTGAGAAAAGAGCATAATAAATATGAATTTTTTTCTACTAAGAAGAAGATGAAACAAATTGCAATTGTTCCTCCAAAACAAAGCATAAGATTAATGAATTCTCTCTGTCTGACTTAGGAAACAATTACATACAAAGATGGCATGAATATTAAATCACAATGCATTCACACATTTGCAAAACATAATAAGAAAAAATGTCAAATCACTTTACAACAAGAATTCCATCAAAATAATTGCAACTCAGTCTGTTATTACTTGCCAAAAATCTAATTACAGTACTATTTAGTGATCAAACCAACAACATCCAACCCTTACTATGAGAAAATAAGAAAATAATATAGAACAAAATCGATTCTTCCCAGCTCAAGGGTCGAATCCATGACTTGAGGAACTGATATCCAAATTTCTCAACTGGAAACACAAAGTTAGGAAGGTCAATTCATTTATCCAAAAATACACTTTTATCCAATGTATCTACCTCTAATAACCTTTAGTAACATAATTACATTTAAATTCATCAAGTAAATTAGTAAAAATGCATTCAATCCATTGACCAACTGAGAAAAAGTCAAAATCTGGAAAATATTAGTGAACTCGCAAAAGCACAATGCTTGAATAAAAAGCTCAATGCCAACTTCAAGGTAACTTTTGGAGGCCTTTCTAAAGTCCAAATTGCGTCCAAGATATCTCATTGGAAATTTTCTCCTGTCTAGTTTCAAAAAATGTCCTCAAGTTCTGAAAAGGATGACGTTAAGGCCCTCAAAAATGAAATCTCCCAATACTAGTCAAAAGCGCAACGCCAACCTGAAAAATGAGGCAAAAAGGTGATTTTTTGGATGTTTTTGGCCATTTCTCCCTGTCATAATGTCAAAATTTAATGTGGGAATAGTCAAAAGTTGATGTAGAGGGCCTTATGAATCCAACGATGGATTGTGCTGAAAGTCTGTCAAAATTTTCCTAAATGCCCAAAACTGCAAAAACTTACCCAAAAATATTCAAAATCTGTGGATGGAATGTTGATGAAGTGTCTCAAGAAATCAGGGAGGCATCAGCAAGAATCTCAAGTTTATCTTCCCCTTTTTTCTTGATTACAGTTTGCTTGTATTTTTCCTTCAACTACTTGAGTTTAATGTTGCAGATCTTGTTTCTAGTGATGTATATGTTGGACATGTGTCTGAGCATATCATTGTCTTTTTTTTCCTTATGGAGGAGCTTCTCAAGGTGAAGGTTAAATATATCAAGCCACACCTCTATGTCATCTTCAATTTCCTTTGCAATCCTCTCCTAAAAATTGAGTTTCTTTGGCCCATGTTTCTCCTGCTCTAAATCTCTCTTACGACCTCTTGTTTTTGGTCTTGACTTGATGTTTTGAGTATCATCATGGTAAGAGTAATTAGGTGCCATCATTTCCTTACCCTTCATATCTTGTCTTTTTTTCTTTAGCATATCTAACTCCATGAGTACCTTCTTGTCTTTGAGCTGCTTGTTCTCTTGTTCAAGGAGTGATATGACAAATTGGGATCTTGCCATGGTGTCATGCATTTCTTTGATTATGGCATCCTTTTATTTTATGATTAGCTTTGAGGCCTCATGATCATCTTGGTCATCTAAGTCCATCAAATCAAAATCTATTTCTTCCTCATGAAGGCCTTCCTCTTCATGGAAAACTGTCTCTTCTTGATGCTAATCCTAATGTACCTGCTTTGCTGATGAACATGGCAAGGCCCCTTCCACAATATGTGGTGAAAACACTTTCTTAGGTCCCCTTTGGTATTTTTTTACCTTTTTGGTTTCTTTGGATTCTTTGGCCTCTTTGACTGTAGCCCTGCTAGATGAATTTGTTTTTATTTGAGACACTGATGATGGTGGTGGAATTGGTCTAGCAGGCTGAGGTGGTGGAGTAATGAAGACATCATTCTCAATGAAGGTCTCCCATGCAATATTTCACTCATTGATATTATGAAGGAAATTTATTTTGATTAGAGAGTGATGGAAGAGGTTGTTCATTTAATGTTCATACTCTCTATTCTGCACTATGTAGGACATCTTATCAATACTTCTGTACAAATAGTTAGGGATGTTGAGAAATTTCACCCTAGTGAAATGCATGAGCAACTTGATGTGATAGGTGTATAGTCTACATAATCTGCCCTCGCAAGTGAAATATTTCATGATGATATTCATCATGGGAGAAAACTTATCAAGTAGGTGACTAAAAGGAAATATTTTTTTTTGTCATTTTTGTACCGTGGCTTGAGAAATGATTCATAATGTTGGGCATCTACATCTGTGGCCTTAAACCACTTTTCACCCACATTGGGTATTCCTGTAGCTTTAGAACTAATATCTGTGGAGATGGTGAAGGTCACGCCTGCAATGGTCACTTGGTTGTCTTGGAGGTTAGAGATGAAAACTCTGGTCAAATCAGGGTGATGATGTACTCTTTGGACCATCTCATAGAAGTCAAAACAACCCACATGTTTGAAGCAATTGACTGTCATGGGTGAGGCCAAAAATTCTCTAGTGTTGAATGAATCAAGCCTCAAAATCCTCCCTCATTTTTGGTGTCTCCTCCCCTCCTCTTATATGTTCATCTCCTCCTCCATAATATCTCTTTTCTCATCCATAGTATTTTTCTTATTTTGAAACCCTAGGGAAGGGGAAGGGAAAGGGAGTAAGAAGTAGGGTTAGGGAATTGGAATAAGTGTAAGAAAATTTAGGGAATTGGGGAAGGGAGTTAGGGAGCTTAAGGAAGTGGTGGGGGATAGAAATACTTAGGTAGATAGGGTAGAGAATTTGATTACAGGGATTTGGTGTGGCTGCCTAGGAAAATGCAGCCTAGGAGTAGGGTTTTAGGAAATGGGACTTGGGAATGAGAGAAAAAATGATGTAGGGATAGGGGGAGTGATTCTGGAGTGTGGGAAGGGAAAATAGGTTCTAGGGGAAACAATATTGGCTTGCAATGAAGAAATCTAGGGTTTCTTTGCTCAAAAGTTGAAATGGTGAGTGAGGAGAGTTTACAGCATAAATTCACAATCATAAACTGAAAGGAGTCCTTTGAGAGGTGTAACTTACTTGCAATTGACTAGGAAAACCCTTGCTTGATGACTGGACCACTTGCAAGGAAGATTTGAAGCGGTGGGTGTAAGCTGGAAAAAGCGCAGTGCCTGAAGTAGGAGCGCAATGACTCCCAGGTAAAATCACATCACCTCAAGCATGAGCGCAATGTCTTCTCTGTCAAAAGTGCAACGCCTTAAGGAGGAGTGCAACACCTTCCAAAAAAACTCGATTTTCTTGCTCAAAATTAGATTTTTGACATGGGGAGTTTGAGAGTTCAATGCATGAGGATGCAAATGAGTATCTCTTTGGTCTTTGATGGATCTTTAGACTTGGTGAAATTTCATAAATTGGCTTTGGGACCCACATTTCCCTTTTAACTCAACTTTTAACATTGTAATTTACCTTTTGAACTTGATCTTTGGATTTGATCTTTTGGTGGATTTGGAAAACTATGACCTTTAGAACATTGAATTATTTGGCTAATGGAACCTTGAGTATGTAGCTACCTTGGAACCATGGGAACTTATTACATATTAAGAAACATAAAATTACATATTGAATTGAAATTAAATTTACAAATCAAAATTTCATAATAAAATGTGTTTATTGTCAATATATTACTTACTGGACTTTTATGCATGCAAATGGTGATTTGATTAACCTTGAAAACCCTAAGAACTAATGGAGACTCTGACTGAATGAAATTCGTGATGAAAATACTGAAATGATGATGAAAAATCATGACTGATGTACACTCATCAAAGTGGTGAAATGAGCCATCAAGTAATGAAATTTTTGAAAAGAGTGAGGTTTGACCTAAATCTACACAAAGTGACCAAAATTTTCCATCATGACCTAATGGAATGACAAAAATTCCAGAATGGGACCCTTAACATGACATGAAAGAGTTTATTTGATCACTAGTTGAAGGATATAAATACTAACATTAACATTGGCTCCAACTGGGGATGGTAGCTCCTTGGAGGTGCCAAGAACTGTAGGCCAAGTGCATATCCATTGGGTATGGAATCAAAAGATAAAATACAGATTGAAAAATGAAATATTAAATTGATTTGAAAAAAACTCAAAGTGACTAAAAACTGACTAAAAATTGACTCAAAACTGACTTGAATTTGATTGACTTAATTTTGAAAACAACAGAAAACCAATGAAACTTTATGGCCTTCACCTCAAGCTCCAATATTCGGTGATTCTCCGCTTCACACTTTGCAGAAAAGTGATATTTACAATGGATTTGAGAAATTTGAAATTTGCATCAGAAAAGATAATGCTTAAGGACCCTACTATTAACTAGTTCTCCTAAGCATTATTCTCCATTCATATCCTTCAGTATGGAAGCATGTTTTCCATGGAATGTTGAGATCTTGTTTGGCCCTTCCATAAGTTTTCAAATTTTCCGTGCTTTCCTTTTTCCTCGTTCCTTGCATCCCACTGGAGGACTAAATCTTTAAGCTTAAAATAATCTACCTTGGTTTTACGGTTATACACCTTCTTTATCTTCTCATGAAGCTTTGAGGTGTTCTGAAATACCTCATCTCTTGTTTTTTTAAGGTGAATCATCTGATTTATTCGGCGTTGTACATCATTATCCTAACTTCCTGCTTCTTGCAACAATTTCATGAACGATGTTGGGTGTGGAGCCTGATTATCTTGTTTATTTTGTATCACAACGTTGGACCCATGTACCTTAATTGGGTGGCAACGTCTCCTGTAATTAAACGCTGCCTGGGAGGTCTAGGGGGGGGGCGGCTGCAACATTGGGTTGATCCTTCTTATCTTTTCCCGAAACAGCTTTTGATCGGGATTAATTGGAATGGTGTGTTGTATGATATCCTTATCATAAACCTTAAGTCTGCATCATCCCAAGCTAAAACATTAGAAAATTTTGAAAGTAAATCAATGTACTTGTCCTTTACCTCAGGAGATAAAGACTTGGAAAATTTTATCATATTTGACTTGGCCGTTGTTCTGATGTTTACATCCTCCACACCCTTTTCCGTAGGAACCAATTTTGGCTTCCTAGCCACATCATCTCGATAAAAAAATTATTTGAAAGGTATGAAACCTCTTGGAATATAATTATCTTTCAGCTGTAAAATATAACCCTGAGTAGCTTCAATTACCTAATCATCCTTGTCATAAACTTCATCAATGAAAGAATTCTCAAATTCTCCTTCATTCTGCAGAAAATTGTTCACCTGCTTATCATCCCAAAATACCTGCCAATACCGCAAGTTGTTAGGAAAAATGGGTTGATGTTTAACATGGATTTGAATTTTTTTATTGGAAAATATAGGGATATTGAAATTACTCGTTGTTGTAGCAAGTGAATTTACCATGAGATTCTGACTTCTTGGAACTACTCACAATATATGCTCGGGAAACTTTTTTAGGATATCCAGTACAACATTCTTGTACGCTGTCATTCATGGATGCTTGGCCTAATATTCCCATTTTACCTATTTTATCACAAGTTTAGAGTTTCCATATACTAAAATTCTTCTTGCACCCAACTTTTTCAAGATCTTGAGATCGGTGATCAATGCTTCATATTCCGCCTCGTTGTTAGAACAATCAAAAGCCAATTTGTATGAACATAATCTAACATTATTAGGAATATTACCAGGCTAATGAAGAGGGTTGCAGATCCAAATTATGATGCCTACCCTGTCTTTCCCTAAGGCACCATCAAAATCCATGGTCCATAGACCATTTTCATCATGCAAGTGCTAGAATTCTGACTTCTATTCTGTCTCAACTTTCCGGGCCACTTCTTGATTCTGATATGAACTTTCCTCTGCCTTATATGATGACTTCTCTGAAGCACCTGGCATATTCTCTTTTCCCTTATCTAAAATTGTTTTGATACAATTAGAAATCTCTAGAATATCTTCTACTTCTACAAGCTAACTATCTACATCATTCATACCGCTATCATTGAACAAAATAAATGATTCTAAATTTGTATGTACATCATTAATTGGATGATTATTAGGCTTCTCTTTGCTAGTTATCATAAGACCCAGACAATAGAATCTACTTGAATCAAAGGAATACAAGTCATGGTAAGGACGAGTCATATCTAGGCCCAATTTCTCTATAATGGCTTTCAGCATCAAATTGTGGGAAGCTCCAGAGTCAAGAATGGTATTATGAAGGATATTTTGGTGGATTCTCAGACTCAAATATAATGGGGGAACTTCACTACCCTCTAACCGACCATCTATTGTTGGACCAAAGATAAGTTTAGGTTGGTCATCTTCGACATTAAGTATATCAGATGAAGGATCTGCTTTTAACATTTTGGCTACATGAGACTTATACTTATTTTTCTTGACAAGTTCAGTTAAAGGTATTAAAAATTTCAATTTGGAAATTTTAGTTTCTAAGCTGAAAGGAATGGATTTGTCTACCTCTTTAATGATGTCTCTTTTGTCTGCATGATCTTTTGATGTAGATTCTTTCTTTTGGTTGTCCTTTTCTTGACCCGGTGAGCTTGTAGATGGCTTATTAACCTTGCTCTAACTTACATATGAAGGTTATTTTCCTTTATTCCGATTACCTTGAGAATTATATTTCAGTTGAGTATCCTTTTGTTGAGATGCCTGTTTCTGAATAAGAGTTATTGGGGCATTTATACCCCTCAATGTGTACTGCCTCTACTTTGAACTAAGGGCATTCAATTAACCTCACTGATAATCATCAGATTCAACCTCCAATTGATGATCCTTGGCTAGAATATAGTCTTCATCCTTGGGTTCATTTGTTTTCTCAACATATTCTTCATTTTCTGTCAAAAATATGAGTTGGCAGTCAGTTGTAGAAAAAGTGATTTTCTTCAACAATATGATCTTCTTCTTGTTTGTGACCTCCTTGAGCATAATTTTTTTTCAAGGCTATCTGAATCTATTGTGGCTGTACTGGTTGCTCAAGTGTCCTCTCTTCTCTTTTCTTGATTCTAAATTGAGGTTGTTGATGTCCTCTCAAGTTATTATTTCTAACTTGTGGTTCCATATGTCTTTCGGTAATGGACATCCTGTTAACCATCCTTTCTATTGTTCTTATCAAGGTGTCCAGTTTTACATCAGAAGATGAGGATGCTTCTTCCCTGACATTTACTCTCCGCTCACCCTTCATTTTTAACTTCTTAATGGAAAATTTAGATTCTACACTAATTTCATTCTTCTACATGTCTTATAATGTAGCAGGATTCCTTTCTCATAACTGATAGGCCATGTCCGGATCAAAGCCATCCAAATAATGCAAAAGGGCCAACCCTGGAGGAGGTTTGATCTCATTGGTAATGGAATTGTATACTCTGTTAAATCGGGCAGTGAAGTATTGTATTGATTCATTTGGTTCTCCCTTTTCATATTATTGTATTCAGAAAGTATTTTTAATGGATTCCTATTTACCTCCCATCGGGCTATGAAGGCATCTATCAACTGGTTTGAAGTGGCTATGGAGTTTGAATTTAATGATCTCAACCAGATTTTAACCTCTCTAGAAAAGCTTTGAACTATGATTCTCATTTTAGCATCGTCTTCATATACTTCTTCGAGATCAATAAAGTCAGTGAATTAACTATATGTTGTTTTGCAGTGATTGAATAATTTCCATCAAAAAGTAGGAGTCTCTAGCCATAACCTTGTGGTAAGGCATGGAGTTGACCTGGTAAGATGAGGGGTACAAATCTGGCCATAATTCCTGCTAAGTGAAATACAAGAGTGACAATAGGAGGTGTTTGCAAAATGGGTAATGAAGTAGATGGTGCAGACGAAGAAGCAACAAATGACTGTGATTATGTCAGGATAGGTATTGAATCTTGCTGATATTGAATTATGGCTTTTTCTAACTGGTATTGAAGTTGGTTTGCTAAACTTTCAAGCCTATAGAATTGACTCCAGAGTTTATTGTCAAAGTCTGATTCAGTATTAGTTTCTTCAAAGGGTAGTTTTTCTTCAAGTTTTAAAGAACTAATATTTGTCTCAAATAATTATTTTACCTCATAAAGCCTTAATGGGTCAAAGACTATATCAGATAATGAGGTTTCAGACTTAGATCGAAAAAACAACAGCTCAAATTTTAAATAAAAAAGGTATTTCTTCGAGAGATAGAACTTTTGCATGCAGCGAAGAAGATCTTACCAATGGCAATGGATTTGACTGAATTTATGTAGCTTGATATCTATGCTTCCAAACAATCATGTCTGGATATTCGACTAGATCAGCTGGGTGAGGATGAGGATTTTATCTGGTGTATCTACTCGAAGCTAGAATAATCATTGTTCAACAACTTGGTTCTCTGCAACTTTTTCGAATCAGCCTCAACAAAATCTTAGACCTATCGACCAAAGGTCAAGAATTCAAATAACTAATGGTACAACCACAGAATATATTTCACTTTCTTCCCCAGTATGGTCGCCAAAATTTTATCACTCCACCGGATATCCGAGGATGAGAAGAGACCATAAAAGGTAACCAAAAACCAATATTTCGCCAAGTAGCTAGCCCTATTAGGTAGGAGAGGGCTCCCTCCAATGGATCTCAACCAATATGACTGGATCAATAAAATATTAGGCTAGGTATAGTAGCATAGGGGTTTGATTGAATGAATTTTGAGGTGTTGGAAGGTGAATAGGTCAAGGAAGGAACTAGGTCAGGGAAAACAAGGATCAGAATTGCAGATATCTGATTGAGAAAGGTAGGTAAGTAGTTAAAGACAAAAGGATATTTTATGAAGTGGTATATACTACTAGGGTTTGAGAATAGAGCATAATAAATATGAATTATTTTCTACTAAGAAGAAGATGAAACATATTGTAACTATTCCTCCAAAATAGAGCATAAGCTTAATGAATCATGTCTTTCTGGCTTAGGAAACATTTACATACATAGATGGCATGAATATAAAATCAAAATACATTCAAAAATTTTCAAAACATAAGAATAAACAATTTCAAATCACTTTACCACAAGAATTCCATCAAAATAGCTACAACTCAATCTGTTATTACTTGCCAAAAATATGATTACAATAGTGTTTAGTGATTAATCCAAGAACATATAAGCCTTGCTATGACAAAAGAAGTGAATAATATAGACCAAAACTAATTCTCCCCAGCTCAGGGGTCGAATCCCTAACTTTAGGAACTGATCCCCAAAGTTCTCAACTAGAAACCCAAAACTAGGGAGGTCAACAAACTCATCCCTAACTTTGGTGAAACTGATTCATTTATGAAAAAATACACTTTTACCCAATGTATCTACCTCTAGTAACCTTTAGAAACATAATTACATTTAAATTCATCAACTACATCAGTAAAAATGCATTTGATCCATTGACCAATTGAGAAAAAGTCAAAATCTAGAAAATATCAATGAACTGGCAAAAGCGCAGCACCTGAAGCAAAAACATAGCACCAACTTCAAGGTCACTTTTGGAGGACTTGCTGAAGTCAAAATGTTGGCAATATGATGCCATGTGTTGTCCTTGATGGCAACCTAATTAATGAAGGACTTGCAGAACTGTGACAGGAAAGAACTTCGAACATACCATGGAAGGTAATGTATTGAAGATAGAATGACATGGGGAGATCATTGAATATTGTCATTGATGATAAAGGATGTGGCAAAGGAATTGGCAAAGGCATGAGAAATGAAGAAGAACAACAGAGTTGCAGAGATCAACGATCAGCAGGATTAGCAGCAAAGAACAAAGGAAAAATGGGGTTGATTTGAATTTACAGAAATTATAATCCCTGTGAAAGTTAATTCATGTATAAATATAATGCATGGAGGAGAAAGAAAATCTATGTATGGTTGAAGTTTCGGTGATACTCTATTAGTTGGAAAATACCCAGAGCAATTGGGGCTTTGATTGGTTCAATTCTCGTACGAAATTTCCTGCAACTCTGTGTGATGAACTATGAACAGATTCGTGGTTTTATCGGGTTGCTAAGGTCTCGGTACAATAAGCCATGGACGCGTTCTGTATGTACAGAACACATTATATATATATATATATATATATATATATATATATATATATATATATATATATAATCTATGGAAGAATACTTAAAACAAAGTTTAGCTTTAAAGTTGGAACAGATTAGCAAACGGAACCTGGAGTACGGAGCGATTGGACGGATGATCACTATTTAAAAACTGCGAGTGAATAGTGAAGATGGTTTCCAGGTTTTTTTCGCAGCACCTTTGAACGATAGGTGGTATTTACGAATTGGCAGCGATCCCATTGAGGTATTGACATGCGTCCCTGCAAAACCGCCAATCGCACGATAACGATAGTCCATCGCATGTTAAAGCCTGTACCAGGACGGCCAACAAAATTATCTTTGCATCGTCGATCTGAAAGGGGGCAATCGGACGATGATCGTGCGTCGGACTTGCCTGGAGTTTAATCTAGTTGCACGAAGTTTATTTTGGTACGGAGGGGTGCATATGTGGGCCAGGGGTCAAAGTTTTATTGAAATATTAATCTATTTGAAAGCCTTGGATATTGCTCATAAAGTCCGAAGGAGGGTTAAAACTTTGTAAATATATTTATTTGTCAATTTCTTCGAAATTGATACATAAATTAAAAAGAAATATAAAAACCCTGAGGGCCAAACTAATGGAAATATTGTATAAGGAATACCATTAGTGGTTAAAATGGTTTTTGACTCATGGTTTTTTTAATAAAGGCGAGAACTATATAAAAGGAAAAGATCATTATTCGGTGGGGTGTGTGCGAGAGTTGGTGAAGAAGGAATTCCTCTAAGATATATCTGCATGGACAGACGACGTGCTAGATTGATGATTCTGAGTCCATGATGCACCCCTCGATACATTGATCTAAAAGGTGATGAGACGTGAGATTATTCAACAAAAGAAACGATGAAGAGCTAGTGCATAACTGCTGAAGAACATATATAAATCCGGGTAAGTTTTTGTAGATCTGGCCTGTTCTGCAAACATATTGTTATTACAGATCTATACAAGAAAAGCACGAATATATATATATATATATATATATATATATATGCGAGTCATCTACATTGAAAGTGCATATGGCAGTTGGGGTTTTAGAAGATTAAATTACACAGAAGTATACACGAGTTTGTAAATGAATATCTCCTCTGAAGTCTGGGTTACTCTGGTTATAGTGGGCAAAGTATGCTTGTTTATGATTAATTGAAGGGTTGTGTTGAAGCTGCTTGATCAGTGTGAAAACTGATGAAACGTGGTCAGCAGTGGGTCAGAGGATTGAAGCCATCTGTTTATATAAAAGTCTTCACAGCAGGGGGTTGTAGCTTCCTTCCAAGAGAGACTGGTAAACGAGAGAAGGCTGCAGCCTTCTACAGGTGGGTGCCTGTGTGCTGGTATAAGTCTGCACCAGCACAGAAATTGTAATATGTTTTCTTTATAATAAAATATTGAAGACAGAGACTTCAGCAGCGGTGGTTTTCTCTCGAATTGGGTTTCCACCTTAAATCCTGGTGTTCATATGAGTTGCTTATGTTTGATGGTTTGTACTGTTATTTCTACTCATACTTGCTGATGAATAAATGATGCAATGAGCTAAGTAAAGACATGATAAGATCTCTACAAGTTGGATGCAGTAATGTAACATATGGTCTTTAAGAGAAAGGAAAAACTAAAAGAATTATAAGTCAGCTCTAAATACTAATTCACCGCCCCCCCTCTCAGTATTTTTCCCAACAATTGGTATCGGAGCAAGTCCTTCTGAAAAGCTTAGCCGCTAGAAGGAATATCAAGCAATATGAGTAACCAAGATGGAAAAGCATCTATCATGCCTCCGCTCTTTAACGGAAACAATTTAATCTTCTGGAAAACAAGGATGAGATCCTATATTTAGTCTCTGGGAGTAGATGTATGGGAAATTGTTGAACAAGGATATCAATATCCAGCTGCAGTGCCAACGGATCCGACTGAAAGAAAGAACTATGAAACAAATGAAAAGGCAGTCAATGCTCTATTGGGAAGTATAACTGAATCAGAATTTGTCAAAGTCATGCAGCTGAATACAGCAAAGGCAATATGGGACAAAATCATTCTAAGCTATGAAGGTGATGCAAAGGTAAAAAGTGCTAAACTTCAAACTCTCAGAATTCAATATGAGAATCTAAAAATCCTTAATGAAGAAAGCATTGCAAATTTATTTCTATGTCTTGATGATATTGTAAATCGCATGAGAAATCTGGGAGAAATAATAACCGAATCTACTTTGGTTGAGAAAATTTTAAGATCTCTAACAGCAAAATTTGAGTCCAAAGTTTCAGCTCTTGAAGAAAAGTAGGATCTTCAAAATCTTACTGTGGTGCAACTTCATGGCATACTAACTGCATATGAAATGAGAAGAGGAGGACCATCTGAAGTCAAAGAGGAAGTCTTCAGAACTTCTACAAAAGGGAAAGAGGTACAAAAACCAGAAGGATCAGGATATATCTCAGAAGAAGATGAGATAAAATTTGTAAAGAAATTCCAACTTGGCACAGGACGGTTCAGAGGTAAGCTTCCTTTCAAATGTTTTGATTGTGGAAGAGTTGGTCATTATGCTGCTAAGTGTCCTCATAAAGAAACACATAACAAGGGGAAGGTAGTTACTAGAAAAAATAAGAATCACTTTGGCACTAGAAAAAGTTATTATACCCATGAAGATAGTGATGGGTTATCTGATAGTGAGGAAGAATGTGAACAAGATCTTAGACTTCTAATGGATTTTGAAAAAGATTCTAAAGAAGAAAATGATACTTTTGTGGATGCTCTGGAAGACAAATATTTTCTTGATGAAAACAATCAACTCAAAATTGGCATAGAAGAGAGTAAAATAATCATAGAAACTCTGAAAAATCAGCTTGAAGAAAAAGAGAAACACAATGAGAAATTAGAATGTGAAGTAGTAAGTCTAAGAAAAGAACTTGAGAAAGCAAAGACTCTTTATCTTAGATTTGCTAAAGGATCTGAAACCTTAGATGAGATTATCAAGGTACAATGTTCTCCTCTTATAAAGACAGGTCTTGGATATATCGGAAAATCTTCTCAGCCTTCAACACCCAATTATCTAAAAGCAGTTACAGCTGGTTTACAACATGCTGCCACTCGGAAAGAGACTAAAGAATCTTTACAGGTAAAGCATGATCATCTCAATTCAAAAACCACTAACAGAAATGTCTTTCAAAGAAATATCAATCAACAAGTAAATTCAAGTAGAAGATTTTATGACCACAGAAATTTCTTCTTCAATGGACAATGTTTCTCATGTCACAATTTTGGTCATAAAGCTGTTCAATGTGTTGCATATAAAACTATCATGACAAGAGAAGCAAGAAAGAAAAGGATTGATATTGAAACAAAGAAGAATACTTATAACAACTTTTCTCCTCTTCAAAATGAAGTTGAATGTGCTTACTGCAATAACTTTGGCCATGAAGAATCCGAATGCAGGAGAAAAGTTCAGCTAAAAGAACATGTTCCTTCAAGCTCCAAAGTATGGAAAAAGAAGGAATTACAGGTTGAAAATTGTGGCATAGCGTTATTTGCAGAAGATGAAGAAAACCAATGGTACATTGATAGTGGATGCTCAAGACACATGACCGGTGATAAAGACAAACTTCTTGCATATAGTGCTCTAGAAAAGGAAAAGAAGGTTGTTTGGTCAATTTAGTGTGTCCTAAATTGCTACATTAATTTGTCAATCCAGGATTCGTAAGCTGATGAAGTGTGGCGCACTATATGTGCAAGATAACCTATCTCTTACTTTTTGTCGTTTTTGGTTTTTTTCCTTTTTATCTTGGTTGGTTCCCTAATGTGAGATGGAAATTCTAAAAGACAAGTATGGATATAAATGTTCAAGGCAATGATGTCCTTTATAATGATTTCCCAAACTTCAAACTTAAAAAGGATTTTAAAACATACAATGACAAGACTAATTCCTAAAAGAAAATGAAAATGTGCTACTATACTAGTCAAACAAACAGTGAACTATTGATCATGAAACCCATTACCCTTGCTGCTGTCTAAACACAAAATAAACTGTACTCAAAGAAATCCAAAGATTTGCAAGTAAAGTAAGGCTAAAATCAAATTACATCAATCCGTATTTTGACCCCTCACCATTAGTATCGCTATGGCTTTCGGAGGTAATCATAAACAACTTGAGCAATCTGATATCTAATTTGTAGAAAGAAAATGAACTAATATCAAACTACACACTCATACTTCAATCCCTCACCATTAGTCTCGCTATGGCTTTCGGAGGTAACTAATAATGACATGAGAAATTTAATATCTAACTTGCAGAAAAATAAACTAACATCACACTACACATTCATACTGCAATCCCTCACCATTAGTCTCGCTATGGCTTTCGGAGGTAACTGATAATGACATGAGCAGTTTAATATCTAATCTAACTAGTAAAGCAAATGTACAAAACTGAAATGAATAAAACAGTGTTGGAATTAAAAACTAAGAAAAATAAATCAGCAGAAGGACAAGATTGATTCCATGTCATTAGTCATTATAAAATTATGTGCAAATGCCCGGGCTGCCTACTGTAATCTAGAACAAAACACTGATCAGTTAACAATAGTATCAAGCATGAAAGATTATGGACAAAGACAAAATGTAAATACCATGAAAGATGTAATATATATACACATGAATGACTATGGCACAATGAACGTAAGGAAATGAAGCATGAAACTATACAGTAATACACAAAACCTCGGCATGTGCAGGAGCCCTCTGCACAATCCTCGAGAAGCAGCTATCAAACACGAATTGTGCTTATGAACAGAGTCTTCTCATATATTTAAAACACATTCATAATAAAGAAATAATGTCACGGCACAGTGGGCTTTCTATCCAGCAAATTACATTACAGAAACTAACTACTATGCGTATAAGAACGCCTTATTTATACAGAGGAAAACATAACTAATTTTCTACAGTCTGCGCTGATACAAGACACGTGAACAACCACGTCCAAAAATCTAGCATTATGGCTGTCGTGAAGATTAAATCTATGGAGAGTGGTTGTTGAATTCGGCTTATGGAGCCGTTCACAGGTGTTGATACGTACCCTACGATTTAGGAACGGCCACACAAGTCTTCACGTGATGAAAAACAGAGTTCTGTCACTGTGGGACTCTTCGGTTGACCACCGCTTGACTACCTTTGACCACAACCTTCTTAGGTGAATTCGACTGAGCCAATAGGACTCGATCCATGTCCATGTCATTTCCAACTTGCCCATGTGGCTCGATTTTCCTGAAGACACCTGCAATATAGACTTTAACAAAATGGTTGTGGAAAGTTGCAGCAACTGCGGAAAGTGACAAGATTCTGCAGCTCAATGAGAAAAAATATAATTCAAACAACAGACACAAAACATAGTTAAAAACCACTTTAAATTCTCTTTTATGATTAATATGCAATGATGTTGATGACTTAGAAGGTCCAGGTGAATGGAAAAAGTCTAGAAAGATGTATAGGAAAGATGCAAATTTGAGACTCAACATACCCCCACTGTGAAGGTGTTGCATGTCCTCATGCAAACAAAATTTTTATCATCCTTATTCAATTCATATGCCTTGATACCTCTGCCAGTACATCCAGTCCTCTTCTCCTCTTCCTTGGTGCTGCTAACATCCTGGGCTTCTTCATCAAGCATCTGTATTTGAGATTAATTAGTGCTCTACTTATCTTCTGGCATTTCTTCTTTAGTTTCATGTTCTTTTTCTGCCACAGTCCCAGATGTAGCATGGTATTGTCATGAATGATCTTGTCCAATTTTCTTAGTTCCTTTAATGCTTCATTTTCATTTTTAATGTGTCTATTTAAAACCTCCAACTCAAAGACTTCTTGTTTCAATGATTGGACTAGAGCTTCTTGTGCTGTGTGAGGCTGAGTGGATGAAGTGCTGGGACCCGTGGCTGTTCTTTCCAAGGATTCTATGTAATCATACACCTCTTGTTGCTTTGGATTTATCTCGGGTGTCGTTTTCTTTGGGCTGTCCTCAAAATACTGTGTGGGAGAATTGACTTCAAAATCTGGCTGAAAAGGACTCATGTCAACATCTTAAGGACTAGTTTCAACATTTGGCTGAGAATGAGGTGAACTATGGCCAGCTGGAGTTTGTTCAGGTGTTTCTTCTCCCAAATCAATAAAATGGGGTCCTTTCATTTGTGCTTTCCTCCACTTTCCTTTAAGCCTGGAGCTTCTTCTTACATGCTGTGGAAAATTGTCTTTTTGATTTTGTTTTTCTTTTCCTCTCTTTTTGACCATAGCTGACTATTCCTGAAGGTGAACTAGTCTCTCAGACAATACTTGATGGTCTTCTTTTGAAGAAGGGGTTTGATGCACAACTTCAATGCTTTTTCTCTCCTCAGTATTTTCTTTCCCTCTTTTAGACAATCTTTCTTCTCTACTAGTTCTTTCAATTGTGTTAGTAGGAGTGCTTTGAGTTTTATCATCTGTTCTCTTTCTTCTACTTCTTTTTGGTGTACTGCCTTCAGGGGTTTCTTGGGGTTCTTCAAAGAAATTTCTAATTAAAAATTGCTCCCAGGTGTCCTTTTTCTCCTTTAATTGTTTTTCTATCAAAATTTTCACGAGGCCATGATGATACAAATGTGGTTCTACGTCCCCCAAATGATTTTGGACGGTTACAAACATCTTTTTCAAACTATTTAATAAAAAGTATGGCAGATTGAGGGCTTGGTTGTCTAGGAAATTCATCAACAATCTAGTGTGATACATGTACAATGATCCAAAACGTCCTTCACACGTAATAAACTTTTGAATAATCATCAGTAAACTGGCCCACTCTTCTTTTAAAGCATGAACGGGAATTCCCTTTTTGAAAATGGTGACATCCATACCTGGGTTACGTAGGATCACTCTCCAGGCATCCTCACCAATGTTATTGTTCTTGAACCAGCGTTCACCTTCTTGAGGAAGTTCTGTAGCAGCTGCTATGGATGCCTCAGTCACTGTAAATTTGAGGTCCCCAATTTCCACCTCCAGACCGTTGAAAGACCTTGCAAAAGCTTTTGTTACCTCTTTATGGTAGCCTCTAAACTTTTGAATAAACCGAAGCCATTTTGCCTTTTTCAATATATCTTTGACTTGCGGGTATCCTTCCATAAATTTGGGTCCCTCTGGTTCTGTTCTCAACAACTGACCCATCCTTCCTTCTGTACTTTTAGAACTCATCTGCATGAGGAGGGTTTAGCGGAGGTAAGACGGTAGAAATGGTTAGGGTTTATGAAGGAGGCTAGTGACTCTAAGCGGATATCAAGGAATAGGTACACGGTATGAAGCGGAACAAAGAAAAAAATGGGGTGAAGGCTTATGTGAGCACTGTGGAAATGTAGCCGTGAGGTTAATAGAACAGTAGGAGAAGCAAAGTGCATTCGGCAGTATTTAAAATTGGGTGGCTGCAGAGTAGATGCAAGCACGTTTATGAAACGGCTACGGATTTTTTGCGGCCAAGAGAAGCCGTAGTCAAATCAACCACGTTCCTTAATTACAGGTGGAGTATCAACGTATAGCCGAACACGAGTGAAGACCGGAGGTTTGATTATGAGGCCGTTTAGAAATGAATGCAAGGATTGTGGGGGAATCGTATAAAGATCGTGGGATGGATATGGAGTTATCAAAGAAATCATTGCATATAATGGAGCTATGGTTTATAACTATGTAAAAAATGTGCTTGAATGCCATTTTAAATAAATTTTTACTCATACCTTGGAATTCTTGCCATTTTTCATTGGTCTTCAATCAGTTGCTCCTCATTGATGTCTTTGAATGCCCCATGTCTTCATAATATGTCTTCATACCTGCATTTGATTTCATGATTGTTGAACTAACATCTGACTGTGAGTTTTTGAAAAACAGAGTGGTAGCTGCAGAAACTGCTTCTGGCTGCGGAAACTGGTGTCAGCTGCGGAAATTGACACAGCTATTATTTGGGTGAATGGAAATAGATGGATGATAACTGACTGAATGAAAATGGTCATGAAAGAAAATTTTATTGGTGAAATGAAATGAAATAGATGAAATGAAGTGAAATGAAATGAAGTGGGGTGGAATGAAATGGAATGGAATGGAGTGGGTTGTCATAAAACTTGTGAAATGAGAGAGAGAATTTTTTTTTTTTTGGAAAATATAGGGTGTCAGGTGTTCCTGATTTTCACCCTACATTTTTTGTATAAGACTGCCAATCAGTGATTGGTTTTCAGGCTTATACAATTTTATTTTTTTTTGAAACTGAAAAGAACAAAGGCTAGGATGGTGGAGAAGAAGGATTCTTCTTCACCAACCTTATTGCAGAATTATCTTGAAACATTTTGACAAATTCCTCTTTTGAGAGTGGCTTATGATAGATCTTTAATCTGTGGCCATTCACAATAAGAGGAGTTTGAGATTCATCAATGGTCTTGATTCTTACCTCTCCATTGCTAAAGATCTTGTCAATCTCATATGGCCCAAGCCAATGAGTCTGAAATTTTCCTTTAAAATCTTTAAACTTGGAATCAAATAGCAATGCCTAATCTCCTTCTTGAAACTTCTTCTCTTTGATGTATTTGTCATGCCATTTAGCTCTTTGATATTGAACTAGATCAGTTCTTAGAATTGCCTCTTGTCTGATCTCATCTAGCTCATTCAACTGCTCCATTCTATGCTTTTGGGCTTCTGATAGATCCATCCCTAACTGAACTGCCATCTTGAAGGTTTTGACTTGGAACTCAATGGGGAGCAGGACTTCTTTCCCATAAACAAGTTCATAGGGAGAATGTCCTGTTGTATTTCTCCATGTAGTTCTGTAGGCCCACAAGGCTTCAGGAAGCCTTTCTGCCCAATCTCTTCTGTGTAGATGAACAATTTTGGTGATGATACTTTCAAGAACTTTGTTTGTAGACTCCACTTGACCATTTGCTTGCGGATGGTAAGGAGTAGATCTTCTGTGTTTGATTTTGTATTCTTCCATCAACTTCTCCACCAAGTTGGATGTGAATTGGCTTCCCTGATCTGTCACAATTTCTCTTGGAACACCAAAGCGAGTAAAAATATCCTCATAAAGAAAATGAACAACTGAATTTTCAGTAGCAGATACTAATGCTTTGGTTTCTACCCATTTAGTAACATAATCAGTACAAACCAATATATACTTCTTTTGCTTAGATGGTGGATTAATAGGTCCAATGAAATCTAAAGCCCATTTTTCAAAGGGTTCAATGAGTACCTGTGGTTGCAATGACATTTCATTTGAAAGGGTAGGTTTCCCTACTCTTTGGCAGCTGTCACACCTTTTGACATATTGTTTTGTATCTTTGAAGAGGGAAGGCCAATAATATCCTAAAGAGAGGATTTTATAGGTCGTCCTTTTGTCTGCAAAGTGTCCGCCGCATGGTTCATCATGACATGCCTTAAGAATATCAGGCATTTCATCTTCCCTGACACATCTTCTGATCACAAGATCTGGCCCTGTTTAAACAATTCGTTAGAAATCCATGAATATTTTGAACTCTCCTGAATAATTTTTCGTTTTTCTCTTGGAAATAAATGTGGAGTGTTACTTCGTAACTAAATAGTTAGTAATATTCCGCATACTAAGGAGTCTTAATAATAGTTACCGCAACAAGTATTCATCAGGAAACTTATCCTCTACAGGAGAATCTTCTTTAGTATTCTGAATCCTAGACAAGAAATCAGCTACTGTATTTTGTTTCCCTGGTCTATCCAACACAGTAATATTGAATTCCTGCAAAAGTAGGAGCCATCTTGTCACTTTGCCATTAGTAACAGGTTTGTTCATTAGATATCTAATCGCAGAATGATCAGTATGAATAAAAGTTTCATAGCCTGTTATATAATGTCTAAACTTATTGATTGCATGAACAACAACTAAAAACTCTTTTTCAGTTACAGTATAGTTCAACTCAGTGGGAGTCAAATTTTTACTGGTATAGTAAATGGCATATGGGACTAAATCCTTTTGACCCAACACAGCTCCTAGAGCTGTATCTGAAGCATCTGTAGAAATATGGAAAGGGAGTTTCCAATTTGGTCCTCTCAAGATAGGTGCTTCAGATATTCTTGTTTTCAAAGTTTCAAAGGCTGATTGACAATCAAGATCCCATTTGAATTCACAATCTTTTGTAAGCAATTTGAAGAGTGGAGATGCTATTTTAGTGAAGTTTTCTATAAATCTTCTATAGTAACCAGTAAATCCTAGAAAACTTCTAACATATCTTTGAAAATTTGGAATAGGTAACTTGGAGATGACTTCAACTTTTGATCTATCAACCTTAATCCCATCTCCTGAAATATGATGTCCTAAAACAATCCCTTCAGTAAACATCATAAAGAATTTTTCATGGCTTAATGAAAGATTTGTTTCTTTACATCTTATAAGAACTTTTTCCAAATTTTCTAATGCCTCTTCAAATGAATTACCATAAACTGTAAAATCATCCATATAAACCTCTACACAATCATGGATTAGATCAGAAAAATTCCTAGTACTGCTCTTTGGAATGTTGCGGGTGCATTACATAACCCAAAAGGAAGCACTCGATAGGCAAAAGTCCCCCATGGACAGGTAAATGTGGTCTTATCTTGATCTTCAGGTGCTACCTGAATTTGATTATAGCCACTAAACCATCCAAAAATGAAAAGTACTTTTTTCCTACTAATGTATCTAATACCCGATCGATAAAGGGCAAAGGAAAGTGATCCTTCGAAGTTGCTTTGTTCAATTCCCTGTAATCAATGCATACCCTCCATTTACCATTCTTTTTAGGTACTATAACCAAAGGAGAAACCCATCGGCTATCTGAAATTGGATAAATGAAGTTTACATTGAGTAGCTTTTGGAGCTCTTCTTTCACTATCTCCCTAAGGTTTGGATTCATCCTTCTCTGAGGTTGTTTGATTGGTCTACTATTTTCCTCAATATAGATATGATGGATGCAAGTCTTAGGATCAATACCTTTCATATCAGTATACTCCCATGCAAATGCAGTAGAATGTTTTTGCAAGATTTTGGTTAGTTCTTCATGTTGTGACTTTTTCAAATTTTTGTTGATATTCAATGTTTTTCCTGGAAAAATCTCAATGGTAGAACTACCGAACTCTTCCATAGAGTAAAGAGTCATTTGTCTTGATGATAAATATTCAATGTCAGATTCCAACTGAAATTGTGTGGGGTCATATTCTGAAGATGTCTCAAAATTTTCTAATGTGTTCAGAATTTGACTATCCTCACTGATTTCAGAAATGGTAAAGACATGTTGTATAGTGTCCTCATCATCGACCCATTCATTGTCTCCTACTTCTATGATTTCTTTTGCTCGAGGATACAAATTGAATTTCTTTGTCGAATTACCATTAGAAATGTACATATCCCCAGATCTACAACTAATGAAAGCATCAGCTGTGGCTAGCCAAGGTCTTCCTCAGATAAGTGGGTGCCCTCCTAGATTACTCTTGGGAGTCAAAATCATAAAATCTACTAGATATTCCCAAGAATCTAAGGAGACTGAAATATCTTCTAATACACCATCTGGTTTAATAATTGATCGATCTGCAAGTTGCAGTAAAGTAGGTGTAAAATGAAGGTTAGGAAGTTTTAGCTGGTCCATAGTCTGTCTACTCATAATGTTGATAGCAGCCCCTAAGTCAATCAATGTGTTTGGAATTTCTATCCCATTTATGTGTGTCTTGACAATTGGACTTCCTGGATCTACATACTTCTGCATGGTAATTTTTCCCATCATAATGTCTGCAATCTTTCCTACCAGGTGGATTCTTCTTATGTCTTTTAGTTTCCTTCCTGGTCTTTTGAAACTCAACTCCTTTATTGTTTTTGCTAGAATAGGAATCTCTCGAATGGCTTGTAGCAAGGGAATCTTGATACAAACATTCTTTAATTCATCTAGAAAATCATAGTTAGGCAACAAGATTTTTTTTTCCACCCCTTTATCAATTTGTAATCTTTCAGGGAAAGGAGGTGTGGATGAAGATGTAGGTTGCTCAACTATAGGAGTTGTGGGGATTAACTTTTCTTTCTCTTTTTGAATGTTTGAGTTTTGAAGAGATGCTTCCTCAGAACCCTTATTGACTTTAAGAGAGTCCTCCTTAGAGGTATCTTGCTCTTGTACATCTATAGAAGGTTTTTCTAAAACTCTACCAGACCTGATTTGTACATCATTGAGAGGAACAATCATATAGGTAGGAAATTGTTGTCCTTCTATCATGTAAGTATTCTGAGGATTTTTATTGTTAGGATTTGGCAATGGCTGAGCTAGAAGTTGATTTGTATTTTGTTGGTATGGAAGCATGAGTTGAGGATTTGGATTTTTTTGAGAAGGTTGTTGTTGTGGAAATGGCAATGAAAGTTGTGGATTTGGGTTTGGAAGTTGTGGAGCTTGTTGATTTTGAAAAGATGGAGGATATTGATAACATTGAGAAAATCTCCCATAAGGATATTGCATACCTTGTACCCATGGCTGATATGGATTTTGATGTTGGGGCCAAGGTTGTTTCCAAGGATTCCAATTTGGTGGGGGTTGAAAATTCATAGGGTTATTAAACCCTTGAGTTTTTTGCCCCTGCCAAGGTATTCTTGTAACAAAACAGAGAGATTCTACTGAATTTGGATCTTCTTGAAAGACAGCTTTGAGTCCAAGAATTGAAGGACAATCCTTGGTCTCATGATTCTCTGAGCAAATCATACATGTTTCTACAACTTTTTCATCCAAGGAACATTACCTTAAAGCATGTTTCTTCCTACATTTCGGACAAAAGATGGCTAGAGCATCAGTTTCTCCTTTCTGCTTGTTTTGGATTTTAAGGGTGTCTAGTTGCTCACTAAGTCTCCCTAAGATATCAGTTTTGAATTCATCAAGCATATTGCCAATCTCTGCCCTACTTACTGATCCAGTTGCAGATTTGTTTTCCCTGATAAGAGAAAGATCTCTAGGCCCTTTTCCCGTTTTAGATTTTCCCCTTGAGAGATGGACACATAGTTCTGTTATGTCACGAAGTGGAAGTTGAGAAATGTCTCCTTTCCCCATCATGTTTAAAATATCTATCCATTCATCTCTGATGGATTTTAATATAAGGGCTTTCAAATTTTCATCATCTAAGTTGCTCATCTTTGCTCTTTTTAAGTTGTATTGAAATCTTTCAAGTAAATCTTCCAAATTTTCATCTTCTTTTTGCACCATTTTGAATACCTCATCCTTATGATTGGTGGGCATGCAATAGTCTAGATATCTATCCAAAAATGTTTGTTTCATATCGTTCCAAGTCCTAGTAGATTGGGTGGCTAATCCCATGAACCATTTCAAAGCGGATCCCTTCAATGTTGAAGGAAACAGTTTGAGTTTTTGAGAGTCTTCCATATAGTCATAGGTTCGGCACACGACTTCAAACTCAAACATAAATGTTTCAGGATCCTCACTTCGCAATCCATAAAAGTTGGGGAGGACAGATGGTGAGATGTTTTTCATCGTTGTATGAGTTTCCTCATCAACTATAGGGAATCCAAACAAGTTGTCTCCTTCCCTATTTCTTCCATTATTACCTTCACCTCCACCATTGTTATCTCCATTATTTCCTCCTCCTCTACCTCTACCTCTACCTCCGAATCCATCTATTATTTCCTCTGCCATGATAGTTTCTTTAGAGTCCTCAAAGTCCTCTGGTTCTTCTATCAAGGGAGGATGAGAGGGAGTCTCTTCCTTTTCTTCTTCAGGTGATTCTACTTCTTTGATTACAATATACTCTCTTGTAGAAGTAAAGAAAGGGTCCTTTTCTAAATGAGATTTAGTAGGTGGTATAGGAGAATCCTCTAATTCAGCTGCTCCTTGAATTCCAAGAATCTTAAGGCTAGGGGTAGATGGTGGTGAATCTTGTCTATGCCTTGAAGAAGATGGAGTTGTGAAAATCGAACTCTTTGCTCTAGCTATAAACCTTCCCCTAGAATCTCTTGCTCTATGCATGTCATTTTTATTATTTTTTTAATTTGGGCTAATAATTCTCTTTCTAATCTTCCAGGTCACACTAGGTGCAAGAAGAGAGCATACTTAAGAAATTATTGAACCAATAACTCTCTTTTCTGATCCTCCAGATCACACTAGGTGCAAGAGGAGAGCATACTTCAAGAAGTTATCAATTTTCCCTTCTTTTTATTGTTTTTTTTTTTAAGAAATTGGCTACCTAATTACACTTCCCCGGCAACGGCACCAAAATGTTTGGTCAATTTAGTGTGTCCTAAATTTCTACATTAATTTGTCAATCTGAGATTCGTAAGCTGACGAAGTGTGGCGCACTATATGTGCAAGATAACCTATCTCTTACTTTTTGTCGTTTTTGGTTTTTTTCCTTTTTATCTTGGTTGGTTCCCTAATGTGAGATGGAAATTCTAAAAGAAAAGTATGGATATAAATTTTCAAGGCAATGATGTCCTTTATAATGATTTCCCAAACTTCAAACTTAAAAAGGATTTTAAAACATACAATGACAAAACTAATTCCTAAAAGAAAATGAAAATGTGCTACTATACTAGTCAAACAAACAGTGAACTATTGATCATGAAACCCATTACCCTTGCTGCTATCTAAACACAAAAGAAACTATACTCAAAGAAATCCAAAGATTTGCAAGTAAAGTAAGGCTAAAATCAAATTACATCAATTCATATTCTGACCCCTCACCATTAGTCTCGCTATGGATTTCGGAGGTAATCATAAACAACTTGAGAAATCTGATATCTAATTTGCAGAAAGAAAATGAACTAATATCAAACTACACACTCATACTTCAATCCCTCACCATTAGTCTCGCTATGGCTTTCGGAGGTAACTGATAATGACATGAGCAATTTAATATCTAACTTGCAGAAAAATAAACTAACATCAAACTACACATTCATACTGAAATCCCTCACCATTAGTCTCGCTATGACTTTCGGAGGTAACTGATAATGACATGAGCAGTTTAATATCTAATCTAACTATTAAAGCAAATGTACAAAACTGAAATGAATAAAACAGTGTTGGAATTAAAAACTAAGAAAAATAAATCAACAGAAGGACAAGATTGATTCCATGTCATTAGTCATTATAAAATTACGTGAAAATGCCCGGGCTGCCTACTGTAATCTGGAACAAAACACTGATCAGTTAACAACAGTATCAAGCATGAAAGATTATGGACAAAGACAAAACGTAAATACCATGAAAGATGTAATATATATACACATGAATGACTATGGCACAATGAACGTAAGGAAATGAAGCATGAAACTATACAGTAATACACAAAACCTCGGCGTGTGCAGGGGCACTCTGCACAATCCTCGGGAAGCAGCTATCAAACACGAATTGTGCTTATGAACAGAGTCTTCTCATATATTTAAAACACAGTCATAACAAAGAAATAATGTCACGGCACAGTGGGCTTTCTATCCAGCAAATTACATTACAGCAACTAACTACTATGCGTATAAGAACGCTTTATTTATAGAGAGGAAAACATAACTAATTTTCTACAGTCTTCGCTGATACAAGACACGTGAACAACCACGTCCAGAAATCTAGCATTATGGCTGCCATGAAGATTAAATCTATGGAGAGTGGTCGTTGAATTTGGCTTATGGAGCCATTCACAGGTGTTGATATGTCCCCTGCAATTTAGGAACGGCCACGCAAGTCTTCATGTGATGAAAAAAAGAGTTTTGTCACCGTGGGACTCTTCGGTTGACCACCGCTTGACTACCTTTGACCACAACCTTCTTAGGTGAATTCGACTGAGCCAATAGGACTCGATCCATGTCCATGTCATTTCCAACTTGCCCATGTGGCTAGATTTGCCTGAAGACACCTGCAATATAGACTTTAACAAAATGGCTGCAGAAAGTTGCAGCAGCTGCGGAAAGTGACAAGATTTCGCAGCTCAATGAGCAAAAATCTAATTCAAACAACAGACACAAAACATAGTTAAAAACCACTTTAAATTCTCTTTTATGATTAATATGCAATGATGTTGATGACTTAGAAGGTCCAGGCGAATGGAAAAAGTATAGAAAGATGTATAGGAAAGATGCAGATTTGAGACTCAACAAAGGTTACATTTGGGAATGATACTCCTGTGGTCATTAAAGGAAAAGGGTTTGTATTTCTAAAAGAAAATGTGAAAGCTAATGAAGTCATGTATGTGGATGGATTAAGGCATAACTTGTTAAGTGTAAGTCAAATGTGTGATCAAGGAACTGAAGTTGTCTTTAGTTCAAAAGAATGTGTGGTACGTGATCTTGATACAGGTAAAGCAATTATAAAAGGGAAAAGAACTCCAAACAACCTATATATATTGAATAACTGCAAAGAACAATGTTATTTGAGTAAATATTCAGAAAATTGGCTATGGCATAGAAGGTTGGGGCATCTGAGCTTCTCTCAAATCAACAAATCAAGTAGACTTAAAGCTGTTCATGATCTTCCCAATATTACTCTACCTGAAAATATCATATGCAAATCTTGCCAATTCGGTAAGCAAACCAAGGTAC
The DNA here is from genome assembly GCA_034641835.2 of Pinus albicaulis. Lineage (NCBI taxonomy): Eukaryota > Viridiplantae > Streptophyta > Pinopsida > Pinales > Pinaceae > Pinus > Pinus albicaulis. The sequence continues at coordinate 1,451,330,137 of CM076572.1, read as the reverse complement.
AATTTAATGCCAAGGAAGGATCATCAAGTAAGCCTCTTGAACTCATTCATACTGACATATGTGGACCTATGAGGAAAAAGTCACCTCGTGGTGAAGAATACTATATCTTATTCATTGATGATTTCTCTAGAATGTGTTGGATTGGGCTGCTTAAACACAAAGATGAAGCATTTGAGAAATTTCAGATTTTCAAAGCACTAGTTGAGAATGAATTAGATCTAAAAATCAAGTGTCTCAGATCTGATCGAGGAGGAGAATATACATCAGATGAATTTCTTGAATTTTGTGAACAACATGGCATAAAAAGACAGTTTTCTGTAGCTGGCACTCCACAAAAAAATGGTGTTGCAAAAAGAATGAATAGAACAGTTCAACAAATGGCTAGAGCTATGCTAGATGATTCTGGAACACCTGACATATTTTGGGGAGAAGCAACACATACAGCAGTAAACATTCTCAACAAGGCACATGTTCGTGTAAATAGTGATAAAACTCCATATGAACTTTGGTATGGTAATCCTCCCACTATAAAGCATTTTAGAATTTTTGGAAGCAAATGTTTCATCAAGAATAATGATGAAAAACTTGGCAAGTTTGAACCCAGAGCAGATGAAGGGATATTTCTTGGATACTCCTCTAGGAGTAGGGCCTATAAATGTTACAATAAAAGACTTCGGAAGATTGTTGAATGTATTGATGTTGTTATTGATGAGTCTTCTGCAGCTCCAAAAGAAGAAAAGCAAACTACAGATGAAGATGATGATGACGCATATCCTTCTACATCAAATAGTAATGATACAAATAGTGAACCCAGTGAAGAACCCGAAGATGGTTTGTCTGAAAAGGCTCCCTCCAGATATGTTCAAAAGAATCATCCAGAATCTCAAATTTTGGGAGAAAAGGGATCAGGTGTACAAACAAGAAGAACTCTTATGGGAGCTTCTAGCAATCTGGCATTTCTGTCCACTATTGAACCTCACAGTGTTAGTCAAGCAAGCAAAAATGACTGTTGGATTCAAGCCATGAATGAAGAGCTCGATCAAATTGAAAAGAATCACACTTGGGAATTAGTACCAAGACCTCATGACAAAAATGTCATTGGAACTAAATGGATATTCAAAAACAAGTTAAATGACAATGGAGATGTTATAAGAAATAAAGCTAGACTTGTTTGCAAGGGGTATGCTCAACAAGAAGGTATAGACTTTGAAGAAACCTTTGCTCCTGTAGCCAGACTTGAAGCCATAAGAATGTTTCTTGCTTATTCAAGCTTCCAACAAATCAGAGTTTATCAAATGGATGTTAAATCTGCTTTTCTCAATGGCGATCTAGAAGAAAAAGTCTATATAGAACAACCAGAGGGATTCATTTTGGGAAATGATGAAAAACTTGTTTGTAGACTTAAAAAGGCTCTATATGGTCTCAAACAAGCTCCAAGGGCATGGTACTATCGTCTTGACAAATATCTTCATCAACAAGGTTTTTCAAAGGGGTCTGCTGATAGCAACTTATACACAAAAACTGAAAATGAAAAAATGTTGATTGTGGTTGTATATGTCGATGATATCATTTTTGGAAGTAATAAAGAGTCTATGAGTCAGAAATTTGCTTTTGATATGCAGCAAGAATTTGAAATGTCTTTACTCGGGGAACTAACATTTTTTCTTGGCCTGCAAGTGCAACAAGCAACTGATGGTATATTCTTATCACAAGCAAAGTACCTCAAGCAAATCCCGAAGAAGTATGGCATGGAAGATTGCAAACCTGTAAGTACACCAATGATAACTGGATGTAATCTCAGTTCTAATGATGATTCCCCCACTGTAAATCAACCAGAATACAGATCTATGATAGGAATTTTACTTTATCTCACTGGGACAAGACCATACATTATGCATGCAGTTGGGATTGTTGGACGATTCCAAGATAACCCAAAATAATCTCATCTTCAGGCTGTGAAAAGGATATTCAAATATCTACAAGGAACCCAAGACTTTGGACTATGGTATCCAAAGAATGATGATCTTACTCTTCATGCATACACTGATGCAGATTGGGCTGGAAGTGTTGATGATTGGAAAAGCACTAGTGGTGGTGCATTCTTTATGGGGCCCCGCTTAGTATCTTGGTTCAGCAAGAAGCAAAGCTCCATTGCCTTATCTACAGCAGAAGCAGAATATGTGGCTGCAGCATCATGTTGCACTCAAATTCTTTGGATGATGCAAACCCTACAAGACTTTCAAATCAAATGTTCACCTCCTATCTCCATTATGTGTGATAATACAAGTGCCATCAGTATCTCAAAGAATCCTGTCATGCATTCCAAGACCAAGCACATTCCCATCAAATATCACTTCTTACGTGAACAAATGCTTGAACAAAAGGTGAAATTGGACTATGTTTCTTCCAAAGAACAAGTTGTTGATATATTTACCAAACCACGACCCAGGGAAGCATTTGAATATCTCACACAGAAACTAGGAGTAGTCTTTGTCGTGCAGAGGATCAGACCCACTTAAATAAGAAGATTAAATTGATTGTGAGGTGTTGTTGGGCTTCTTTGAATTTTCAGGCTAAGGGGGAGCATACATTATCCAGCATGATCTTAGGGGGAGCGTGGTATTGTCAAACTCTTTGCCCTTGATGTCAAAGGGGGAGAGTAACATGGTGTTTGCATAGGGGGAGAGTATCATGGTGTTATAATCAAAGTATCTATCTGATTGTGATGATCAAACACCATCATGGTTGCCATCAAGTCCAAAGGGGGAGATTGTTGGAAATATGATGCCATGTGTTGTCCTTGATGGCAACCTAATTAATGAAGGACTTGCAGAATTGTGACAGGAAAGAACTTCGAACATACCATGGAAGGTAATGTCTTGAAGACAGAATGACATGGGGAGATCATTGAATATTTTCATTGATGATAAAGGATGTGGCAAAGGAATTGGAAAAGGCATGAGCAACGAAGAAGAACAACAGAGTTGCAGAGATCAACGATCAGCAGGATTACCAGCAAAGAACAGAGGAAAAATGGGGTTGATTTGAATTTACATAAATTATAATCCCTGTGAAAGTTAATTCATGTATAAATATAATGTATGGAGGAGAAAGAAAATCTGTGTATGGTTGAAGTTTCAGTGATACTCTATTAGTTGGAAAATACCCAGAGCAATTGGGGCTTTGATTGGTTCAATTCTCGTACGAAATTTCCTGCAACTCTATGTGATGAACTATGAACAGATTCATGCTTTTATCGGGTTGCTAAGGTCTCGGTACAATAAGCCATGGACACGTTCTATATGTACAGAACACATTATATATATATATATATATATATATATATATATATATATATATATATATATATATATATATATATATATATAACTCCGTTTAAGAATAATTAAAACAAAGTTTAGCTTTAAAGTTGGAACAGATTAGCAAACGGAACCTAGAGTACGGAGCGATTGGACGGATGATCACTATTTAAAAACTGCGAGTGAATAGTGAAGATGGTTTCCGGTTTTTTTCGCACCACCTTTGAACGATAGGTGGTATTTACGAATTGGCAGCGATCCCATTGAGGTATTGACACGCGTCCCTGCAAAACTGCCAATCGCACGATAACGATAGTTCATCGCACGTTAAAGCCTGTACCAGGACGGCCAGCGAAATTATTTTTGCATCGTCGATCTGAAAGGGGGCAATCGGACAGTGATCGTGCGTCGGACTTGCCCGGAGTTTAATCAAGTTGCACGAATTTTATTATGGTACGGAGGGGCGCATATGTGGGCCAGGGGTTAAATTTTTATTGAAATATTAATCTATTTGAAAGCCTTGGATATTGCTCATAAAGTCCGAAGGAGGGTTAAAACTTTGTAAATATATTTATTTGTCAATTTCTTCGAAATTGATAAATAAATTAAAAAGAAATATAAAAACCTCGAGGGCCAAACTAATGGAAATATTGTAGAAGGAATACCATTAGCGGTTAAAATGGTTTTTGACTCATGGTTTTTTAAATAAAGGCGAGAACTATATAAAAGGAAAAGATCATTATTCGGTGGGGTGTGTGCGAGAGTTGGTGAAGAAGGAATTCCTCTAAGATATATCTGCATGGATAGACGACGTGCTAGATTGATGATTCCGAGTCCATGATGCACCCCTCGAGACATTGATCTAAAAGGTGATGAGACGTGAGATTATTCAACAGAAGAAACGATGAAGAGCTAGTGCATAACTGCTGAAGAACATATATAAATCCGGGTAAGTTTCTGTAGATCTGGCCTGTTCTGCAAACATATTGTTATTACAAATCTATACAAGAAAAGCACGAATATATATATATATATATATATATATATATGGGAGTCATCTACATTGAAAGTGCATATGGCAGTTGGGGTTTCAGAAGATTGAATTACACAGAAGTATACACGAGTTTGTAAATGAATATCTCCTCTGAAGTCTGGGTTACTTTGGTTATAGTGGGCAAAGTATGCTTGTTTATGATTAATTGAAGGGCTGGAGTACCGAGCGATTGGACGGATGATCACTATTTAAAAACTGCGAGTGAATAGTGAAGATGGTTTCCGGTTTTTTTCGTACCACCTTTGAACGATAGGTGGTATTTACGAATTGGCAGCGATCCCATTGAGGTATTGACATGCGTCCCTGCAAAACTGCCAATCACACGATAACGATAGTTCATTGCACGTTAAATCCTGTACCAGGATGGCCAGCGAAATTATTTTTGCATCGTCGATCTGAAAGGGGGCAATCGGACGGTGATCGTGCGTCGGACTTGCCCAGAGTTTAATCAAGTTGCGCGAATTTTATTATGGTACGAAGGGGCACATATGTGGGCCAGGGGTTAAAGTTTTATTGAAATATTAATCTATTTGAAAGCCTTGGATATTTCTCATAAAGTCCAAAGGAGGGTTAAAACTTTGTAAATATATTTATTTGTCAATTTCTTCGAAATTGATAAATAAATTAAAAAGAAATATAAAAGAGGGCCAAACTAATGGAAATATTGTAGAAGGAATACCATTAGCGGTTAAAATGGTTTTTGACTCATGATTTTTTTAATAAAGGCGAGAACTATATAAAAGGAAAAGATCATTATTCGGTGGGGTGTGTGCGAGAGTTGGTGAAGAAGGAATTCCTCTAAGATATATCTGCATGGATAGACGACGTGCTAGATTGATGATTCCGAGTCCATGATGCACCCCTCGAGACATTGATCTAAAAGGTGATGAGACGTGAGATTATTCAACAAAAGAAACGATGAAGAGCTAGTGCATAACTGCTGAAGAACATATATAAATCCGGGTAAGTTTCTGTAGATCTAGCCTGTTCTGCAAACATATTGTTATTACAGATCTATACAAGAAAAGCACGAATATATATATATATATATTTATGCGAGTCATCTACATTGAAAGTGCATATGGCAGTTGGGGTTTCAGAAGATTAAATTACACAGAAGTATACACGAGTTTGTAAATGAATATCTCCTCTGAAGTCTGGGTTACTCTGGTTATAGTGGGCAAAATATGCTTGTTTATGATTAATTGAAGGGTTGTGTTGAAGCTGCTTGATCAGTGTGAAAACTAATGAAACGTGGTCAGCATTGGGTCAGAGGATTGAAGCCATATATTTATATAAAAGTCTTCACAGCAGGGGGTTGTATCTCCCTTCCAGGAGAGACTGGTAAACGAGAGAAGGCTGCAGCCTTCTGCAGGTGGGTGCCTGCGTGCTGGTATAAGTCTGCGCCAACACAGAAATTGTAATATGTTTTCTTTATAATAAAATATTGAAGACAGAGACTTCAGCAGTGGTGGTTTTCTCCCGAATTGGGTTTCCACCTTAAATCTTGGTGTTCATATGAGTTGCTTATGTTTGATGGTTTGTACTATTATTTCTACTCATACTTGCTGATGAATAATTGATGCAATGAGCTAAGTAAAGAAATGATAAGATCTCTACAAGTTGGATGCAGTAATGTAACATATGGTCTTTAAGAGAAAGGAAAAACTAAAAGAATTATAATTCAGCTCTAAATACTGATTCACCCCCCCCACCTCTTAGTATTTTTCCCAACACCAAATTGAGCTCAAGATAGCTCATTGGAAATTTTCTGCTGTCTAGTTTCCAAAAATTCCCCTGATTTCTGAAAAGGATGAATTTAAAGCCCTAAAAAGTGAAATCTCCCAAGATTGGTCAAAAGCGCAGTGCTAGCCTGAAAAATGAGGTAGAAAGGTGATGTTTTGGATGTTTTTGGCCATTTCTCCCTGTCAGAATGTCCAAATTTGATGTTCCAATAGTCAAAATTTGATGTATAGGGCCTTAGGAATGCAATGGTTTTGACCATTTATCATTTAGAGTCTCCTATAAAAATCATGGCGCACTAGGTGCTACATTTTTCACAAGTGGACTGTGTGGAGTGATAAAAAGGTGTCTTTGTAACTCCTAATTACCTCACATTAATTGTCAACCCAGGGACGACTTCTTGAGTAAATAGGGCCCTCAACCACCGGTGAAGCGTTGCTGTGCTTTACTCCAGCGCTTGAGAAATGGAACAACAGTGAACTCTTTTATTAATCAGGCATTAATAATTTTTACAAATAGCTCACACTCTCTTAACAAGAGCCGATGCACAATTCTGCAAATTACAATAAGAAAAGTCTCTCCCTCCTCAATACACAATACATGTTCTCCTTTTTTAATCAGAAGGAGGAGAAATTGAATAGTAAATACAATCTCCCATAACAATATTGGATTTATTCCAACCAATTGATCAACAAGAAAATAGATTTACATCCATCTTTCAACAACAGCAAGTCGAATTTGGCTTTGTAGCTGAGATTTGGAGGACGGCCGCAACAACAGAACTGAGAAAATCGTGCTTAAAGAACTCTGCGAATCTCTCAACACAGGCCGAATTTGGGCAAACCATTCTTTGATAAAGTTAATTGGGTCCGTTCTGGACAAAACCCATGTTCCGGATTTTCCAGATTCGTCTTCATTTGCTCAGAATCTCAACCGCAAAACTATCACTCCTTATTCCAGCGCATTTCTGAGTTGGCACTTTTAATGATCAAATCTTCAATCTGGAAATTATCTTGGAGGCTAAAAAAGGTGAATAATGTTATAACCAACTTATTAAAACTATCATTGATAAAATAATTCATAATCATCAATTTATTAGAAATAAAGGAAGATAAATAATATTCATCCATAAGAGCATAAATCATTTATAAAATGGATTTAAATAATAAATTATAATAAATGACGTGATGAAGAATGGTAGAAATGGGTGGAATAAGCGTTCACAAGTGATAATAATAATGGCATATTAACGGCCCAACAGACTGTGCTCAAAGTCTGTCAAAATCTATCAAAATTCCCAAAACTGCAAAAAATTACCCAAAAATATTTAAAATTGGTAGATGGAGTTCTGATGAAGTGTATCAATAAATTAGGGAGGCATCAAAAATAATCTCAAGTTTATATTCCTCCTTTTGTTTGATTAGGGTTTTCTTGTATTTGTCCTTCAACTGCTTGACTTTGATGTTGCAGATCTTGTTTCTAGTGTTGTATCTGTTGGAAATGTGTCTGAGCATATCATTGTATTTTTTTTCTTTATGGATGAGCTTCTCAAGGTGAAGGTTAACTATGTCAAGACACACCTCTTTGTCATCTTCAATTTCCTTTGCAATCCTTTCCTCAAAACTGAGTTACTCTGCCTCATGTTTCTCCTGCTTTTAAGCTCTCTTAAGATCTCTTGTTTTTGGTATTGACTTGATGTTTTGATTATCATCATGGTTAGAGTCATTAGGTGCCATCATTGCCTTAACTTTAATGTCTTTTCTTTTTTCCTTTTGCATCTCTAACTCCATGAGTACCTACTTGTCTTTCAACTGCTTGTTCTCTTTTTCAAGGAATGATATGAAAAATTGGGCTCTTGCCATGTTGTCTTGTAGTTATTTGATTATGGAATATTTTTCTTTGATGATAAGATTTGAGGCCTCATGATCATCTTGGGCATCCAATTTCAATCTCTTTCTTCCTCATGAAGGTCTTCCTCTTCATGGACAAATGTCTCTTCTTGTTTCTCATAATAATGTACCTACTTTGCTGATGAAAAAGGCAAAGCCCCTTCCACAATATGTGGAGAAAACACTTGCCTAAGTCCCCTCTGGTAGGTTTTGACCTTTCTGGTTTCTTTGGCTTCTTTGGCCTCTCTGGCATCTTTGTCCTCTTTGACTATAGCCCTACTAGATGACCTTGTTTGTCTTTGAGACACTGATGCTGGCATTGGAATTGGTCTAGGAGGTTGAGGTGGTGGAGTAATTAAGACATAATCCTCAATGAAAGTCTCCCATGCAATATTTAGCTCATTGAGATGACGAAGGACAATTATTTTGATTAGAGAGTGATGGAAGAGGTTGTTCATTTGATGTTCATACTCTAAGTTCTGGTGCACTATGTAGGACATATTATCAATACTTTTGTACAAATAGTGAGGGATTTTGAGAAATTTCACTCTAGTGAAATGCATGAGCAACTTGATGTGATAGGTGTATAGTCTGGAGAATCTACCCTCACAAGTGAAATATTTCATGATGATCTTCATCATGGGAGAAAATCTACCAAGTAGGTGACTAAAACGAAAGACTTTATTTTTGTCATTCTTGTACCATGGCTTGAGAAATGGTTCATAATGTTGGGCATCTACATATATGGCCTTAAACCACTTTTCACCCACATTGGATATCCCTATGGCTGCATAAATAATATCTGTGGATATGGTGAAGGTCACCCCTTCAATGGTCATTTGGTTGTCTTGGAGGTTAGATATGAAAACTCTGGTTAAAGCAAGGTGATGTTGTACTCTTTTTACCATCTCACAGAAGTAAAAATAACCCACATGTTTGAAGAAATTGACTTTCATGGGTGAGGCAAACAATTCTCTAGTGTTGGATGGCTCAAGAATCAAAATCCTCCCTCCTTTGTGGCATCTCCTCCCCTCCTCTTCTATGTTAATCTCCTCCTCCATAATATCTCTTTCCTCCTCCATAGTATTTGTCTTGTTTTAAAACCCTAGGGAAGGGGAAGGGAAATGGAGTAGGAAGTCAGGTTAGGGAATTGGGATAAGTGTAGGAAAATTTAGGGAAGTGGGGAAGGGAGCTTAAGTAGCTTAGGGAAGTGGTGGGGGATAGAAAAACTTAGGGAGTGTTGAAGCCCCGAAAATCGTTGCTTCAAACATTGGGGGAAAACCACCCGGTCCGTACCTTAGAATAGCTCCTTCTCCATTTGGGATGGTGGCTCTAACTGGATTTATAGGACCAGTTTCCTAGTAATGAATGGATTGGTGATGGGGTGTTTGTGCAAGTGGATAAAGAAACTAACTAATTGAGCTAATCTATCTAACTTAATTAATGACTTACAAATAACTCTAAAACTAACCCGGGTATTAAATATGAATACGACTTAAAGCTTATTTCATTTAAACAAATAACCATGAAAATGTATTATTTACTTAAAAGAAAGATGCAGTATCATATAATGATAAATCTGTTTAAGAAATTAAACAGAGTTATAATAGCACATCGCACTCATAAATTTATATCATTTACACATACTATGAAAGATGATATTCCTGTATCTTCAGAAATGATATGATAAAGAAATATTTGAGAAACAAGTATACATAAGCGATAGCAAATTTCAATGAGAATATTTCATCACATAAAGAGAATAAAACGTAATTGATAGAAATACCAGATACATTTGATATCTTCCTGATGCAATTTGATATTCTGATCCTGCTCTTTAACTTAGAACAATCTTCAAGGTACAGAAATGCAACTTTCAAAAATAATTCACTATAAAATCATAGAATGTGATCCTTTATAAAAATAAAATAGTCAAGGAATACTTAAATGTATTATCCAAGCCCAAAATATTACAAATTTAGGACCCCTTCTAAAATGCTTGAAAGGGGTTTAAATAGGAAATTCAAAAAACAAATTAACTAAAACTATTGCTAAAAAATATCATCGGAGATCCAAAAATATAATTGCGATCTTCAATAAAACAGGTTCATTGGATTTCCATAATATCTAATGTGCGAAGCTAGCAGATTTTGAGCATAGCTTTCACTTCAGTTGGGTGAATCAGCCGAGAATGCAGTTGACTGGTGTATGTGGCATGAGAAAGTTCCAGGATGATATAATTGATGGCACTGGAAAGACATTTGGTTGCCATCTGCTGATTGTATGGCTTGAAAAAATGGGACCATAAGGAATCCCATGTAATTCCCTGTGTTTTATCGATCTTTTGATCTTTACTCATTAATTCCTGTTTCCACCTTTTATCTATTTCTTTGACCTTCAACAACTTTCCTGGAGTGCAATCCGAGATTAAATTTGCTACATATAGACTATCATTAACCAGTTGTGTCAAATTATCCATTATAGTCCTTGCTCTAGAAGTAACACGTTCTTCTTTAATCATTTGAGTTTCCCACTCAGCAAATATGATTTCTTTATGCGATGCTTCCATTATAGGAGGATTTGTAATTTTACCCTATTATGTTTCCTGCCATGTGATAAATTATGAAATCTTCTCATCGGGGCTTTCAATTTCTAATCTTATATTGACTGCTTCGTCGATGAGGGATGATGTTATTTCACAGAGGGGTTTAGCTTGTGATATTTTCTGGCATAGATCATCCAATTGTTGGGACAACAACTTACTCACTTCAAGGGATTCTATTTTGAACTGGTCTAGTTTAGGATAATCTTTGAATTTATCCATTTTTTCTTGAAATATTATACTTTGCTCTTCCTTGACAGCTTTCTCTTTTTGCAGCAATGTTTGCAATTTTGTTACTTCCTGGGACAACCGCTGTTGTTTGTTTAAAGCTTGTTGATCAAGCTTTTTCTTTTGAATGTTCAGTTGTTATTCTAGTTGCTTAATTCTCAATCTTTCTTCTTCCAACTACTGCTCTAACTGTGATATCCTTTGTTGATCATTTTTTGTCCTTTCTTCTAATAATTCTATCTACAAGTTCTTTTGTTTTACCAGTTGAGTAACTTCAGTAGCTTTATCTGTTGCGGCTGCACTATAAGCCCCTGCATATTGGGATAGTTTGGTTAGATCCTCTGAAGGATCTACTTCAGAGTGTTTCCAAACAACATTCATTAGTTCAACCTGGGGAGTTAAAAGTGATCCTTGATCAATCCTCCTTCTCTTTCTTTGTTTTCTTACTACAGCTCTATGCTTAGGGCTGTAAAAGACATCTAGAGGGGGTATGTCTTCAAATTTTAGTACAATTTCTTCAGATGGGTCTTCAGGAATTATCTCAATTTCTTAACAGTCAATGTTAATTATTTGAGAATTGCCCTGGTCTCCTATCTATTGAGAAAATTGTTCATATTCTTTTAACAACTGTTCATTAATATTGGTTTCAGCAGAATCTCCCTCTTTGTCACCAGTCTTCTCTTTTTCAAGTTGATAATTAGGCTCACTGCTTGTATCTTCTTTCTCTATATGTACATCAATTTTTCTGCCTATATCCTCTTTCTTTTGTTCTGTTTCAGTACTCTCTTCTTCTTGTAAAGTAGTATTTAACTGGTCAAGGGGAACTGTAAGTAGTATTTTGCTTCTAAACTGTGAAAACTTATTCATATCCTCTGTTTGAAACTTAGATTTAGTTGAATCATAAACCTGCGAAAATTTCTTAATCGAGACAAACAGGTCATCAAAATCATCAGTTTCATGCTCAAATTTAGCAATTTTCACCATAGATTTGAAGTTGAAGGCAACTTCATTTGGATCATATTGCCTTCTGGGAACAGTTGCAAGCTTGAGTTATTTTATCTTAAGGGCTTCTTTTTCTGCATGCTTGAAATCATTGAGGGTATAAGTTCCACATTGGAAAGGAAATGTAGGCCACATCAATTGTTTAGAATTCTTTAAAATTTTGGACTTTCCCTTTTCAGTCAACTGGTAAGCTATTTCTTGAGCCAATAGTTTATCGGGGACATATAAGGGCAAGATGTGAGGTTCAGCAATGCTTCCAAATACCCTGATATAGGTGAAATTTTCTTCCCCGAACCAACTTGCGATTAGGGTTAAATCAAGTTTTTCCTTATTTGAGAGTCGAGGAGGGGGTTGGTTAAAAATAGCTTGATAAATGGGCAAAATGTAGCCATGGAAAACTCTGTATACATGGTTCTTGAAATGGGCTTTCCATAAATATTTATGATAGATGTGTATAGGAGTAGGATCTTGAGGAGTCCATTTCCATCCAAAAATAGGAAACTCAGAATTAAAGCATAAGGCATCTAAAATGTAAGCACATAAATGAAATGGGGGTGTAGTTCCAATATGCTTATTTCTTCTATAATCCAGAATTTTATTTGCTATTTTATCAAATAGAATGACTGACCAATCCATAATAATGGAACTTATAGCGGCCTCAATTAGGGGTACCATTTGAATAGAAAACCTTGCAGAATTATCACTCCCAAAAAGTCTGCACATCATAGCAGCAACATAGCAATATGGAGGTGTGAGAGACTCTACAGAATACATACCTGAGGTCTCATACTTATTTTTGTCTGGAGCTTGTCTCCATTTCTTAATAGGGCCTGATTCTATTTTGTTGCTTGAAACGAAATTCTCTATGAAGGCTTTGTTGTAGGTGTTTTGAGGTTCTGGCAGATGATACATTTCCTTGATGTCTTCTTCTCTAAAGGATCCAAACATCTTTTCTCCAACTATGACAAATGTTCTATTTGTGATGGTTGTGGTTTCTATTACCCATTGTATTAGATCATAGTATGGAAATACATTTGCTCGAGTTGCAATTCTATGGAGAAAAAAATTTTCTAGTTCTTTAAGGGGACTATTTGAATCTGATTCTTCATCTGGTACCGTCACCTTTACTTCTGTAACAATAGGGTTTTCTTCTTCTAGCAAGTTATAAAATTCTTCCTAGGAAATCTTTCTGAGACCCAAGCACGTAGTATCCATAATTAGCTATATTTTGACTGGATTTTCCTTTGGCATGATGGTAACCTTTGGGACGGCAACACCTCTCGATTTCTTAAGCTTCTTTGACATTTTCTCTTTCTAGTATGGTCTCACCAGTTCTTCGAATAAGTAGACTTGTTGTTCTATAGATCTGTAAATGAGAAAATTCTCTTAGAAGCGGGAAGAAATTGAGTCAGAATAAACATTATTAAGTAAAAAGGAAATTATTTAAGAACAATTTTGCGAAGATTTGATTCATGATTCTAAATTGATTATCTCCGTATAAAATTGAATGCCCTTAAGGAAAACCACATTCACGCATTACTTGTCATGATTCATTTGATTTTTGTTTAATTATAGTTGTACATCGGGGATCGGCAATATCAAAATCTCGATGCAAGATTTACCTTTTGGAACTTCCGATTGCGATTTGCCGATAAATGATATGTGCGAAATATGAATAGAGATTGATGATAACGAATGGTTTATCACATCGGATCTTTCCAATGGAATTGTATTGTAATGTGACTTTACTGAAATGTGATTGCGATTGTAGTGGGGTCCATCGCATTGGGACGTTTATAAAACAAACAATTGTGATATTGTTTCACTGAAATGCGATTGTGATTGAAATTACATCGCATCGGAGTTTCTCAAATAGACCTAATGAAGCATGACTTACCCGAAATGTGATTACCGATAAGTATCATTGCATAGGAGCTTTTGCGAAGAAGATATTAGAAAAATAATACTTCTCTGATTTGCGATTTGCGATTTACTTTATCGCATTAGAATTTTTGAAAGGAAAACATTTAGACTTTGGGCAATGCGATATAAGTCTTATGATTTGATTGGATTGGAATTACTTTGATATCACGTTTTTTTATTTGCATTTGGGATAAGTGATATGCAAATGATGCTTTTGTGTGTTTTTTAACAATGAATCTTTTTTTATTTATTTTCTATGATAATCGGATTTCCTCAAACTTTTATTCCTATCTAAAAAGAAAAATGGGACCTATTTCTTATTGAAATTTAATATAAAAATTTAGAAATGGGGAGGGTGGTTGTACAGTGAAACAGGGAGACAGGGTAGAAAATTTGATTACAGGTATATGGTCCATGGCTATAAGAATCCACTTGTACTATCCTAATGATGGTAGATGAATCTCACCAATGGAGTCTAGCCCCCACTGCTAAAAAGGAGCATTAGGTGAAATGGGAATGAGAGGTAGTGGAAGAATATTTTTCTTACCGACAAAATTTTGACACTCAGTGGAAGCACTGACTTTAGAAAAGCCATCAGAGAAAAGAGTTGGCCAATAATAGCCAGATCTTAGAATTTTATTTGCGGTAGATTTCCAGTATAAATTTCCACCACACACCCATATATGTATCTCTGAGATAAATTTCTTTGATTCAACTTCATCTACACATCTCAACAAAACTCCTACATGATCTTTCCAATAAAAATGATTTTCCATTATGCAATACTTAACATCCTTCAGGTTTAAAATCCCTTCTCTTTGATTTTTCAATTTCTGGAGGACAACTAAGATTTAATTAAAAGTACATTAGGTCCTTATACCAGCTAGAATAAAAAAGTTCAGGATAATCATATATACCTTCTTTATCTGTTTCTTTAGCTACCTCCTCTTATCACTCCACCGGATCTCCGAGGCTGAGAAGAGACCAACAAAGTTAACCACAAACCAATATTTCCCCAAGTATCTAGCCCTACTAGGCAGGAGAGGGCTCTCTCCAATGGATCTCAGCCAATATGACTGTATCAATGATATATTATGTTAGGTATAGTAGCATGAGGGTTTGATTGAATGAATTTTGAGGTGTTGGATGGTGAATAGGTCAAGGAAGGAACTAGTTCAGGGAAAACAAGGATCAGAATTGCAGGGATCTCATGGAGCAAGGTAGGTAATAAGTTAAAAACAAAAGGATATCTGATGAAGTGGTATAGACTGCTAGGGTTTGAGAAAAGATCATAAGAAATATGAATTATTTTCTACTAAGAAGTAGATGAAACAAACTGTAACTATTCCTGCAAAACAGAGCATAAGCTTAATGAATTATGTCTTTCTGACTTAGGAAACAATTACATACATAGATGGCATGAATATGAAATCAAAATACATTCCAAATTTTTCAAAACATAATAATAAACAATGTCAAATCACTTTACCACAAAAATTCCATCAAAATAGTTGCGACTCAGTCTGTTATTACTTGCCAGAAATCTGGTTACAATAGTGTTCAGTGATCAATCCAAGAACATCTAACCCTTGATATGAGAAAATAAGTGAATAATATAGAACAAAACTGATTCTCCCTAGCTCAGGGGTCAAATCCCTGACTTCAGGAACTGATCCCCAAAGTTCTCAACTGGAAACCAAAAACTAGGGAGGTCAACAAACTCATCCCTAACTTTGGTGAAACTGATTCATTTATGAAAAAATACACTTTTACCCAATGTATCTACCTATAGTAACCTTTAGGAACATAATTACATTTACATCAATCATCTACATCAATAAAAATGCATTCAATCCATTGACCAACTAAGAAAAAGTCAAAATCTGGAAAATATCAATGAACTGGCAAAAGCGCAGCACCTAAAGCAAAAATGCAACACCAACTTCAAGGTCACTTTTGTAGGACTTGTTGAAGTCCAAATTGAGCCCAAGATAGCTCATTAGAAAGTTTCTCATGTCTAGTTTCCAAAAAGGCCCTTAAGTTATAAAAAGGATGAAGATGAATCCCTAAAAAGTGAAATCTCCCAAGAATAGTCAAAAGCGCAACGCCAGCCTGAAAAATGAGGCAGAAAGGTGATGCTTTTGATGTTTTTGGCCATTTCTCCCTGTCAGAATGTCCAAATTCGATGTGCCAATAGTTAAAATTTTATGTATAGGGCCTTAGGAATGCAATGGTGGTGACCATTTGTCATTTGGAGGCTCCTAGAAAAATCATAGCACACTAGGTGCTACGTTTTTACAAGTGGATTGTGCTCAAAGTCTATCAAAATTTGTCAAAATGCCCAAAATTGAAAATTAGCAAGAATCTCAAGTTTATATTCCTCCTTTTGTTTGATTAGGTTTTTCTTGTATTTGTCCTTCAAATACTTGACTTTAATGTTGCAGATCTTGTTGCTAGTTATGTATCAATTGGACATGTGTCTGAGCATATCATTGTCTTTGTTTTCCTTATGGAGGAGCTTCTCAAGGTGAAGGTTAACTCTGTCAAGACACACCTCTTTGTCATCTTCAATTTCATTTGCAATCCTTTCCTCAAAACTGAGTTACTCTGCCCATGTTTCTCCTACTCTAAAGCTCTCTTAAGACCTCTTGTTTTTGGTCTTGACTTGATGTTTTGAGTATCATCATGGTTAGAGTCATTAGGTGCCATCATTGCCTTACCCTCGATGTCTTCTCTTTTTTCCTTTAGCATCTCTAACTCCATGAGTACCTACTTGTCTTTCAGCTGCTTGTTCTCTTGTTCAAGGAATGATATGAAAAATTGGGCTCTAGAAATATTTTCCTATAGTTCTTTGATTATGGCATCTTTTTCTTTGATGATCAGATTTGAGGCCTCATCATCATCTTGGGCATCCAATTCCATCAACTCAAAATCTCTTTCTTTCTTATGCAGGTCTTCCTCTTCATGGACTAATGTCTCTTCTTGCTTCTCATTCTGATGTACCTACTTTGTTGATGAAGAAGGAAAGGCCCCATCCACAATATGTGGAGCAAACACTTGCCTAAGTCCCCTCTGGTAGGTTTTGACCTTTTTTGTTTCTTTGGCTTATTTGGCCTCTCTGACATCTTTGTTCTCTTCGACTGTAGCCCTACTAGATGACCATGTTTGTCTTTGAGACACTAATGCTGGTGATGGAATTGGTCTAGGAGGCTGAGGTGGTGGAGTAATGAAGACATGATTTTCAATGAAGGTCTCCCATGCAATATTTAGCTCATTGAGATGACGAAGGACACTTATTTTTATTAGAGAGTGATGGAAGAGGTTGTTCATCTGATGTTCATACTCTTTGTTCTGCACTATGTAGGACATCTTATCAATACTTTTGTACAAATAGTGAGGGACGTTGAACGATTTCACCCTAGTGAAATGCATGAGCAACTTGATGTGATAGGTGTATAGTATAGAGAATCTTCCCTCACAAGTGAAATATTTCTTGATTATCTTCATCATGGGAGAAAATCTATCAAGTAGGTGACTAAAAGGAAAGACTTTTTTTTGTCATTTTTGTACCGTGGCTTGAGAAATGGTTCATAATGCTTGGCATCTACATATTTGGCCTTAAAACACTTTTCACCCACATTGGGTATCCTTGTGGCTACATAAATAATATCTGTGGAGATGGTGAAGGTAACCCCTTCAATGGTCACTTGGTTGTCTTGGAGGTTAGATATGAAAAATATGGTCAAAGCAGGGTGATGTTGTACATTTTGTACCATCTCAGAGAAGTAAAAACAACCCACATATTTGAAGCAATTAACTATCATGGGTGAGGCAAAAAATTCTCTAGTGTTGGATGGCTCAAGACTCAAAATCCTCCCTCCTTTGTGGTGTCTTCTCCCCTCCTCTTCTATGTTCATCTCCTCCTCCATAATATCTCTTTCCTCCTCCATAATTTTTGTCTTGTTTTAAAACCATAGGGAAGGGGAAGGGAAATGGAGTAGGAAGTTGGGTTAGGGAATTGGAATAAGTGTAGGAAAATTTAGGGAAGTGGGGAAGGGAGTTAGGGAGCTTAGGGAAGTGGTGGGGGATAGAAAAACTTTGGGAGATAGGGTAGAAAATTTGATTACATGTATATCTTCCATGGTTGAAATAATCCATGGCTGTAAGAATCCACATGTACTGTTGTTGTGTAGGTAAATCCCCTCTACAAATAGAGGCGATCCCTCTAGCCCTAGGGTGGGTCTAGCAGCAAGAGGACATGCTAATGCGCAATTCCTGGTTAATGAATGAAACTGATTCGGGATATATTGTCCTACCTTTGATCCAACATAGTTGTTGTAGCTGTGGAAGAAGTTCCTGATCTTTATCCACGATATGTCACTATCCTTCAGCAGCAATACTCAGATTCTTGCACAAAGATCAAAGAACAAAAGCAACATATGAAACAATAATTGCATTCATAACTATCTAATTGTTCAAGGAGAATTAAACATATTGCATAAGATTAATCACATCAACAAAAGACGAGAACCAAAACATCAGTTGTGTATTAAGTAAGAGAAAGAAAGATATTACAACCAAATGAGTCTTAACGTCACAACCTCTTTCAGTGGGCCCAGTCAAAACGTGTCTCGAGCATTCGTCGAGGAATTTGGACTTAGCGAGCCAATCAACCTATACTCTCTCTCGACAAGGGTCTCTCTCCGCTCTATCTCACACCAGATATATTAGAATATTTCAGCTATTCTCCAAAATGTTCATCTATTCAAACCATTCAGCTGGTTGCATCTATGTGAGAGAGATGTATTTATAGAAGGTGAGGAGGAGGTTGGGATCCCTCAAATCATTGAAGGGAGGCCTTATCATTTGGGAGGTTTACCAAAAGTAGGAAACAAGAAGCCAAAGGAGGGTGCTCGACATTATTCAGTCGAAACACCCTGTAATATTCCCAATTAGCCAAGCTAATGGGAATATACAATTTTGTATTAATTTTTTTGTCTTATGAATAAATTTGTAAGGGAGGAACAATAAAACTCATAAACAACAAAATAAATCAATGCTCAATGTGAAAAAAGCTAAATCTGAGATATTTTCATAAACACACTTAAGTGGGAAAGAGGCAGGATCAATTGACTGGGTCAATAGGACCAAATCAACAACGTTGTCTAGATGCAATGTATCTCCTAGAGGCACAACACAGTTCATGTTGGAGGCCACTCATGTGAATGAAGCTAAATCATCAAGATGGTTTAGCGTTTGACAAGATTTCCACATTATAAAAGGGAGAGGAGGACACCAATAAGGGGGTTGATGATTTGATATTTCTGAAGGTATTTTCTGTTTATACATCCCTCATTCTCTAGCTATTTAGCTGAGAATAATGCTATTTAGCACTAGGGTGTTCCTGGTCGAGAATCCCACCTCTTCCATTGAGAAGCTCTTGGAGGATTCTTGTTACATCTTGTCCACTATCAGGCAGTTGGCCAAGCTTCATCTTCCAACCACAACATAGATCCTGTTGAGGATTTGGTTGTCTTTGTAATTTGCAGCCAGTGGAGGCTATATCTACTCAGATATAGGAAAATCTAGAGGCTCTTTTCAGTGGGAAAGCCTTCTATTCCATTGGAAAGAGAATTATAGATCCTTGGAGCTATAATTTTAGATCTTGGCATCAGGCCAAACCAATGCTAGAGCCTATAACACAGTTTTCCTTCCATAACTGTGTTATTTGCAAGTATTCAGTTGCAGGGTGTTTTGACTACATTTTGGAGGAGAGATGTTTGGTGATAGGATTCTTCCTTTCACTGTGGTGATCCATGGATTAGATATCTCATAAATGTTCCATTCAGATCTGATTTACTTATGGTTCTATTTACTGCAGAATTCCTAAATATTACTATAGAGCTGCAATTCTAGATCTCTGATCTACTCTTGTACTCTCATGTTTTGCTCAAAACCCCAAGGGGAATCTGTAGAGGAACTCATCCAGTGTACAGATATGATATAGATCTATCATTTTGTACACATATCTATTCTAGATCTGAAAATTAATATACAACTTCTTCAACCCATAAAATAACATTGTTAAGCTTTGTAGTCTCAATATGTTGTTGCAGCACCTCAATCTTGAGGGTTTCTTCTTGTAAATCTTCTATTTTTCTCTTGTACACTGTATGGGCCACATTACAGATCTATTTTATTTGTGTACATGTAATTATTCAACCTCCATATTTTTCTTATGCTTTAAATCAATGGAACTGCGTTATTTCTGAAGTAGAATTGTTGTGCATGACTGCAGCCCCATTCTCCAGGTGTTTTTCAGCCATACTAGGTGGTGGGAGGTCCGTTTACCTCGCCTAGTTTGATTTGTTTTTGCTCTCCTTCTAGATTTAGACACTAGATCCACTCATATAAGGGATCAAGGAGTTTCAAACTCATTTCATTGCACCAATTTGTGAAGAGTGTGTTATTCCAGCAGGCATTGTTGTGCATTCCCATTTTGGGATATTACAGTGTTATCAGAGCATCTTTCTTGGCACAGCCTATGCTTTTATTGAAGAGCCAATATGTCTTCAGAAGAAGAAGGACCTCTCACTGACAAATATAAGAGGTACCAAAGAAGAATACAGAAGAAATATTACACATAAGACAGAGAGAAGAAGGGTGAAACCCCTTTATTTGGAAGGATTAAAAGAGAAGAGTTTTCTAACACTCTTTCCCGAGCTATGAATGAGATGAAGGAAGAAATCCATGGAATGAGGAGGGAAATAAATGAAAATCCCTCAAGAATACTTTCACATCAAGGAAGCCCCAGTACTTCTTATCATGTGTGTGAGCATTGATCCACACAACCTGATCTACAACGTTGTAACATGCCTACTTTCTTGTCAGAGGAAGAAGGAGAAGAAGGGACTCCAAAGGAGGAAACTCTTGGTGAATATCTCCAAGAGTATGAATCTTAGTCAAAGAGATTCAAAGAGCATGTTAGTTTCCCGAAGTTTTGTCAACTTAAAGAAGAAAGGAGATCCTATAGCTATAGTAGAAGAAGAGGGTGCATGAAGCCCACTTTGGGTTTTCTCTACCTACTTTTGATGGGTCACCTAAGAGCATAGCCCAATCTTGGGTAGGGCAGCTTGACACATATTTCCAGCTGCATCATGTGTTATAAGAAGAAGTCTTGAGAGTAGCAGTGCTGCATATTCAAGGTAAGGCTTATTCCTGGCGGCTATTTGAGTCATTCTCCTTGAAAAATGTCAACATTTCTTCTTATGAAAGGTTTATTAGGAGGCTAGTAAAAATATTTGATGTACACTCTGAAACATATTTGAGGAAGAAAACCAAGCCAAAAAAGTCTGAATCTTTGCATGAGTTGGAGAAATCCATAAATCCAACTCCATTTCTGAATGTTGTTGAAGGGGTTAAAGATCTACAATATGATTTTCCAAGGGCAAAAGCCTCACTTCAACTAGAACATTCTCCTCAAGAGAAAGACATGAGCAATCCTTTTTCAATAAGGGATCAAGAGGAAGGATCATCTATTAATGGGGCATGCTCCATTGATGAGACAGAGGAAGGAGATGAAGCAATGGCTTCCATTAGAGGGGCTCTTGCATCTTTGCAAAGAGTTCCAAAGGATCTTACATATGGAGGACATCAGCAGCAGGTGTCTATACTTGTAGACAATAAGATAGAATAGATGAGGGGTCACAACGTTGTTATAGAAAAAGATGATTCACTAGTGCATGAAGAAGAGAAATGAGCAAATGTTCCAATCAAAAGCACTCTTGCATCTTTAAGAGTGACATCACATTATCATGAGACTTCCACACAAAAATGAGAGGTGAACTTACACAGTGGAAATAAGGGGATTTTGATCCCATCTGACAGGCACGTGAGGATGAACCATGAGGCATCACTGTCTTGTGGATAACCACCTGGAAGACCACCTAATTCAGATTTGGTGGAATTTGTATCACATCTTGATGCTCCACTCACGAATCCAAGAAGGAGTGGAGCGTTAGAAGACAACACTACAATGCTGGGATGCTTGGGTAAGCTCAAGAAGAAGGGAGATCTTGCTCCCTTATCATCACCACCCACTCTCCTATTTGGGTCTACGCTGTGGGAGGAGAAAAATGGAAGGATCAGCCTTCCAACACACACCTTTGGCATGGGAGATGTCAAGGGGGAGATTAGCAACATGACAGATACTTTTGTTGATGCATCATCTGCCCTGTCACTATTGAGCAGTCTAGATCTGTATTGGAAATCCCAACTTCTCGTGGATTATTCCAAAGATCTACACACTTATTTGATACTTGATGACCAGTTGCATGGAGAGGGCTATTTAATCCAAGAAGAGATCATCTATCATCATGGTAGGATTTTCTTGTCTAGAGCTGCTAAGCTCAAGCAAAAGCTACTACAAAGAGCTTACAAAGAGTTATGTTTCATCCACATGCACTCCATGAGGATCTACAACATCATCATGAGAAGCTTTCATTGGGAAGGCTTGAGAGAAGAACTGTATCAGCATTTTCAAGAATGCATGAATTATGTGGAGTTGGGGTAGCAACATGACTCCATGAAGGGGTTATTTCAGTCATCTCTTCCTTCTGTTGAAAGAGGAGAAAGATCCATGCACAAATCCATGTGTATGAAAGGTATTGATGGTGAGGAATCTGATCATGCAAGTCAAGTTTTATTTTCTGATTATACATATTCTTTCACCATGTTTATGTAGGCCATGGCTCCAAGGATGAGTGATATATCATGTAAATCTCTTGGCAAATATTGGGCCACTCAAATTCCTGAATTTGGCCACTCCCTTGATGAATAAAGGGAGATTCTCTATCATGATGGGTGCTTCCCTAAGGCACCAAAATTATCTCACACTTTCAGCCATAGTGGGATAATATGGACAGCAAGTAAGTGGCGGGAAGACCACTTACCACATCTTGATCTGATGCAGGCATGAGATGCTCTGCACTGGTACCATATGTGGGACTATGACCTACCTCCTCTTGTTCAATTTTTTGTTTATATAATTGTAATCTTGCTTCCATACATGGATAATGTTCTTGTCCTATTTTTGGATTTGTATGGAGGAAGAATGGGAAGCATGTGTGTACCACAGGGGATGGAGACTCTCTATGTATACTTTTTTATATATTTCTGGGAGAGCAGAGGTTCAGCCATGTTTGTTTCAGTGGGATTCTAGACTCTTTTGTGGGATGAATTATGTAAATCTCATAATGACTTGGGGGGAACAACTCATGGGAGGTTGGATTGGTGAACACTCAGCTTATGCAGAGAGTTGGATCCTTGATGGTGTCACCAATGGGGAAGGAAAAGTGTTGCAACATTCACCCTATCAGTTGCTTGAGGACAAGAAACATTTTGGAGGGGAGGACTATAATATTCCCAATTAGCCAAGATAATGGGAATATACAATTTTGTCTTACTTTTTCTGTCTTATGAATAAATTTTTAAGGGAGGAACAATAAAAATCCTAAACAAAAAAAATAAATCAATGCCCAATGTGAACAAAGCTAAATCTGAGCTATTTTCATAAACACACTTCAGTGGGAAAGAGGCTGGATCAATTGACTGGGTCAACAGGACCAAATCAACAGCACTGTCTAGATGCAATGTATCTCCTAGAGGCACAGTGCAGTTCATGTTAGAGGCCACTCATGTGAATGAAGCTAAATCATCAAGATGGTTTAGGGTTTGACAATATTTCCACATTATAAAAGGGAGAGGAGGACACCGAGAAGGGGGTTGATGATTTGATATTTCTGAAGGTATTGTCTGTTTAGAAATCCCTCATTATATTGCTATTTAGCTTAGAATAGTGTTGTTTAGCACTAGGGTGTTCCCGGTCGGGAATCCCACCTCTTCCATTGAGAAGATCTTGGAGGAGTCTTGTTACATCTTGTCCACTATCAGGCAGTTGGCCAAGCTTCATCTTCCAACCACAACACGAAACCTGTTAAGGATTTCGTTGTCTTTGTAAGCTGCAGCAAGTGGAGGCTAGATCTACTTAGATCTAGGAAAATATAGAGGCTCTTTTCAGTGGAAAATCCTTCTATCCCATTGGCAAGAGGATTCTCGATCATTAGAGCCACAATTTCAACTCCAAATAAGGCAAACTAGTCAAGGTTTCCAACACCCATGCTGACTCGCTCACGAAGTGGTTGGAAATGGAAACTTCACTTCTATATTTAAAAAAATTTCCAAAAAAAAATCGGTGTGGGTAGTCCACTGAGACAGAGCACTAATAGGTGTGTGACCTAGTGATAATTTCCCTAATCGGTTCGAGGCCATAACTTCCTACCAGTGCCAACCCAAAATCATGTGTTTTTTATGGTCTATTCCAAGAATAGTCAACAGAGGAAATGTTCTTCTCATGGAAAGGGATGAAATGACACTTTTTTCAAGGCATGACACTTCATATAAGTCATAGAAATGGTCCTCCAATGTGCAGGATGGGGATTGCAGGGACGGTGACAAAATGCTGTGTAGCAGTTTCACCCTAAATCATGAGGTCCAAGAGAGAGGGAGGAGTGAAATGATTTACGAGAATGCGTTCAAAATAAACACTTCTGTTAGAAGACCTGCAAGTACAAATACAACTGATATCTCTGATACATGAATATGTGGCATGGACGCAGCCATCCATAATAGAGTACATATAAACTGAGATCCGAGGTATGGACGCAGCCATCTAGTAGTAAGGATCAAAAAATAGAATCAGGTATGGTCACAACCATCCAATCAAAAGAGTCATGCATATAGTCATAATAAACCACAATATCCTGTAGCCTAGAAATTATCAGACAAAACCAAGGGTCTTTCTCTCCATATCAACCCGAAAAAGTACAAATTCAAGCATGCGAATGTGTGAGCTGAAGTCGAACATGCAAGAAATTCTCCTAATTACTAGCCAATGAGGTAAGTTGTTAACAGGCATGAGAGAAACCACCAATAATGACAATGGCTCTCAAGGTACAACTAGTACAATCCACAGAATGTGAACAATGATCTGGCATCAAACACCCACAGAATCACTCGATCGAAGGCTAATGATGTGTACCTATCATCGAATGTGAAGAACTTTCCATTGAGGCATGCAAGCTCTAAGGTACCGAAAGGGAGTCTCTAGATCAACTTCTTGGATAATGAGCTGAAGTCGACAGGAAGTGACCTACTCGAAGGAGGGCCATAATGTTTCCCAAATCATCGACATGAGATAGAGGAATATGATGATAATGAATCATCAACCCAAAAGAGGATCATAGGGAGGTTGAAAACTGCAAACAAAAACTTCTCTTCAACATATCAGTGACACGACTCCGGATTTGGTAGTATTTGACATCAATGGATCTAAGGTCATGATGATGTGGAAAAGAGTAGAAGAGAGGTCAAAATAGATTACCCAAACCCATGGAGGAAAAAATGACGAAATGAGATGTCCCCAACCTAACACAAATGCAGATGAGTGTCATGTTCAAGAGCGAAATACTGCCGACACGACTGAGAAATGGTTCCATTTTCCCCCATCATTGCTGGCGAGTACCCCAATTATTTTTGGAAAACAAGCTTGAAGGGGATATCATATGCTTGTCATGTAAGTTTTTCCTTCAGAGAAATCCATCCCCATAAATTTTACGAGCCCTAGGAAGCAGGAACTCGGTGACATCATGATGACAGTGTCCGATTTCATTTAGGGTTTAACAAGTATGACAAAGGAAGAACTCAACATCTTTTCATGTTTAGAGAGTTTGAAAAGAAGCAGAAAATAAAACTCCAGCGTTCCCTTTTCGTAGGTAGTCCCACAGATATGAAAAGGTAGAAAATTATGTCTGAGAGAACCTCTTAATCTGTAATGTTCCTAAAATTTAGCTTTCAGCTAAATGGAATATTATGGATTATTTTGTCACTAGGTAGGTGAATAAATGGGTAGGGAGGCCCATAAATCTCCTTAGAAGCAATAAAAACACTTCAAGTGTGAAAGGATACCTTCTACGCAGCTAAATAAAGCACCTTTGAGTATGAACAGGGGTGGGATCATGTTGAATAGGTCAACTTTGACCAAATCAACAGCGTTGTTATGGAGGAGTGGACATTAAATGAGGAATACCGCAGTTTTGGAGGGAGATTGATTGCATGGAGGAAGTGACCTAATTGAGTGGGGCCAAGGGTAAGGAATCTAATAACTTATATAAGGAAGAGGAGGGAAACCATATTGGTTATGTTTTGGGATTATTATTTTGTATGTGTCGTTTATACTTCTTCCATTCTTCAGCTGTTTAGTTGATATTGTTGTGTTTTTTAGCACCGGGTGTTCCTGAGAGAGAATCCCACCTCTTTCCTTGAGAGGCCTCTTGGAGGAGTATTGCACTTCATTTACACACTTATGCTTAGGGCCAAGCTTCAACTTTCTTCATCAACGCAGTTTCTGCAGAATATTGTGTTGTGTTGCAAGGTGCAGTAGTGGAAAAACATTTGGGTGTCTTCAGAGCTAGTTTTGTAGTGGAGGAAGGTTTCCACCCATTGGAAGGTCTGTAAAGGAGCCCCTAGAGCTTTATTGACACATTTAGCAGTAGGCTATGTTAGGGTCCTATAATAATAGGGTTCATAAAATTTTGAATTGACTTTGATAGTCTTGTAAATACGTACATACCTTGCTTTCTGCAAGTTGTTTTCCCATATTTTGAAAAAATGAAAAATAATAAAAAGCCAAAAAGAAGGTAAAAATTCCTAAAAGAAAAATCAAAGGACTTAGAAAAATATAGACCCCAAAAAGAAAAAGAGATAAAATAAGACCTAGAAGTGAGCAAGTCCAAATGCCACTACTTTTAATTTTACTGCAAGAATAATGATTATGTGTAGAGTGTCAATAAATGCCATAATCCATTATCAATTAAACAATTTAATATTAATTTTTCATGCTTTCAATTTCATGTTTTAGATAGAGAATAAAGATTTTTTAGACAGTTTAAACCTGAAAAATTAGTAGATAGGTAGAGAATAATGAGGAGCTCAACAGTTTAATTTGAGCCCTCGGAAGAAATAAGGTAGATTTAGACAATTTTGTGATTTGAAATATTTTTTTTTTAAGGTTGCAAGCCTAAATGAACCTATAAAGATGAAGAAAAAATGTTAGAAATAAATATGGGTAGGTAGAAAGCAGTTGAACAATCATGTAATTAAGCATCATTAGGTAAAATCACTAATTTCCCCTCCTTTACAAGTATTTAGTGTTCTAAAATATTAGTAAAAAAGGCTCAGAGCATTTCTCTGACTTTGGTTGGGACCGTACCCAAGGCTCGATGACTGGTTAGTTAAAAATATTGAATTCTTACTTTAAATCCACATTCATCAGCATTTAAACCTTCATCCATAAATCATAATCCCTCTTTCCTAAGTAAAACCCATTTTCTACTTAGTTAAAATAAAATCCTAAATAATTAACTTCATTCCCTTTCAAAATCATTCATAAAATCCTCAGAATGCATTTATCCTAAGTATAAGTGAAATAATATTAAAATTCAACAATGCTTTATTTTGTCTATGATTTACACTTTACTTAGAGATTAACATGTGTTTTGTTTCCATTTCACTACCCTTTTTCATATTAACACCTAACTTATTGTATTAAATCCCTAACTACACCTACCTGTATGTTATTAATTCCCTTATATTTAAAATAACCCCATTAACCCACTATTTTAAAGTTTAGACCAAAGTTTTATAACCTGTTAGGGTCCTATAAATATAGGATTCATAATTTTGAATTGACTTTTGATATTCTTGTAAAATATGTACATACCTTGCTTTCTGCAAGTTCTTTTCCCATATTTTGAAAAAATAAAAAAAAATCAAAAAGAGGGTAAAAAGTCCTAAAAGAAAGATCAAATGACTTAAAAATATATAGACCCCAAAAGAAAAGGTTGAAAATAAGACATGAAAGTGTGCAAGTCCAAATGCCACTACTTTTTACTTTTTGCAAATGATTATGGCAGAGTGTCAATAAATGCCATAATCCATGATGAGTTAAATTGTTTAAACTTGACTTGTCATGTTTTCAATTTCCATGTTTTAGATAGTGAATAAAGACTTGTCAGACAGATTAATCTTGACAAATCAATAGATAGGTAGAGAATAATGATGAGATCAATAGTTTAATCTGAGCCCTCAGATGAAATAAGGTAGAATTAGATAGTTTTTGCTTTTAAAAGAATAAATGTTTCAAGGTTGCAAGCTTAAATGCACCTGCTAAAAGGAAGAAAAAATGTTAGAGTAATGTTGGGTAGGTAGAAAGAAGTGGGAAAAAGTATGTAATATTCATCACCGGGTAAAAAATCACTAATTTCCCATCCCTTGTAAGTATTTAGTGTTTTAGACTATTAGTCAAACAGGCTCAGAACATTTCTCTGAATTTTGTTGGGACCGGACCTAAGGCTCGATGACTGGTTAGTTGAAAATGTTAAATTCTTATGTTAAATCCCCATTTATCATTATTTATCCCTTATTCATACATTTTAACTCATTTTCATAAATAATGACTCATTCTTACTTAATGAAACATAAAACCCCATCTGATTAACTTCCTTCACTCAGAAACATACAAAAACCCTAAAAAATGCTTTATCCTAAGTAAATTGGTGAAACGATGAAAAGACAAGCTTTGCTTTACTTTTTCGCTTTACTTAGTCATATTGTGTATTTTGTGTGCATTCCATTCCGCTTTTCATATTAAATTTTAACTTAGTTTATTAAATCCTTAAATAAAACCTTGTCCTATTTATCTAATTCCCTATATCTAAATACCCTTAAAAACCCACTATACAAAGATTTTGGACCAAAGTTATTATCCACATGTCAAAATAAAACCCAAATAAAGCGCCCTTTAGTCTAAAACTACCTTTAAAGAAATATCTCGCCCCCGATGGTTATTAAACCATTTAACAGGTTTAATACTATATAAATAAAATAAAAGTTGTGCCTAATATGTTTATTCGGGCATATCCTATGTATTTTGAAAATAAAATACACCACCCTGCACATCAGTGCTTAGCCTAAAATTTTGAATGATATTTAACCATTTCATAAGGTTCAAAGACTTAAAACCACGACCATGCAAAAGTCCGCCCTTTTTCTATGCCTTTATAAATTCATCCCTGCATAATTTTTAAACCAAGGTTCTATCGGAATAAAACTAAGGTTTGTTTTCCATAAAACCTAAGCCATTAACTTTTCATTTTTTCCTCGCTATATAAAGCCTCAAGCTTTACATATATTAACCCATGGTATACTTCACTCCGCCTCATGCTTACCCCCGCCCGTATGTATAAACCTCGTTATTTTCATAGATTAAACCTTTGATTTATACATATCTTATAAAAAATTTAATCCACCTTTTAAACACCCGCATATATATTGACCCCGGTCCCACCATTCCTTTGGCCGCACCTTTCCAATAAATCTTGACCCTTCATGCCCGAGCACAAGATCCGACGGTTCTAAAACCATATCGCGCACATAAAGTAAACGACCGTCCCAACCCAAATTGGACGCAAAATGGGCGGTATTTCCCATTCCGCCCTCCGTAATGTGGCAGCATTTCATTCGATCGCATCCATTAGAGTTAAAACATCTTACCACTTGAAATCAATGCGATAACCATTGTTGGTTTCATTTTCAAATATGAAACCACCACCCGCCATCAATTAAGCATGCATTCAATGCAAGAAAACATGAATAAACTAAAGCATAAAACCTTTGATAAAGGTTAATTTTAACGTTTATTCATCTATTTCAAACTCTGAAAGAGCTCTCCTGACTGTGTTAAATCTTGTGATTGCCGATTTATCCAACAGAAACTCCAAATTGACCGTAAATTCCCCATTGAACACCAGTAAAGCTATTTTCCACTCTAGTAAAGCCGTGGAAGACCTCAAAATCAACCGAGATCCTCTCAAAATATTTTCAACAGCTAAATACCTGCATCTTAAGGTATTTTTCGACAAATCGAAGCCTGCAAATTCAATTCTAAATCATCAGTAATTAATCCAGGTCTTTAATTAAGAGATTTTACCAGACTATTTTGCCTAAAAACACCTAAAAAGAGGCCAAACCCTGGCCAATTTTCCTAGGAAACCCTGTTTCACACGGCAAGCCGTTTTGAAGCCAAATTACTAGTTTCCAAAGCTTAAAGGCCAAATTTAAAGCATCTAAAGGGTTAAAACTACTGAATATATCATGTTAGCCCCCCCATAAATTTTTGACAAGCAAACAGGGGGCTAAAATGTTGTTGAGCCTCCATGGAATGCATTTGCCCTAAAAACACATCATCCTTGAAGCCTCCTTATGCCTTTTGTCCTTTGATAAAGTCTCCTCTGTTGATTTCCATTCTAAAGCATCTCTATTTGTGAAGAAATGCCCAAAGGCCTCCGTTTCCCTCTTATTTCATTCCCTCTAAGCCTTTGCTTTCATCCTCTCTCCTTCCCCTTCTAAATTCCCCAATTACCCTCTAAATACTCCCAAAACCCCCTTTAAATCCCATACCTACCCTTTGTTTAGCCAAATTCCCCTTTGTTCCCCTTATCGTTCCCCTTCCTAGGCCTTAAAATGCATTAAAAAGGCCTCAAAACCCACTTTTCAACCTTATAATAGGGTTTAGCCCTTTTCCCGCCAGCCCCTTTCAACCACTTCCCCACGTAACCGTTACCCAGGACCAAGCACTTAATGCCTTGGGGGCCAGTCAAAATCGTAGCTTGTAAGCAAGCGCAACTCTTTGTTAATGTGAAAAAGTCCGATGCAATTGGGTTTTAAGAACAAGTCCCACGATATGTTATGCACCGTCGATCTGTTGTTCCGATCCGACGGTAGAGCGCCAATCGCACCCCCCACCTAATCGCAATGGAAACTTCGAGTGATGCTGCCCTTTTTGTTCCTTGATTGCGATCTCTCGACTGTTCTCCACCGTTGATCTACCACGTAAATCGGATGGCCTGCGCTAATCGCAAAACGTTTCAATCGCAATTTTTATGTGGAGTGCTCCGATCGGCCCATCGCAAACACTTGCGATGCGATTGATCACGACTTAACTCCGATCATCACAATCACATCTCCCCTTCGATCGTTCCATCCCTGATTGACTCAATCGCAATCCCTTTCCTCGATCTCCCGATCGCAGTTCCTCTTCCGATCGCATTGAAACATTTGAAATGCATGTTGCGATTGCCTCCTCTCCCAATCTCCGATTGCGATTGGTTTACCGGGCCCACCATACAGTCTTTCCGCCCGTCCATACATAAAAGGGGTTTTACCTTTGTTAAACCCGAATTTTGGTTTTATTTCATATACAAAGGGTTTGTACCAATCACATCAGAAATATTGTTTCATATATATATATATATATATATATATATCTTCGCCCCACTCCGATTACGATTTCCATATGGGTCCCACCTCGTACGATCATTCCATCGCATTCGATTACATTTCATTGCATTTCTGTGTATTTCTGCATAAGTCCAAAGTTTCGTGTCTTGCACTAAAGTTTAATGTTTTATGTTTCATTCTGCCAATGTTCATAAATCATTCCACGGATCAATCTCCATTGTCGATCTACGCCTCTAGTTCATGATCGAACGGCCCACGCCCATTTCTCCACCATAACCCTCTAGGTCACATTTTACGCCATAAGAATGCATTTTTCACATTTATTCCATCCAAAAACATTGTTTCACCACCGCCGCGCTATTGTTCTCTCGTCCCCCATAGCCATTCCCCCTATGCATGGATTTCATAACTCAGTCCCGTGTTTTGCAGGGTTATCAAGTGGGAAAGGCCGCCATTATTACACAGTCCTTATCACAGCAGCAAGATTTCACAGACAGATATAAATGAAGCGGCAAAGAGTTCAATTCACATAAAGCTAAGTCATCAGGGCAGCTACATTAGTAGAAACGCTCCTACCTGGGAAAAGGACAAAGCGCCCATACCATCTCCATTATTTACCATGTTCCAGAGAATATTTCCGCCTTGACCACAGTCCGAAGCTACCAGAGCATTTGTGTCACAAGTATGGCAGTCCATTCAGTCATTTATTTACCATTTTGTTTATGCACCAAAAGTACTATAGAGTTCTGCAGCCAAAAGTACATCAAGACCATACCAGAGTAAGTGGAGGCCAAAGAAGATCCTTCTTTTGTCCAAGACATGCCAGAGATTAATGCATAAGACATAAAATAGAATGGGCTTCGGCCCTCTTTCTTTTCTGAGTTTTAATTCTTCATTTAGCTCTTCACCTACTTCCTCTGCTCTCTTTCAGCTATAAAACTCATGAGAAATTTATTGTAAAGGTTGTTGTTCAGTTGTTGCCGTTGTTGTTAGAGGGATTCATTCTGACTGTTAGAACAGCCTTGGGAGGGATTAGCAGAGTAATTGATATGTAGTAGGATGGGAGGAGAAGTTTGGACTATAACAGCCATTGAGCTCAGTGTATGTGACTGGTTTTGCATCAATTAATCAAAGCACATTTCACATGATCCTGGTCTATTACTATTGGTGATGTTTTCCTAACTCTGTTTATTACATTTTCAATTTCATTTTCTATTGGCTTGCATCAGAAATATGACATAGGATTTACCCTTGATAGGTACCCTATGTCTCTGCTCTCCTTGCCTTTAATGTTTCTCTTCTAAATGTGTTGTCTGAGGATTGGTTTCAGTTAATTTAACCAATGTAGTAGTTCCTTATGCTGCTAGCTGATGTATGAGTTTAACAAATCTGTTCTTAGATGTTCTGGTTGGGTTTGAGCTGGAAGATTTGGGAACACTGGGGATTAGAGTTAGCCCTGTCCACTAGGATCCTTGTGCAACCAGCTGACTTTTCTAAGATCCCTCTGTTAAACTTATCTCTGTTTTCCTTTGGAACATGCTAAAGCTGACCTGGAGTTAAATGATCTCTGGTCCGATCTATAAGCTGCCCCTTTGTCCCTCCATTGAAAGCTGCCTTTGAGTATGTCCAAGCAAGTTTAGAGTTAAATGACCTTTGACCTGATCTATAGACAAAAATTCGGTTGTTTTCCTTCTTTCACCTTCTTTCCTTAATGTTTCATCCCACCATCTAATCTAAAAGATCCTTTAGTATTAGATGAATTTCCCTTTGGAAGCCTTGGCTAGTTGTTGCAAGTAATTCCCTTTCATGACTCCATAGCCCAATGGACGACACTTTTTGACTTATCCTCTTTGCTGAAACATCATGCTGCTTTGTCCCTTTTCTCCCATTACTTTCTTAGTCTATGATCTCATGACCAACCCAACAATCAAC
Organism: Pinus albicaulis; assembly: GCA_034641835.2. Lineage (NCBI taxonomy): Eukaryota > Viridiplantae > Streptophyta > Pinopsida > Pinales > Pinaceae > Pinus > Pinus albicaulis. Next base: position 1,451,297,029 of record CM076572.1, on the reverse strand, counting down.
CAACCAAATCATTTTAAACCCCCCTTGTTCTTCATACCTAGCCTAATATCTCATTTTAAGCTTTCAAAGATATATCATTCTTTGTTCTATGGAGAGATCCCTCTCCGGGTCCAGGAGGGCTAGATCCTAGGACCCCAAAGTGGTTATGATGTTGTCTCATCTTTTGGTCTTGCCAATCTGGCCAAAACATGGGAACCCCAACATAATGGCGACTCCACTGGGGACGAGACCACTTTGCTTGTAGATTGGATTTTAATTGCTGATGGTGGGCAACAACCTTCTCTAAACAGTCAAATTCATTCACCTGGCAACTCCACACCCCATAACTCTCAAAGAATCCACTGAAGGAAGAACCTAAAATATGGCCAGACCTCATAGAAGGGTAGAACACATGGGTTGGATTTGGTTTAAAGAATTCATTGTTTTCGTCTACCACTATGTTCTGTCCTACTTTAGGCCTGATCAAGTGTACAAAGATGAGACCCAGAATGAGTATGGGAAAGATCTCAAGCCTCAATCTTCAGACCACAAGCAGACCTGTACTCCTGTGAAGAACCTGGTGGAACAAGAAGCTTGTGTTGTATCTCCCACCCTTAAAGAAGATTCAAGTAGCCATGAGCCCATTGTTACACCACCTACACCCACAAAGGTCATAGAAAGATATAAGCCTCTGGTTTTACCTCTTATATTCCAACCCCTTCCTTCAGAACTTATAAACCAACTGCCCCACTTTGATGGAGAAAATAAAGGGGCCACTGCTGAAGAACAAGTTCAAAACCTTGAGGATTTACTGGAATTGTACGAAATAGAAGAAGATGATGTGTGCATTAGAATGTTTGCCTTGTCTTTACAAGGGAATGCTAAAATTTGGTTCAAAGGCCTTCCAGTGGAAAGCATTTTCAGCTTTCATCAATTTTCTCAAGTTTTCCTTGATAGATGGGCAGCCCCAAAGAATGCTCTCCTCGTCCTAGGAGAGTATCAAAACTTGAAAAGGCAGTCAGGAGAGACAGTACAAGAATTTTCAGCCAGGTTCAATAAGGTATATCATGCAATACCTTCTGATATAAAACCACCTCTAGGATGGGCCCTGTTGCACTATCTGAGTTCTTTTGACCCTGAGGTGGAATTCCATATAAGAGAAAGAGAACCTTCGAGCCTGGAGGAAGTGCAAGAGGTAGCAATTACTGTCGAATACAACATAAAGTGCAGGGAGGAAAGATTAAAGGCAGAAAAGAAAGACCGGGCAGAGAAAATAGCGCAGATCTCTTTAGAGAACAAGTTGGAAATATTGATAGAGACTGCCAACGCCCTGCTGAACATAGAAGAGGAAGAATATGAGGCCAAAACCAGAAATGATGATCAGAAAAGACCTGCTCCTTGTCCTCAAGAAAGACAAACCAGATCACTGCAAGACAGAAGCCACATGCCAAGCATGCATGATGAACCAGAGTTTGAATCAGAAAATGAACTTGCAGACTATTTTGAAGAGAGAATCGCTGAGAGTCCTGAAGACTTGATGGGTGACAATGCTGATAATTATGATTTCTCTGATGTTGATCTGTCTGATAATAATTTTTTCCAAGGGGAAACTGAGTTTGCAGGGCCATCATCAGTAGACTCATGGGAGGAATATTACGACGATCAACTTCAAGAAAATGACGAGTCAATGCAGGCTATCTATGATACTGATGGAGAAAGAGTTGAAAGCATGATAGCAGATGAAGATTCATTGAATCTTCTCCCTATTTTATATCTGAAAATCAGCTATACTTGCCAAGAGAATGGAAGCCAGCAGCTCTTCAGCACAGAGGACAAGGAATAAAGAGTTGAAGAAAATCTTGAGCGGAATGAATGTCAACCCCCACTCAAGAATATGTTAATTTTTTCATAGAGTTCAGTCCGTTTTAGCAGAACCAGCCTACGTTACTAGAGGACAGCACTGTCCCCTCTAGATCAGGCTGCAGTGAAGATGAGCGAGACCTTATTTCCCACAAACATCTTTGTCTTGATCCAGCGGAAGAAGAGATATTCCTGGTTGACACTCATCTACCAAATACTCCCAACTGGGAAAAGGGGGAGTGTGATTACAAAGGCCACATTTCAGATGCCATGATTGGAACTACCCAGGATGCAGACATCCTATCATTCATGGTAGGCTATGAAGAAAAAATTTTACATCACGATTTTGTTGATCCCGTGGAAGAATATATGGAGGCCCTAATTGGCTCAGTTCCTCAAGCATTGATCTTCTGCAAGAGCCATACACATCAGAAGTGGGCACCACTATTGGTGACCTCAGTTTTGAAGATCCACATGCAGAGCATCCTACGGTTGTCTCTGATGAGCAGTCAGTTCTTCTTCCCCTTTTTTCTATTACTTGACTAGCTGCATTGGCATTATTGTATCACCTAGAGCATCAGAGATTTCCATTTAGGGTAGGGTAGGTAGGAAAGCTCAATAAAGCTCAGCCTGTGAGCATGTAGTTAGTTTTTTTTAAATTTTTGCAAAGTCTAGCAAGCCAGACAGTCTAATCCTGGCTTGACTGTTTTTCAATTTCTGTCTTAGAATGTAGAGAAGAAATCTGCTAAACAGTTTAATCCTAGAAGATATTAGATTAGGTAGAGAAGCTATGAGGCCAATAGTGTAATCTGGCCTCATGGAGTAATAAGGGTAGAAGTAGAATAGGTTTATTTTCCTGTTTGTAAAAATTGATGATGTAAAGGGTCTACAAGTCCAAATGCACCCAGAAGGAAAATGTTAGGACTATAGTGTGGGTAGGTAGTTGTTTGGGAGAATTTTTACTGCTGATATGATGTCTTCATGATTTGTGGCAGCTGATCAAAGAAAGAAATTAATGAGTCAGACACTAGGCATTTGGCCTACACCAAAGATCATTCTATGAATTCTTGACTCCTTCAAGAAGAAGCCATCCCCATGTGGAGCCACTATTAGCCCCCCTATAAATTTTTGACAAGAAAACATGGGGCTAAAATGTTGTTGAGCCTCCAAGGAATGCATTTCCCCTAAAAACACATTATCCTTGAAGCCTCCTTGTGCCTTTTGTCCTTTGATAAAGTCTCCTTTGTTGATTTCCATTATAAAGCCTCTCTGTTTGTGAAGAAATGCCCAAAGGCCTCTGTTTCCCTCTTATTTCATTCCCTCTAAGCCTTTGTTTTCATCCTCTCTTCTTCCCCTTCTAAATTCCCCAATTACCCTCTAAATACTCCCAAAACCCCCTTTAAATCCCATACCTACCCTTTGTTTAGCCAAATTCCCCTTTGTTCCCCTTATCGTTCCCCTTCCTAGGCCTTAAAATGCATTAAAAAGGCCTCAAAACCCACTTTTCAACCTTATAATAGGTCTTAGCCCTTTTCCCGCCAGCCCCTTTCAACCACTTCCCCACGTAACCGTTACCCAGAACCAAGCACTTAATGCCTTGGGGGCCAGTCGCAATCGCAGCTTGCAAACAAGCGCAACTCTTTGTTAACGTGAAAAATTTCGGTGCGATTGGGTTTTAACAACAAGTCCCGCGATATGTTATGCACTGTCGATTTGCTGTTCCGATTCAATGGTGGAGCGCCAATCGCACCCCCCGCCTAATCGCAATCGGAACTTCCAGTGATGCTGCCCTTTGTGTTCCCCAATTGTGATCTCCCAACTGTTCTCCACCGTTGATCTACCACGTAAATCGAACGACCTGCACTAATCGAAAAACGTTTCAATCGCAATGTTTATGTGGAGTGCTCCGATCGACCCATCGCAAACACTTGCGATGCGATTGATCACGACTTAACTCTGATCATCGCAATCGCATCTCCCCTCCGATCGTTCCATCCCTGATTGACTCAATCGCAATCCCTTTCCCCAATCTCCCAATCGCAGTTCCTCTTCCGATCGCATCGCAACATTTGAAATGCACGTTGCGATTGCCTCCTCTCTCGATCTCCACTGAGATTGTTTTACCGGGCCCACCATACGGTCTTTCTGCCCGTCCATACATAAAGGGGGTTTTACCTTTGTTAAACCCGAATTTTGGTTTTATTTCATATACAAAGGGTTTTTACCAATCGCATCGGAAATATTGTTTCATATATATATATATCTCCGCCCCGCTCCGATTGCGATTGTGATTTCCATATGGGTCCCACCTCGTACGATCATTCCATCGCATTCCATTGCATTTCATTGCATTTCTGTGTATTTCTGCATAAGTCCAAAGTTTCTTGTCTTGCACTAAAGTTTAATGTTTTATGTTTCATTCCGCCAATGTTCATAAATCATTCCACGGATCAATCTCCACCGTCGATCTACGCCTCCAGATCATGATCGAACGGCCCACACCCATTTCTCCACCATAACCCTATAGGTCACATTTTACGTCATATCAATGCATTTTTCACATTTATTCCATCCAAAATCATTGTTTCACCACCGCCGTGCTATTGTTCTCCCGTCCCCCATAGCCATTCCCCCTATGCATGGATTTCATAACTCAGTCGTGTTTTGCAGGGTTATTAGGTGGGAAAGGCCACCATGATTACATAGTCTTTATCACAGTGGCAAGATTTCGTAGATAGATATAAATGAAGCAGCAAAGAGTTCAATGCACAGAAATCTAAGTCATCAGGGCAGATACATCAGCAAAAACGCTGCTACCTGGGAAAACGACAAAGCGCCCATACCATCTCCATTATTTACCGTGTTCCAAAGAATATTTCCACCTTGACCACAGTCTGGAGCTACCAAAGCATTTTTGTCACAAGTAGGGCAGTCCATTCAGTCATTTATTTACCATTTTGTTTATGCACCAAAAGTACTACAGAGTTCTGCAGCCAAAAGTACATCCGGACCATACCAGAGTAAGTGGAGGCCGAAGAAGATCCTTCTTTTGTCCAAGACGTGCCAAAGATTAATGCATAAGATTTAAAATAGAATGGGCTTCGGCCCTCTTTCTTTTCTAAGTTTTAATTCTTCATTTAGTTCTTCACCTACGTCCTCTTCTCCCTTTCAGCTATAAAACTCATGAGAAAATTATTGTAAAGGTTGTTGTTCGGTTGTTGACGTTGCTGTTAGAGGGATTCATTCTAACTGTTAGAACAACCTTGGGAGGGATTAGCAGAGTAGTTGATATGTAGTAGGCTGGGAAGAGAAGTTTGGACTGTAACAGCCATTGAGCTCAGTGTATGTGACTAGTTTTGCATCAATTAATCAAAGAACATTTCACAGGATCTTGGTCTATTACTATTGATGATGTTTTCCTAACTCTGTTTATTACATTTTCATACTATTTCATTTTCTGCTGGCTTGCATCAGAAATATGGCATAGGATTTACCCTTGATAGGTACCCTATGTCTCTGCTCTCCTTGCCTTTAATGTTTCTCTTCTAAATGTGTTGTCCGAGGATTGGTTTCAGTTAATTTAACCAGTGTAGTAGTTCCTTATGCTGCTAGCTGATGTATGAGTTTAACAAATCTGTTCTTAGATGTTTTGGTTGGGTTTGAGCTGGAAGATTTAGGAACACTGGGGATTAGAGTTAGCCCTGTCCACTAGGATCCTTGTGCAACCAGCTAGCTTTTCTAAGATCCCTCTGTTAAACTTATCTCTGTTTTCCTTTGGAACATGCTAAAGCTGACCTGGAGTTAAATGATCTCTGGTCCGATCTATAAGCTGCCCCTTTGTCCCTCCATTGAAAGCTACCTTTGAGTATGTCCAAGCAAGTTTAGAGTTAAATGACCTCTGACCTGATCTATAGACAAAAATTCGGTTGTTTTCCTTCTTTCACCTTCTTTCCTTAATGTTTCATCCCACCATCTAATCTAAAAGATCCTTTAGTATTAGATGACTTGCCCTTTGGAAGCCTTGGCTAGTAGTTGCAAGTAATTCCCTTTCATGACTCCATAGCCCAATGGATGGCACTTTTTGACCTATCCTCTTTTGTAAAACATCCTGCTGCTTTGTCCCTTTTCTCCCATTACTTTCTTAGTCTATGATCTCATGACCAACCCAGCAATCAACCAACCAAATCATTTTAAACCACCTTTGTGCTTCATACCTAGCCTAATATCTCATTTTAAGCTTTCAAAGATATATCATTCTTTGTTCTATGGAGAGATCCCTCTCAGGGTCCAGGAGGGCTAGATCCTAGGACCCCAAAGTGGTTATGATGTTGTCTCATCTTTTGGTGTTGCCAATCTGGCCAAAACATGGGAACCCCAACATATCATAGAAACCCTCTTTTCAATTAAACCCACTCAGAAAACCTTTGTTTTTCTATTTTATTCTAGTTTTACATCCCCAGATAAACCTAATTGAGCCAAAAACCTAAAAGAATCCATTCTTAGCCTAAAAAATGCTCAATTTCCTCTCTGTTTGATATAAAAACTCCTGCAAACAGTCTAATATTGCAGTAGTTATCCAAAATGACTAAGAAACAGAGCAAAAGAAAACCTGTTAGATCCAAAACACTTAAATCTGAGGGATCCAAAGCCCATAAACCTACCTCAGTCATCATTTCCAAATCTGCTACAATAGTGAATCCCCTCCAACCACCTATAGTTGTTGTAGAAAGCCTCCCTTTGACTGATGTTGACTACAAAATTGTTGATCCTACTATAGAATTCAACCTCTTGGATATACAAAATTGTTGTTATGAAAATTACTTGGACAAGTATGAGATACCTATTTGGGAGACTCATTTGCCAAAATATATAGTTCCATTGACCCACCCTGGCTAAGATCTTATCAAATTATGTCAAAAATATTATGAACCATATCAAAGGGTCATAGTCAATGCTGATAGCGAAATCCTTTTCACCATCACAGCAGAGTCAATAAACCAAATGCTTCAATTATAGTTTGAGCCTCAATCAGTCCCCTTGACTATAGAAGCTTTGACCCAGTTGTACTTATGACTAGAATTCCCTAGGAGGTTCATGATATTTCAAAAATTTATGCCTTCCAATGTTGACATTCCTAAAATAAACCCTCCTTATTCCATTGCTAAATTCCCTGAAGGGTCTAGATATATTATCTCTATGTTCTCCTTTATACCTGGATACTTTACAGATGGACACACCTATGAGTCCATTCTAGGTTTCCTGTCCACCTTGTCCCCAGGCCAACCTCCATTGGTCATCTTTGACTTTCCTAGTTTCATAGCCAACAATATCCATCATCAGCTGATAAAATTACCCATTGAAGGAGTTTTTAGATACTCATCCTATCTGTTTCACTTATTCTTATTATTTCAAGCTAATAAATTTCCTATTACATTACAAAAGATGGACTTGGAGGGTGAGCCTTTGTCCATCAACTTATGGAATTCCTTGCTCAGGAAAGAGGAAAGTAATTTCACCTACACAGATTTTTCAGACCTTTTTCTACATCCAACAATGAACATTTTGAATAAAGTAGAGCAACCCAGAATCTGTGAGGAAATGAAAATAATCCTGTAACTTTCAAGACAGAGTAAAATGGGAGATTGGTATCTCTATGAGAAGCATACAGAGTTAATAATTTTTCGATCCAACTTATTACCTTATAAGTTTCTTAGATATATGAGCATGAGAATTTTTGCACTGGAGTATTTGAGACAAATTCTAAATTTTGATTCTATTAACTTCATGGTTTCCAAAAAAAAGAGTCAATTTAAGTTAAAGAATCACATTGGTCCCTTTATCACAAACCACAGAGATGCAGAAAAAGAAATCACAAAGAGATTAGCAGAGCTTAAATTTCAAGAAATTTTTCCATGGAACTATGATCCTCAAGGGGTCCTGAGAAGTCTAAGGGTAAAATGAAAATTAACACCCTTAATACATTAGCTTAAGCCTGAGATTTAGAAATTTTCCAACCAATTTGAATGGCTAGAAAATACACTGACAGATACAATAGGTAATACAGAGACAATAGGTAAAATGGACACAGCACAAGCTCTAGAACTTGTAAAACATCCAAGGACATCAGCAAAGATAAGCATGGAAGAAGGAGGTTATATAGCAAAGACAAAAAATGAAACCAAATTAAAAATAGTCTATAACGAGAGGCTTAAACTCAGTTCAGTTGACAAGGAAAAAGTAACAATTGATGTTTATGAGACAGATGCTCCAGTAACTAATGATGATATAGCCACAAATATAATCAATGAAAATCTTATGGAAATAGAAAAGGAATCAACTCCTAATCAGAATGATACACAGATGATTAAGAAGCAGCATAACATGGAGGCCTCTTCCTCACAATCAGTTGAGGAAAAGGAGTTGGACATCAAGGAGAAATACAAGCAGATTATGCAGAAGAATGAGGAGATAAAGACTGAGATATATTATCAACTCCTCAAACAAAATCCTAGAAATAAGAATAGGCCATTATCAGCCTTTGATTATTCTACCAACAAAATGATGATGTCATTCCTGCAACATACTACCTCAATACCCAAAACAACAACAGATTATAAGAAGGTGGACCTTGAGGTTGATTGTTGGCTCGAGGGGTCTTGACCCAGGTTCGGTGTGCAAGGTTTTCCAACAAACCCCTATACTATTGGGCCTTTTAGTAGTGAACCACTTTCGCAAGTCAAAGTCTCACCCGAATTAGTATGGGTGGGTGGTAGAACCAGCTTTCCGCACCCTGAGAAAGGATGGGTAAAGCAAGCAGAGCTATGCTAGATCTTGGGATTCCCAGATTACCTCGTTCTGTGTTAGGTTGATTAAGTCTTTATTCGAATCCATGTCCACTAGATCTATTGTTATATGTTTTTCATAACATCAACATAGTAGTACATAAACATAACATAACATATCTAGATCCAAGTATGTAGTATACAAATATTTCACAGCTTAAAGACAGAAAACGCGCAGTACAACAATTATCAATAATTCATACAACAATACTCACAGATTCAGTTCTCTAACAGTCTTTCGCATTTATTCATTCATTAATTCTTCCTTAAAATTCCAATTCCCTTCCCAACCTGCGCACACAGCAGTAGGGTCCGCACACAACCAACAGGAGTCCGTTTCCCAAAACCCAAACAGATAGCTTAAATACAATTCGCATCAATAGCTCATCATATCCTATCGTTTACAATACAAAATGAATCTCTATTTATAACAATATAGCCTCAAATTTCTTATGGTCCGTAACCCATGGTTTTCGGACCCCTAGTTTACCCTTTGACCCATTACAATGCGTTCGGGGCTTTGACCTGCCCCAAAACCCCTGCTCTAGACTAACTATAATAAAAAATATTCAAAATGGACTAGTTTCGCAACTTTTTATGAGACCCCGTTCCAACAGTTCCCCAACACAATCTTGTGACTCGTCCCAAGTCACTATAGCTGTCATATAGTCATTGAACCCGGTAAGGCTTGAGTTGACTACCATTGAAAAAGCCTGGTACGATGTCTCTGCGTAGGGTAGCTAGCTGGACTGCTCCACCATTTGTGATTTCTTTAACTATGTAGGGACCCAACCAGTGCTGTTGAAATTTTCCTGAATGTTTCGCAAATTGGCTATCATATAAAAGGACAAGGTCACCTGTGACGAACGTCTTTTGGTGAATATGTTGATCATGCCATGCTTTTTCACGAGCCTTCTAAACCTGTTGATGAAAATTAGAAATAAACCGATCTTCCTCCAGAGCCACAAGTTGTGCAAGATGCTCCTCTATGATATCGAGGTCCGTCATATTGGTAAATGCGACAATGCGTAGGCTAGGAACAATATATTCAATGGGCATAATGGCCTCTTTTCCATAGACCATCTGAAAGGGGGTTCTGCCTATTAGCTTCTTGCAGGTCATTTGGTAGGCCCACAAAACAAAGGGAATGTGAACATCCTAGTCACTACGATCAGCATTACAGACCTTAGTTAATGCCTGTTCCAAAATTTTGTTAAAAGCCTCAACCACCCCGTTTTCCTGAGGGTGGTATGGGGTATTGTTCACATGGTGGATCCAGAATTCCTCATTCAAGGCTTGAATCATCTAGTTGACAAAGTGTGTACCTCCGTCACTCATTAGGATTTTTGGGCAGCCAAACCTGGTCAGGATTTGCTCAAAGATGAAGTGCACAGCAATATCTGTAGTACAATCCTTCACCACTTGTGCCTCAGCCCATCGAGTGACGTAGTCAGTGGTGGTGATAATGTAGCGTGCACCTATTTTCTTTCCTGGAAGTTTGATGGGTCCTATAAAATCAATGGCCCATTTGTCAAAAGCCTGTAAAGCCACTTGAGGCTATAAAGGCATCTCATATCGGTGTGAAGGTCATCCTGTGCACTGGTAGGTATCGCAAGACCAACAATAGGTTCATGAATATTGATGCAAAGTAGGCCACCATAACCCAACCCTAAAAAACTTTTGTGTTGTTGCACGTCCTGCATAGTGGCCTCCTGTGAAACCTTCATGTGCTTCTACTAACATGACAGGCCGTTCATGTTCTAGGACATATCTGCGTAGCATTTCGTCGGCACCTAGCTTGTATAACTGACCGGCGAGGATAGTAAAGTCTGCCACCTGAGTAACCAATTCCTTCTTCTGTTGTACCGAATATCCAACTGGGGCCATGCCTGTAGTGAGGAACTCAATGATATCAACAAAGTGTGCGTCAACCTCTTTAATGGTAAACAACTGCACATCCGGCAAGCCTTCGTCCAAAATTGTAGGTTCATCCCCTATCTCAATGCAAGATAGATGATCCGGGCCAACATTCAACCTTCTAGGCTTGATGATGATCTCAAAATCATATTCCTAGAATAACAATAGCCAGTGACAAATCTTCCCCCCCCAACACAGGCTTGTTGACCAAGTATTTTAAAGCCGAATGATTAGTGAAAATTTTAAAGTGTCCACCCAGTAGATAGTGCCGATATTTCTGTAGCGCGTAGACCATAGCCAATCCTTCGCGTTCAGTGGTGGAGTAGTTCCATTCTGTGCCCGAGAGTTTCCGACTTGCAAAGGCAACCAGGTGATCGATATCTCCTTCTCCAGGTTGAGTGAGAACAACTCTCAAAGTGATACCTGACGCATCCACATGTACATGAAATCCTTTGACCAATCAAGGAATATTAGTATGGGGGCAGAGATCATATTTTCTTTGAACACTTCAAAGCTCTTCTGACATTTATCATGCCAAAAGAAAGAAACATCTTTTTTTAGTAGCTTTTCCATAGGCGTTGTAATCAGGGTGTACCCCTAAATGAATTTCCTGTAATAACCAGTGTGCCCAAGAATAGAATGCAGCTGCTTCTCTATTGTAGGGACTGCTAGGTTTATAATTATGGCTACTTTCACAGGATCAACCATCAATCCCTGCCGACAGACTATGTGTCTAAGCAGGATTCCAAATGGCACACAGAAAATGCACTTCTTAATATTCAAGGAGATCTGGTGCTTCCGGCATGCATCCAACATTAGTCGTAGGTTAGAGACATGTTCCTTTACTAAGCCAAAAAATTTCCAATCATTGAAATAAACCTCTAAGAACTTATGAATAAATTCCTTGAATACAGCAACTACGACTCTTGAAAAAATAGCAAGTGCATTTTTTAGACCAAAGGGCATGACTGTATACTAGAAATACCCCCATTCGGTCACAAAAGTAGTCTTACTACGATCTTCGGGTGTAATCCAGATCTAATTGTACCCTGAGAACCCATTGGTGAAGGAATAGGCCTCCTGCCCACCCACGCTATCAAGGATTTCGTCAGAGAAGGGTGTAGGAAAGGGGTCATGGACGCAGGCGTCATTCAACTTGCACAAATCCACACAGATGCGTATTTCTCCCTTGGTCTTCTTTTCCTGGATGACCATTGGACTTACCCAGTCTAACTGCTCAACTGGTTCAATGATACTTGCGGTAAGCATTTTATCCAGCTCTTCCTTGACCTTTTCTTTGTATTTGGGATTCAGTTGGTACAACCGCTGTTTAACGGGGCGCGCCTCAGGTTTCAGAGTGATATGCATAATACCAAGGTCCCCGGTGATGCATTTGAGCTCAGATAACTTCGTCGGAAATAGGTCGTGATATTCCATGAGTAATTCTGCGATTTTTCCTACAGTCCCATCATCCCAATAATCCCTAATCTTAGCCAGCTTAGGGTGTTCCTCCATCCCAATATTAACGTCACGCAGCTTAAGAGGGTTTGTTACGTTGAGATTCTATAGGGATGGCCCCACAACAACGCTTTCTCCTTCAGACTCCGAGACGGAAATGTTTCAAGGATTATCCTCGTCCTCATCGATCGCCAAGCTCCAACAATTGTCTATGTCGTGCCTCTTCGTGTCCCATGTCGGGGCCGTTGGGGTGACACTGTGGGGAGTATTCTTAAAGAAAAACGCATCAATGTCCTGCAAATCTTTGTCGAGAATTTTTGTCCCCCCAACCAATCTAAATGTCTCGACAAAGTCCTCCTTTAGCATTTCCAGTGGCGGGTGCGCTAGTGTAATTCTGCATCTAAGTACCAAGCGACCGGGATAGGGCCCAAGGCATGAACAAATAGATGGAACCATTATTTTGTAGTTCGGTTGAACCATTTGGTCATCCAGACATGCAGATGTGCATTGGGGTCCCCAGGTCTGAGGAACACCCTGGTGCATAAGTCAACTGGAGGGGTGAACCATAGAAGCATCCTTTCCTAACACGTTTCCCAATCTGGGAATGCTTTCTTGTGGGTGTCCCACCAACGCGCAGGCATTCCTCGCATAGCCAGATTAAGGGCCCAAAGCTGTCGATCTCTTGGTACCCTAGCTTCTACTTTTCTTAATAATTCCTGGACACTACCCGCCTCATCAAAGTGGGGTAGACCTCTTACCTCTGAGGAAATGCAGTAGAGGGTTCTTGCGACCCAAGGGCAGCACAGTGCCGAAAACTCGGGTAATTAGTTTTTCCAACTTTCCAGTTCCTCATCAGTGTTAGAACAGTATTCAATATCCCTCCAGAATATCCTGTCTTTTGTGGTCTTACTCCTATCTCCATCCTGCGTAGTCAATCTGTAAATGTGATCTAGTTCCTTCCATTCGTAGGCTGGTTCCGTGTACCGCACGCCTTCTGCTGGATCTATTGGTACTGTTATGCGTGTAGCGATGTTTTCGAACACCATGCTATGCTTTTTGAGACTGATGACACCCCCCATGTCTATAGCCCAGTCTAGCTCGAGTAGTGCAGGGTACGGGTCCGTATCTTCCACGATTTCAATGACCTCAAAGTCAGCTAGGACTTTTACTTCCACGATATCTACCATGACTTTTGGCAACCATCCCAACGGTATGATCTTATGTTGATTGACCATGCGCAGCTGGATAGTGGACCATTCCAACTTAGGTTATCCCATTCGTTGCCATGTCTTCTTTGGTAGTACGTTCGCATCCGACCCCAAATCGAGAATAACTTGGTCCATCTCTTAGTTGCCAATTTGTGCAGTCACCCGCATTTCCCATCTGGTGCGTTTCTTGTATCCATATAGCTGGTGGACACCTCGGGTCTCCGGGATTGTGTTGGGTCAGGATGTGCAGCTATGTAGTAATACTTGAAGATTTTCCACAGCTAGTTGGTTATGTAGCAATTTCAAGCATGCCGTTAGAAGGGGCTCAACCTCTTCCTTTCTCTCGAGGTGCGCCAGAAGCTGCACAAAGCCTACCCGCGGTGCTTGCTCTGCAAGGTGCACTTCTCCCCTTGCTCCCTGGGTGACCATCCCGCTGCGTAGCTCAATTTTAACCCTTTGCACATTCTGCGTATGGGTGGGCTATTTTTCCTGCATCTTGGCTATTAAAATTGGGCAATCTTCAATCTCATGGTCCAGCTGCCAGAAATATTTGTAAGATTGCCTTGGGGGTTTGGGAACTCCCTTGCGAAGTGCCCTATCTCTCCACAAATATAGCAAATCAACTGTCCTCGACCCCGTCCTGTGCTCGCTCCCCGACCTCTCCTTCCCCTTGCTGGGGAGCCACCAAAAGTTGCGGGGGATCTCAGCGACGCAGGGCCTGATTGTACCCTATAGAGGTTTCCCCGATCTACCCGTAGCTCATATGTACGACAATTCTATTCATCGTGCCCTACTGATTGGCAGAACTTGCACCATTTTTGCTTCAGATCACCCATACTTAGCCTGGGGCAGTGGGCCGTATCATGTAGTCCTGCTACCCGGCAGTCATTGCACTAGAGTGCAATTCCGCTGGATATGGGCTGCATCGGACTAGGTCCCCCTATCTGTGGGTAACCCACCAATAGGGGACACTGGTCCTTAGTATGATCAGTTACCCGAAATCGTATGCACCAGAGGTCTATGCTAACTCCCTTTCCCCATTCCATCTGCAAGCTCTGTATTTCCATGTGCATGGCTCCGAGATGCTCTTCAATCTACTGTACTTCCCCCAAAGTGTCGTCCTTGGGCGCGGCTTCGAGCTTCATGGCATTTTCTAAAGCTTTTTCCTGCGATTCAAAGGTCTGCTGGCCCATTGGTATGCGTAAGTGAGATAGCAACATGGCGATGAACCATTCCATGTGTTGTCTGTCATCATACTTGAACCCCCCTTCCCTAATTGCTTTCTTCAATCGCTGATCGGCCTCCCACACCGACTCAGACGTACTTTGCTTGAAGTCTTTTACTTTGGCTACTAGCTGAGAGTATGACTTTGGCTTCCGAAACTATTTTTTTAGGGAATCCTTAATATTTTGAAGGGATGCGCTTCCGTTTGGAGATATGTACCACATATACCAATCCAGCGCTCTATCTTCAAAGGCTGAGGAAAAATGTGATTTTTTCAAAGTATCGCTCACCACCCCCTGTGCCATCCATACCGAATCGACCACAAACCAAAAATGATCCATGTATTCATCGGTCGCACCTTTAAAGGTAGGTAATTTCAAGTGTACTGCCATGTATCCTTCTAACAAGACTCTGTTCGAGGGCTTGCCTTCCTGCAAGCTTGACGGCCCTTGCGCCGTTGCTCACCTCTGTGGGCTACGTATAGAGTGATTCCTTTGAACCTACCACTTCATGTAGTACTCTCCTCCAGAGTAGCGCTCATTCACTTTCGCGTCAGATCTTTATTATTTTCTTCTCAGTACCAGATCACTTCCTCAGACTTCTTCTGGTCCTAGCAATGGAACCATTTGTTGGCTTGAGGGGTCCTGACCCAGGTTCATTGTGCAAGGTTTACCAACAAACCCCTATACTACTGGCCCTTTCGACAGTGACCTGCTTTCGCAGGTCAAAGTCTCACCCGAAGTAGTATGGGTGGGTGCTGGAACCAGGCTTCCGCACCTTGAGAAAGGATGGGTAAAGCAAGCAGAGTTGTGCTAGATCTTGGGATTCCTAGATTACCTCGTTATGTGTTAGGTTAATTAAGTCTTTATTCGCATGCATGTGCACTAGATCTATCGTTATATGTTTTTCATAACATCAACACAGCAGTACATAAACATAACATAACAAATCTAGATCTAAGAACACAGTATACAGATCTTTCGCAGCTTAAAGATAGAAAATGCACAGTACAACAATTATCAGTAATTCATAAAACAATACTCATAGATTCAGTTCTCTAACCGTCTTCCACATTTATTCATTCATCAATTCTTCCTTACAATTCCAATTCCCTTCCCAACCTGCACACACAGCAGCAGGGTCTGCACACAGCTGGACTTGGATCTCCGTGCACACAGCCAACAGGAGTATGTTCCCCAAAACCCAAACAGATAGCTTAAATCACAATTCGCATCAATAGCTCATCATATCCTATCGTTTACAATACAAAATGCATCTCTATTTATAACAATCTAGGCCCAACTTTCCTATGGTCCACAACCCATGGTTTTCAAACCCCTAGTTTACCCTTTGACCCATTACAATGTGTTTAGGGCTTTGACCCACCCCAAAACCCCTTCGCTAGACTAAATATAATAAAAAAGATTCAAAATGGACCAATTTCACATATTTTTAGGAGACCCCATTCCAACATTGATGCAGAAACTGTCCATGAGCTAGATCAAATTGAATTTCACAGACAAAGCTCAGAGATGCTTTATTCTACAGTAGCAACCAAGGCAATGAGTGCAAATAAGCTACAGAACACCATCATTAATATGCAGGATCAGATGAATATAGACAAGGCATCTTTATATGCCAAGGATATAAGGATTAAAGCCTAGAGGAATTAGTTTTATAGGTGGGATATGATCCCTCAAACATTCAAGCCGCAGAACTATTGATAAAGAAAAAGAATGATGACATAGTAGCTTTGAGGAAACAACTCAAGCTTCCTCAAAGTGAGCATCCATAAACCAAGTAAATCCTTCAAGATCAGAGTGAGAAAGAAGAAATAATGAAGCTCATTCTTAAACTGACTACTCAAATCAAAGAGATGGAGACCCAAATGGACCACCTTGTCAAAGAAAAAAAAGACTGTAAAAGAACATGAGACTCCTATAATTCCTATAGTTATTCCAGTATTAACTACAGAAGTGCCCTCTACTTTAGGAGAGAAATTAGCACCAAAGGGCTCATTGGCAACTGCAGTGCCAGTGACTTCAGCCACTACTTCAGCTACAGACTCTTCTACTACAAATATTCGGCAAACAGATGAAGCAAGACAGATTGTTAAAGCTATGGAAGAAATGTCTTTAAAGACAAATGAAATCAACAACCTGAAAAATATGATTGAAAATATTGAAGCTACAAATAAGACAAATCTGATAAATGCTAAAACCCATGAACAAAAAGAAATCAGATTGGGAGAACATATCAAGAATTTGCAAAAAGAGCTAGCTTTCATTGAGAAGATTACATATGTAAAAAATCATCTCTGGAATAAAATTATTGAAGCCATTCACAATCAATGGCCTTCAATTCAAGTTATATATGAGAAGAGAGATTTGTTGTTGGCAACCCAGACATAGATACAAAGGACAAAAGATGAGTTGACTGATAAGCCTGCTCAGGCTTTAAAACTCATTACATTTTTAAACAGCAAAAACAGGGCAGAACTAGAAGAATTACAAGTCTTGGACAGGATAGAAATAATCTTACAGATAAAAAAGGTTGTAACTAAGAAGAACTTGATGAATAATCTAGAAGAAAAATGTGAATCAATGAACATTGCCATAACAAAATTTATGGTAAAATACGCAAACTTAAGACAGAGGGGCCTACCAAACATCCATGTTTTTAATGAAAAACTTATGCCCCAAAAGGATTATGATAAAAAAATCAGAGAATTTTCTAAAGAGCAAGTTAATATGCCACTAGCACAAGGCACTCCCACAAGGAAAGTCCTCCTTCGGTATTTTGAAGATCTCTTCTTTTTACAGCATGAGATTAAATATCTCTTTGTCATGAAGCCCACTTTTGCTAGATATACATAGGCTGATGAGAATTTCAGGAAGTTGAGGAATTTCAAAATTCCCAAGGAAGAAGAATGGAAAACTTTTACTGATTTGATGTAGAGATAAGAGGTAAAACAATCAAATGAACAATTAAAATAAAAAGATAGTTTGTTGATTTTACTGTTAAAATACAATTTTACAGCAGTAAATCAGTTAAGCTAATCAGATGAAAGAGTATCAGCGTTAAAGGTCATCAGGTAAAGAGTATTAGATGAAAGAGTATCAATGAAGGAAAGTCAGAAGCCAGATATTTTCTAGCAGTCAGCAAGCATGACACCTTGACAGTTAAAAGCTCCTTGTTAGATAAAGCAGTTCTATTTGTTTTGGATAAAAGAGGACAACTTTTTGTTTGTTAAGCACCTGTCCCTTTTATTATGTAATGATATTTCCCTTTTCCTAAAGATATTCCTAGAATTCTCCTAGGATATTTGTAAAACATTTTTGTCTAAATACTTCTACATTAGAAGTATTCAGTGTGGAATAAAATTGTTGGACTTACTATAGATATTTTTGTTGAACATTGGAGGCATTGTGTGTTTGAATTCAAAGTAGCAGTCTGGACAAGCTGACTGGCATCATAATTCAGGATCTACATGATAATCTAATGAGTGAATTACTCCCTTCTTATCATTGTTTCATTTTCTGAGTTTCATGCAATTCATTATATGTTTATTCTATCTAAATGTGTAACTAGGAGTATTAATATAGGATTAGTCAAGTGCTCCCTGTATTTAACTAGTTTCCATTTTAATGTTTTCTTCTGATTTCCGGTGCAAGGAACCCTTAATTGTTCCTTCTCCCATTTGACCTCTACCTTCTACTTCCATTTTCTGGATCAAAGGATCCTTAAGTGCCCTTTATCCCGATCATACCATTTCACCAAAAAACACTTTCCCAAATCTCTGAGGGTTATCTATCTTGCCCTGAATACATTTGTACCTTTTTGGCCTTGACTTCTAGTGCTGCTTGCTTGATTTAGACTAGTGATTTTTTCCCACCAAACCATTTAAAGCAAAACCAATTGTTCTTTCATAACTAGCCTAATATTCACAAATTTAAACAAAGATAAATCTTAAAGAGAGAGCCCTCTCTGAACCATAGGAAGGCTAGATCCTAGAGTTCCAAGTAGGTTTGTGGTTACCTCTAGTGTTCTTTGACTAAAAACTCAAAATCCCACAGCTTAAGAATTTACTAAAGTGATAACATACTGGTGACCATACTGGGAAACTAACCAATCTCTAGTCTTAAATTTAGTCTTAAAGGAAAATCTTTAAATTATCCTTTTTACTTTAAGATTACTATTGGCTTGAGGGGTCCTGACCCAGGTTTAGTGTGCAAGGTTTGCCAAAAAACCCCTATACTACTGGCCCTTTCGGTAGTGACTTGATTTCGCAGGTCACAGTCTCACTCGAAGTAGTATGGGTGGGTGTTGGAACTAGGTTTCCGCACCTTGAGAAAGGAAGGCTAAGGCAAGCAGAGCTGCGTTTTGTTCAGATTACCTTGTGTCTTTGCAGGGTTAAGTATGTATCTATTTGCATCCACATGCACTATATCTACAATTATATGCTTTTCATAACAACAACACAACATTATATAAATAGAGCAGAATAGATCTAGATCCAAGCATTGATTACATAGAATTTTGTAGCAGAAAGACAGAAAATACATAACACGGTAATTATCAACAGTTCATAAAATAGTACTCACGGATTCAGATCTCTAATAATCCTTCGCATTCATTCATTCATCAACCTTTCCTTACAATTCCCTTCCCAACCTGCGCACATAGCAACAGGGTCCGCACATAGTTGGACTAGGATCTCCGCGCACACAACCAATAGGAGTCTGTTCCCCAAAACCCAAACAGATAGCTTCAACAATAGATCACCTCAATAGCTCATCAATTCATTCCCTTTACAATCCAAAATGCATCTCTATTTATAACAATCTAGCCTCACTGTTCCTATAGTCCGCAACCCATGGTTTTTGGACCCCTAGTTTACCCTTTGACCAATTACAATGTGTTTGGGGATTTGACCCACCCTAAAACCCCTGTGCTATATTAAATATAATAAATAATAATCAAAATGGACTAGTTTCGCAGCTTGTTAAGAGACCCCGTTCCAATAGTCCCCCAACACAATATTGTGACTCGTCCTGAGTCACTACACCAGTGCATCATCAATCTGCGTACGCAAAGTATCCAGACCACGGACAAGCAGAGGGAGTACCACCTAACTTTGGGATGCAACATCCTGTGCAAGAGTGACCATCTTCTGGGAAGGTGGATCATTGGTAGCCATGGTAACGCTTCCTAGAAAATGATTAAGGTGCTTGGTTGCACCATCAATGTCATGTGTTAACTGGAGGGTTGAGGTAGTCCATGGATTCAGACGTTTAGTTAGGGCATGCTACTTCTGCCAGAGTTTCACAATCTTGTCCTGTAGGTCATTCCTAGTTTTCAATTGTGCTAAGCGCTGGGCAGGCACCAAAGTAGACAGCATAGCATTGATTTCTTCAACGGCATTTTCGCGCTGTCGTAAGTCCTGATTGATTTGTTTGAGGAATGGATCGCGCTGGACTCGAGTCCAAAGCTGTATGGCTGATTCCATCAAAGTGGTACCTTGAGTAATTTTCTCCGTGATTGTTGTCATTTCTTCTTCAATAAGGGTGGTACGATAGGTACGGACTTCTGGGGGTGTGACAAGCTGCAGTCTGGACTGTAAGTCCAAAATCTCCAGGCAGGAGGCTTTGAAAGCAGCAACCAATTTTTCCACTTTGCTTCTAGACATATACTCAGCCGTGATGTCATTTGTCACTTCCGTGCAGAGTTGGTGGATCACAGTCTCAAGTTCCACCTGTTGTGACTCAGCCTGGATTACTTTAGTAGTTTTTTGCTCAATAGTGTGCTGAGCGGCCGCCAACTGGTGGGTTGTGGATTGAGCGTAGTCACTAATATCCTGGGAGACAGCATGAAGAAGGTTGTCTAAGGCTACGTAGGGTAGCTGAGCGAGGTCCAGATGGAGGCCTGTGCCTTCCGGGGGCTGCTTTCTGACTAAGGCACCGATAGGGATACTCCAGAGTCGACCGGCCTCCTTGACTTGTGCCATGCTGCTATCAACTGACGGAAGTGATGCCTATCCTTCACGGGATGGACGTGGATGCACTTTGATCCGGAGAGCACAGAGGTCTTCCTGAAGAGAGGCAACCCCAGCTTGCCATTGAGCCGTGATAAGTGACCAGTTATCCTCTGTAGCCAGGGTGACCGCATCCGCAATCTCCTCCAAGTCTCCGCCTGTTAATGTGACCGTCGCGTCATAGTGCTCATGATGAGCTTGTTATTTCTTCCTTTTGAGGGGTCCTAATGCCGATGGCCCCGTCCGCTTAGTACTGGGAGGAGGATTGTTGGAACGAGGTCTCCTAACAAGCTACGAAATTGGTCCATTTTGGGTTATTTTGATTATATTTAGTGTAGCACAGGGGTTTTGGGATGGGTCAAAGCCCAGAAAGCATTGTAATGGGGTTAAAGGGTAAACTAGGGGTCTGAAAACCATGGGGTGCAGACCATAGGAATGCTAAAGCTAGAATGTTATAAATAGAGAGGCATTTCAGATTGTAAGAAGTAGGATTTGATGAGCTATTGATGTGATTTGTTGTGTAAGCGATTTGTTGGGGTTTTTGGGGAACAGACTCATGTTGGCTGTGTGCATGGAGATCCTAGTCTAGCTATGTGCAGACCTTGTTGTTGTGTGCACAGGTTGGGAAGGGAATTGTAAGGGTTGATGAATGAATGAATATGTTGGATTATTAGATCTGAATCTGTGAGTACTATTGAATGACTTGCTGGTAATTATTGTGTTATGCACTTCCTGTCTTGCACTATGAAGGTCTGTGTATTGAATAATTGGAACTGTTTTGCTCTAGTTATATCTTGCTGTGACTTTCTGTTTACTGTAGTAGATCTAGATCTGTTATGGTTTATATACTATTGTGTTGATGTTATGAAGAGTGTATAATTATAGATCTAGTTCACATGGATGCAATTGGATACATATTTAACCCTGCGCAGAGACAAGGTAATCTAACAGAACACAGCCCTGCTTGCCTTACCCTTCCTTTCTCAGGGTGCGGAAACCTGGTTCCAACACCCACCCATACTACTTCAGGTGAGGTTGTGACCTGTGCAAGCAGGTCATTGTCGAAAGGGCCGGTAGTATAGGGATTTTTTGGCAAACCTTGCACACTGAACCTGGGTCAAGACCCTTCAAGCCAACAAATGGTTCTATTGCCTGGACAAAAAGGAGCTGAGAAAGGATTTGGGTATTAACGGACTGAAAAGGAACTCCTAAGGAACCATGACGGTGTGCTTGGAACTACCCACCTTTAAGGGGGTAGGGGACGAGGACCTGGACCGATTTTGGTTCATCGTGGACTCTGTCTAGGCTACATAGAATGTGGAAAATGATACAATAAAGAGGGCGCAGCTGTCATTGGCATTCCAAGATAGAGCTCCTAGCATGAAATTGCCTCCATTCAAGATATTAGGGGTGATCTAGAGCAACAGTTTCGAAAGTCGAAATATTATTCTCAGCTATTAATAGACGTAAAAGACTTCAAACAAGGCACATCGAAGTCAGTATGGGAGGTAGACCAATGGTTAAAAAATGCGATTAGGGAAGGGGGGTTTGATTACGATGATAGAAAACATACAGAGTGGTTTATTGCCATGCTGCTCCCTCACCTACGTATACCAATGAATTGGTAAACTTTTAGTTCGCAAGACAAGTCCTTGGAGCTCGCTATGTGAATGGAAGCTACACATCTTGAGGATGCTACACTAATAGTACGACAAATCTAGGGACAAGTAGAAGCAATGCACCGAGAGATCCAGGATCTACAGCAGGAAAACAGAAGAGGGGATGGTATGGAACAAGGCTACGCAGCGGTACCAAGGGTTGATGGCCCAGAATAATGGATCTCTAAAAGGCCTCTGCACTGGCACGAGGGAAGCTATGCAACCAGATCGCAGGTCACCCCCTCCTTCACACCAAAACAATGCGGGTACCAGTGTTGCCAGTCAATGGGCTATGAAAAGCAGAGTTGTGCCTAAGGAATGAACGAGAAAGATAATTCCACATCCCCAAGAACCCCCTTGGGGAAGGATGCCTTCCCCCATGGAAAGAGGGATAAAAACCAAAGAATAGGTTGGAGTAGGGGTCAACTGTTCTGTTATAACTATGGGAACATAGGATATTTTTCAAGAGACTACCTACGACGATCCTACAGGTACTGTAGACAGTGGAACCATGCACTAGAAGACTGCCCGACCCTAAAATCCAAGATACAGGAGAAGCAGTATTCTCCTATGTAGAAGAAGCGCATGACCCAAGGTCAGGAGGCCACAGTCAATATAATAACACGGAGTGGATTATCAACGGTGACCGTTAAGGAAAAGGATGAAGTAGACTCACTAATCCGCAAGGCAGTTAACAATCGAGAAGGACTAGACTTGGGAAAAATCAAGGAGACATTTATAAAAACACGAAGGAACCTCTTTGAGGCTAAGTGTCCACCAGTCACACACCGAGAAGATCTAGAACCTGTGGAGGATGTTAAAATGTTCTTGCAAATATGCATAAGGTTGTTGTGTAGCCCGCAGGCGCTACAGGCTATGCAGACCTTACTGGAAAACTTAATAATAGGCTACCAAGGGACACAACTAGAAAATTATACAGAACCTACGCTAAAGAGGAGGGAACATATCTACAAGATGGTAGTTCAAGACAAGGGCATCTTACCCCAGAAGGACGTATTAAGCTATAGGGAAAATACTGAGGATCCCAATCAGGAGCTTGAAGCATGACAGAACTGGTTAGGGGAAGCCTCCATGCTGCGATGTCTCTGTATCATAAAGGAACCACTCTTTAAGATCCTGAAGGGAAGTACAGAAGAAGGGCTAGGCCTGAACGTCGGCAGCATACTTAGCATAAGAAAAGATTCAGATGACCTATGCACAAGACCCAAGTCCCTGACGTCAATCATAGCTCCCATGGATAACGATCCCATGCACTAGACCACCTTTACAACGGTGGCACGGCCAAGGGACAGACAATTGGCCATAGAACCAACCCCCCTTAAAGCCTTAGTGGGAAAAATATGGGAATTCTTGTGGTCTGGGACAAAGAGCCCCTTAGGGAACAAGCCTGTGTTGGGGGAAGGCAGACAACTATCAGCAAGCACTAACCCTAGCATAACTAATACGCCTAAATTCTGGGGAATAGGATGCCTAAATTCTGGGGAATAGGACAGCTAGCCATTGGAGGTATGGCCTCAGGTAAAAATCAGAAGTTACTATTGAAAAGAGTGGATCCTGAGCCACTGCCTGATCTAGTTACAAGGGGATTTTACCATTCTTGGGGAAGCCTGCCCTTCCCCCCTGTTATCCAGCGACCATTCCTTAAAAGGGGGTTGGCCTCACAAAGGGAAGCGGCCCACCTTAAGCATCTCACGGGAGCACTCCAGCAGCAAACTTGACTACAGACACAACAACCCTCTCATGACTGAGCAACCCTCTCTATTTGGAAGTACTCAACCGGAACTAGGATTCATCTTTCGTGCAAGAATGTCGACTACTGCTGTTGAGTCCTCCACTTTGGCAGCACATACGGTTAAGGAAGTTCTAGAAGAAGAACCTGATCTAGAAGAATTCCCCCCCCCCCAGAACACAAGGAAAGGTAAGGAGAAAGCTCAGAGTTCGAAGAGTAACCCTCAGGCAGCAAAGAGGCCCTGAAACTCCCCAAGACATCCCAGGCCCCCGGCTGTTGCACAAGATGCCCACAAAGGGGCACTGTTGGCTAACCCGATTAATTGGTTACCCCCCTTTTTTTGTCCACGGCGTCCATCTACACAGATATCGAAAATTTTGGATGGCCTAATCACTTATCTCCAGACTCCTCTAACCCCTGGCAAGGTCCCCATCATCGGTGATCCTTGTGGACGCCTACATGAATTCAAGTTTGATGATCATAATCTAGTATACTAGAATGCCTTCCCCGAATTGATCCCTGCATTATATTTTGAGACAATCCACAAAGAGGATGGAACCATGGTGGTCCCTCAACGCTGGGTTTGTGGTTTGGCGGGGTCTGGGCTTTTGAATTTGCTCCGAATGCCCTACTTTGGCTGCTATAACATCACGGATCGGCTGGAACGCTAGCTACTAGCTCTTATTCACAATGACAACTTATGGATTCGTGATAGGATCCCTATTGATGCTGAGTTGATCCACAAGATTACGGGCCTTCTAATGCAGGGACCGAACCCGCTCGCAGAAGTTGGAAAAAAGTATGAAGCTGCTACTGCGAAATATGTCCGAACAACCTATGCGGCCTAGCGAAATCAACGAGGGTTTGTAATCCAAACCATCAACGATCCTGCTACACAATGGGCACTTCCCTATTAGCCTAAAAACTCATGCGACGGTGCCAGGTAGCGACTGTTCCTGCTTATGTCATCCAGCTAGCTGGACGATGTGCAAAAGGTGTGTCCTTTAATTGGGCTCGATACTTGTGTGAAGAATTTCTCGCTAATGTCTGCAAGTATCAAGAGCATGAGACTCCTTTCTTCTATTCATGGCTGTTATTCCTCATTGCACTGGTTACCTGGGACAAACCAAAAGAATCAGTCATTCCCGAGCTCTCAGCTGGAATGTGTGAAGGTGCTCGATATGCACACCTATGGGACTCTAAATATAAACAACGCATTGAGGATAACAAGGTATTTTGGGTCCTCTTCCAAGCCAGCATCGCCACTGCCATAAACTCATGGCCCCGCTTATCCCCTATAATATACAACAAATACCAACATATTGCAGCTTTCCAAATCACTATGCACCAAGTCCGGATTCGCAGCCTTGAGAGTCAGGCCTGGACAGAGTTACCATATATGGTACCGGATGAGGAAATCGATCTAATAATTGAGCTATGGCCTCCCAAGTGGAAAAATGGTCTCTCCAGTACTCCAGCACCAGTCCCAGCCAAGCCCAAAGATAACCTGCTATAGTAGCCCGACACAGTCCCAGACCTGGCTGCTACTACCTCGGCCGCCCCTACCACCAGTACTAAGCAAACAAGGCCAGCATCATCGGGTCCCCAGAAAAGGACAAAACAACAAGCTTAGCATGAGCAATACGAGATGGTCACATTAACAGGAGAAGATTTGGAGAAAATCGCAGATGTGGTCACTCTGGCGACCGGGGATCAGTGGTCACTTATCATGGCTCAGTGGAAAGCTGGGGTTACCTCTCTTCAGGAAGACCTCTGCACCCTCAAAATCAGTATGCAGCCACCTTAGACCCAGGAAAGCCACGCACCACCTCTATCAGTCAATAATAGTTTGACACAGGTCGGGACAACAGGTTGACTCTGGAGCATCCCTACCAGCGCCCTGCTCCGAACGTAGCTCCCAGAAGGCGCCGAAATTCAATTGGCCCTCGATCAGTTTCCCTCCGCGGCCTTGGAGTCTCTCTGTCATGGTGTCACCCAGGAAATTAGCAATCATGCTCAAGCCACCACTCGACAGCTTGCGGCAGCCCAACACACCCTTGTCCAGCATACTCAGGCAGTAACCGAGGCCCAGTCACAAAAGGAAGAGCTGGAGGCTGCCATCCACCAGCTATGCACGGATGTCATCGAAGGAATCATAGTTGAGGACCCGCCTAGAAGTAAAGTGGAAAAAATGGTGGCTGCCCTTAAAGCCTCCCGCTTGGAGGTTTCAGAATTGCAGTGCAGGCTGCAGCCTGGCACCCCACCAGAAGCCCGTGCCCGACGTACTGCACTTATCACAGAAGCCACTACAACGATTAAGGGGTAAATAGATCAAGGTACTGATCTAATGGAATCAGCCATACAACTTTAGTCCCAGGTTCAGTGTGACCCCATTCTTCAACAAATCAATTAGGAATTACGCCAGCATGAGAAGGCTGTGGAAGAAATCAGTGCTATGTTGTCTAATTTGGTACCTACCCAACGCTTAGCATGGTTAAAAATTAGTAATGACCACCAGGAGGAGATCGCGAAGCTTCAACAGAAACAACATGCTATCACAGAACGCTTGAAGCCCTGGACTACTTCGACCCTCCAGTTAACGCATGACATTGATGACGCTAATAAGTGCCTTAATCAGTTATTAGCAAGTGTTACCCCAACTACTGACAATCCACCCTCCCATAATATGGTCACTCTTGCACAAGAATTTGTGTCCCAAAGCCAGGCAATCCTCCCTCCACTTGCCTCCTCTCTGGATGATCTTCAAACACATATTGGTGATGCACTGGTCAATTGACTCGAGACGAGTCACAAGATTTTGTTGGGGAACTATTGGAACGGGGTCTCCTAACAAGCTATGAAACTGGTCCATTTTGGGTTATTTTGATTATATTTAGTGTAGCGCAGGGGTTTTGGGGTGGGTCAAAGCCCCGAAAGCATTGTAATGGGGTTAAAGGGTAAACTAGGGGTCCGAAAACCATGGGGTGTGGACCATAGGAATGTTAAATCTAGAATGTTATAAATAGAGGAATTTCGGATTGTACGAAGTAGGATTTGATGAGCTATTGATGCGATCTGTTGTGTAAGCGATCTGTTGGGGTTTTTGGGGAACAAACTCCTGCTGGCTGTGTGCGCGGAGATCCTAGTCCAGCTGTGTGTGGACCCTGCTGCTGTGTGCGCAGTTTGGGAAGGGAATTGTAAGGGTTGATGAATGAATGAATATACTGGATTATTAGATCTGAATCTATGAGTACTATTGAATGGCATGCTGGTAATTACTGTGTTATGCACTTCATGTCTTACGCTGCGAAGGTCTGTGTATTGAATAATTGGAAATGTTTCACTCTAGTTATATATTGTTGTGAATGTCTGTTTACTGAAGTAGATATAGATCTGTTGTGGTTTATATACTACTGTGTTGATGTTATGAAGAGTGTATAATTATAGATCTAGTGCACGTGGATGCAATTGGCTACATAGTTAACCCTGCGCAGAGACAAGGTAATCTAACAGAACGCAACCCTGCTTGCCTTACCCTTCCTTTCTCAGGGTGCAGAAACCTGGTTCCAGCACCCACCCATACTACTTTAGGTGAGACTTTGACCTGCGCAAGCAAGTCATTGCCGAAAGGGCCGGTAGTATAGGTGTTTGTTGGTGAACCTTGCACACCAAACCTGGGTCAGGACCCTTCAAGCAACAAGGAGGGGTAGTAGTAGCTCTCGGGTTCGGAGCTGTGTCTGATTGTTGTGGTAGTCTATCTTTGGACTCAGCTGTGACTGATGCTAGAATGCTGGAGAGACCTTTTTTCCATTCACGGGGCCATAGTGTGATCAGTAGATCAATTTCCTCATCTGGTACCATATAAGGTAGTTTTGTCCATGCCAGATTAGCAAGACTACGTATCTGGACTTGGTGCATAGTGATTTGAAATGCAGCAATATGCTTGTATTTGTCATATATAGTGGGGGAAAATCGAGGTCAGGAGTTTATGGCAATGGCGACACTACTCTGGAAGAGGACCCAAAAGACCTTGTTATCCTCAATGCGCTGCTTATCCTTAGAGTCCCATAAGTGAGCATATCGAGCACCTTCGCACATCCCAGCAGGGAGCTCAGGAATGACCGAATCCTCTAGTTTGTCCCAGGTGACTAGTGCTATGAGGAATAACAACCACGAATATAAGAAAGATGTCCCATGCTCTTGACACTCGCGAATATTAGCGAGAAATTCCTCACACAAGTATTGAGCCCAATTAAAAAACACACCCTTCACACACTGCCCGGCTAGCTGGATTACATAAGCGGGGACAGTCGCAACCTGGCACCTTCGCATGAGTTTGCAGGCTAACAGTCCAGTGCCCATCTACGTATCAGGGTCATTGATGGTTTGGATCACAAACCCTCGTTGATTTCGCTGGACCGCATAGGTCTTCCAGACGTACAGAGTGGTAGTAGCTTCGTACTTGTTTTTGAAATACGCGAGCGGGTGCGGCCCCTGCATTGGAAGGCCCGTAATTTTCTGGATCAACTCAGCATCAATAGGGACCCTATCGTGAATCCATAAGCTACCATTGTGAATGAGGGCAAGTAACTGGCATGCCAACCGATCCGTGACATTGTAGCGGCCAAACTAGGGCATACAGAGCAGATTCAAAAGTCCATATCATGCCAAGCCATATACCTAGTGTTGAGGGACGACCGTGATTCCATCATCCTCATGGATTGTATCAAAGTATAATGTAGAGACTAATTCAGGGAAGGCATCCTGGTCCGCCAGATTATGATCTTCAAACTTGACCTCATGGAGGCATCCATAGGGATCACCGATGACGGGGACCTCGCCTGGGGTCAGCGGAGTTTGCAGGTAGGTGATCAGGCCATCCAAGTTTTTTTGTATCTACGTAGATGGTCTCCGTGGTTGAACAAAGGGGGGTAACCAATTAATCGGATTAGCCGACAGAGCCCCCTCCTGGTCATCCTGTGCTGAGGCCGGAGGCCTAAGATGTCTCGGGGAACTTCAAGGCCTCTTTGCCACTTTTGGCTTAGCTCTCAAACTTTGAGCTTTTTCCTTGCCTTTCCTTGTGGTCCGTGGGGGGGGGGGGACTTCTTCCAACTCAGGCTCATATTCTAGAACTTCCTCCACCTCAATTTCGGCCAGGGTGGAGGATTCGACATTAGTATTCGGCATCCTTGTGCGAAAAATGAATCCTGGTTCTGGGTGATTTTTTCCTGATGGAGAGGGTTGCTTAGTCATGAGAGGAACACTATAATTGTAACAAATTTCGCTGTTGGGTTGTTTCCGCGAGACGCTTAAAGTAGGTCGCTTGTCTTCATGAGGCCACCCCCCTTTTAAGTAATGGTCGTTGGATGATAGGGAGGGATATTTAATGCAGGGTGAGTTTCCCCAGGAACGGTAAAATCCCCTCGTAACTTGACCTGCCAGCGGCTCAGGAACCGCTCCTTTCAACAGTAACTTCTGCATTTTACCAGGGGGTATACTTCCAACGGCTAGTTGTCATGTCCCCAGTAACTTGGGCGTACCTGTGATGCTAAGGTTACCGTTCTGTGACAACTACCCGCCTCCCCCCAACACAGGCTTGCCTCCTAAAGAGCTCTTGGCCCAAGGCCACAAGAATTTTAGTAATTGTTCTATTAAGGTTTTAAGGGGGGCTGATGCTAGAACCAACTGTCTGACCCCTAGTTGCATCATCATTGTAGAGGCGGTCTGGCGTATGGGTCCACTATCTATGGAAGCTGCATGTGGCATAGGGAACTCGTTTCTTGCTCATGGGTCAATTAGACCTTTTCTTAGGATGGGTATGCCACAGATGCTCAGGCTTGGCCCTTCTTCAGTCCTTCCCTTAGGGACCTTAAAGAGGGATTCCTTTTTGATACGAAGACACCGCAATGTGGAGACTTCCCCTAACCAGGTCTGCTAAGCTTCTAGCTCCTTACTAGGATCCTCAATATCTTCCTCGTGGCATAATACAACATTCTGGGGCAAGCTTTCCTTATCTTGAGTTGTCATCTTATAGATATATTCCCCCTCCTTTGGTATAAGCTCTGTATAACCTTTGACCTGTGTCCCCTTGTTTTCCAATATCATTCTTTCTAGTAAAATCCGCATAGTTCGTACCGCCTGAGGGTTGCGTAGCAGCCTCATGCATGCTTGTAAGAAAGGTTTAATATCCTTGGTTGGTTCCTTATCTCCTTGGTGTGTAGGTGGTGAATTTTTAACCTCAAAGAATTCCTTTCGCGCCTCTATAAACGTTTCCCTTACTTTGCTTAAGTCTAGTCCTTCTTGGTTTCTAACTACCTTGCAGATTAGTGTGTCAGATTCATCCTTCTCCTTAGCTCCCCCGGTCGCTAATTCAATGCACATTACTACATTTACTTTTGCCTCCTAACCCTGTGGTTTGGTTCGGACCCTTCGCCTCTTTTGCGCAGATAAGAATTGCTTTCCCTATATTTTTGCTTTTAGGGCTGGACAATCTTCTAGTCTATGTCCCCACTGTCTAAAATACCTGCAAGAATATTGTAGGTAGTGCTTCGCAAATTTCCCTGTGCTCCCACAGTTATAGCAGATCAATTGGCCTCAACCCCGGCCTGCGCTTCCACTTTGGCTCTCATCCCTTCTTTCATGGGGGGAGTCATCCCTACCTAGGGGGGGTTCTTGGTGAGGTAGGGTCTCCCTTCCCGTTCACTTCTTCATCATAGATTCAACAATCCTGCTTATCATGGCCAACTGATTGGCAACATCGGTACCAGTGTCGCTCTGATGTGGAAACGGGTGTGCCTGAACAAGGCCATTGGTTGATATCACGCACCCTGGTTGCGTAGCTTTCTTCATGCTAGAGTGGAGACCCCTTTGAGCCCCACTGTCCTAGGCTATATGCTCCTAGTCCTGAGTAGCTTACTGTGTGACCTTGTTCCACACCCACCCCTTTCCTCTTCTCTCGTCGTAGATTCTAGATTTCCTAGTACATAGCCTCAACCTATACCTGCATCTTTTGTACTTCTAAAGTAGCATCCTCTAGAGGCATAGCTTCCAATCTCATAGCAGCCTCCAAGGCCTTATCTTGTGAGTTAAAAGTCTAGCGACTCATCGGTACGCGCAGGTGAGGGAGCAACATGGCGATAAACCATTCCGTAAGTTGTTTGTCGTCATATCGAAATCCTCCTTCTCTAGTAGCTTTTTTCAAGCGTTGATCCGCTTCCCATACTGACTCAGCTGCCCCTTGCTTAAATTTTTTTACTTCTGCAATAAGATTTCGACTTTCCGAATTTTTTTTCCAGGGCACCTTTGATATATTGAATGGATGCGTTCCCATTTTGGGCAATGTACCGTATATACCAATCCAAGGCTCTGTCTTCGAATGCTAAATACAGTTGTGCCCTCTTTATCATGTCACTTTCCACATTTTGCGTAGTCCAGACAGAGTTTGTCACGAACCAAAACCGGTCCAAATCCTCATCCCCTACTCCCTTGAAGATGGGTAGTTTCAGGTGCACCTTCATGGTTCCTCAGGTGTTCTTCTCTAGTCTTTCAGTGCCCAACCCCTTTCTCAACTCCTTCAGGTCCTGGCAACGGAACCATTTTTTGGCTTGAGGGGTCCTGACCCAGGTTCACTGTGCAAGGTTTGCCAACAAACCCCGATACTACTGGCCCTTTCGGCAGTGACCTACTCTCGCAGGTAATAGTCTCACCCGAAGTAGTATGGGTGGGGGCTAGAACCAAGTTTCCACGCCTTGAGAAAAGAAGGGTAAGGTAAGCAGAGCTGCGTTCTATTCAAATTACCTTGTGTCTTCGGAGGGTTAAGTATGTATCTATTTTCATCCACGTGCATTAGATCTACAATTATATGCTTTTCATAACATCAACACAGCATTATATAAATAGAGCGGAATAGATCTAGATCCAAGAATTCATTACACAAAATTTCACAGCAGAAAGACAGAAAACAAATAACATAGTAATTATCAGCAGTTCATACAATAGTACTCACAGATTCAGATCTCTAATAATCCTTCGCATTCATTCATTCATCAACCTTTCCTTACAATTCCCTTCCCAACCTGCGCACACAGCAGCAAGGTCCACACAAAGTTGGACTAGGATCTCTGTGCACATAGCCAGTAGGAGTCCGTTCCCCAAAACCCAAACAGATAGCTTAAACAAAAAATCGCCTCAATAGCTCATCAATTCTTTCCCTTTACAATCCAAAATGCATCTCTATTTATAACAATCTAGCCTCAACGTTCCTATGGTCCGCAACCCATGGTTTTCGGACCCCTAGTTTACCCTTTGACCCATTACAATGCGTTCAGGGCTTTGAACCACCCCAAAACCCCTACGCTATATTAAATATAATAAAAAATAATCAAAATGGATCAGTTTCGCAGCTTGTTAGGAGACCTCATTCCAACAATTACTTTTATAGGTTGTGGGTATAAAAATAGTCATTTTAGCTTCTAGGAAAACCTACTATACCAGGTCTAACCCAGATCCTAAACCTGTAGTTATAGTAGATAACCTAGATCAGATTAGTAAAAAGAAAAAACAAACTCTCAATTTAGAAACTGAAGTACCATTAAGAAAAACCAATTCTTTACCGAAAGAGTTAGTGAGTCTAAATGATATTGATTTTTATCTGAAGTTTGAATATTCATTGTTTAAAACTAAATCTGAAACTGATTTGAAAAATACTATTATAGATCCTGTTTTTATTTCATTTCTGAATGCAAAACAGAATAATATTTCAGTAGGAACAAAATCAAATAAATCTAAATATCAAAATACAGTTGAAAAGATTAATGTTTCATTGATTAAAGATATCAATGAAGCTATTGAATTAGCTCATTTGTTGTCTTACATAAAACCTCCAGTTTCTCAATTGCATACAACAATAATACCAACAGCAAATTCATATTAATATTTTGTTACTTTATTTATAGATACTACTGCAAGTTCATCTACAGATCATTTCATTCCTAGATTGCCTTTGCAGCCTAGGATATTATTTCCTTCATCTGCTCCATCCACTACATCCTCAACTTTACATTCAGATTTTATAAGCACCACATCTTTATTCCCAAGCAATTCCATTTACATACCAGCTTCATTTCCCAGCTCTTCAACTATAGTTTTCAGTTCATCAGCTGCCATATCCAACACTACACCTATTACTACTATTATACCTCCTAGCTCAACAAAGCTTCAAGCCATGGCTGCTAGGTATGCTCCCCTTGTCTTACCCCAAAACCTCGATGACATGCCTCAAGATTATCAAAAAAATGTACCATTGTTTGATGGCATTTCACAATATACTGCTCAACAACATGTAACTAAAATGACAGATTTCTAAGCAATTTATGAAATTGATGAGTCAGATGTCCAGATGAGGTTATTTTCCTAGAGTTTTGCAGGAGAAGTTAAAAGTAGTTCAAAAATTTAGCTCCTGATAGTGTAGATGATTTCGTTGTATTTCATAGAATATTTTTAAATAAATGGGAAAATAAAAAGAACCCCCTTCAAATTTTGTCTGAGTTTGATGCCATGAAAATATCTCCTACTGAGTCTGTCCAAGACTATTGCACTAGGTACAATAGTGTCTATAATACAATACCTGCAAATCTTAAACTACACCTTAATCTATTCTGCTCAAATTCCCTGATGGATTTGATCCAGATATGGCCTATCAATTAAGAGAAAGATATGCGCCAACCTTAGAACAGATGCAATTAGATGTTGTCAGTGTAGAAATCAATATTTTAACTAGGAAAGCCAGACTTAGAAATGAAAGAAGAGTTAAAATTAAAGAAGAAAGTTCAAACTCAGATGTTAAAATAGATTTAATTGCTAAAAATTTAGAAAAGGTGGTAGATAGATTAGATAATATAGAAAGAAAACCTCAATGGGATAATCAACCTCAGATCAGAAATCCCAATTTTAGAAAAAACAATAATTCTGGAAAAGCTAAAGAAGCAGCTCCAGACCAAAACATTAGGCCCCCATTTTAGGAGAACTATGCTGAAAGTTATCAGAATAATGATGAAGATGAGGATGACATCAATCATCTAATGGGAATAGATGAAAACAATACCATTTTCCTCACTCAGGAAGATTAGGAACTATTTGAGCTTCAACAACTCAAATTAGAATCCAGTGAATCCTTTGACTAAAAACAGGGTTATGAATTTTCCATAAATGAAATACACAGTCAATATAACCTTAGAAATAAGAAAAATAATGAGTCTTCTACAAAAAACAATTCCCAAAATCAAAACAATAAAAATGTAGAAGCACCAAAAAAAAAAGTTTTGCAAATTCTCCAAAGGGAAAATAAACAAAATTCCAATCCTTCCAGTCCTAAAAAATCAACAAGTCCCAAAATTGTTGATATTACTGATGAAATAGTGCAATCTTCCAAAGATGTACAGAAAGCTAATACTGTTAAAGCTTCTAATTCAGTGAAATCAACAAATTCTGATCCTAAAAAGCCTTTTTTTGATCCTAAATCAGTAGATCCAAAAATTGATAATTCAAAGACACTTGCTAATAATTCTAAGGCTGATAAAACTTCTACTGCTACACAAACAGCCCCTGAAAAGAAGGTTAAAAGCAATAAAACTCAAGAAACGCAGACAGATAATGTCAAAACAATTGAAGATAGAAATACAACTATAGAAACTCAAGAAAAACCATGTCAAATTACAGTTACTAAAGATGAATTAGTTCAAATTAGTAAATCTCAACCCTCATTTAATATTCAAACTAAAATTTCTAAGTTAAAAATACCCATTCCTTTAACATAATTGGTAAAAAATGACTTATAAAAATCAACCATCACTAAAACACTGAATATTAATGATGGTGAAGATGCAATTACTTTGGATGATGATCAACCAGAATTGATATTTGGCCTTGATGTAAATGGAAAGAATGCAGATGGATCAGCCCCTCCCTTTTATATCAGTCTTACCATTCATGATAAAATTCTCCATAATGCTATGCTAGATTCAAGAGCTTCTCATAATTTAATGCCTAAAGCTATAATGGAAACTCTTAATCTAGAAATAACCAGACCTTACAAAGATTTTTTTTCATTTGACTCTAGCAAAGTTCAGTGCTTAGGATTAATCAAATATTTATGTGTGACATTAGTTCAATACCCTAGTAAGAGTATATTAATGGATATTGTAGTAGCTGATATCCCACCTAAGTATGGTATGCTACTTTTTCGCTCATGGGGATAAAAGTTGTAGGGATATCTACAATTAGACATGAGTTATGCTACTATATCAGTGTTTTGTCAACCTAAAAAGCTATATAGGGAAACGTTGATGAATTTTATGGTCAGTAGTGCTGAAAGATCTATAAATTATCCTATTTATTCTACACCAACTGGACTAGACTCTTTTATCCTATGTAACTCTGAGAATAATGAAATCCAAACTGAACTAATTGATAAAAAACCAAGACCAAACAATGATAACATCTTTCATGAATCCCTTTGGCACTTAGACTTTGATGGTTCAGTTAACAAATTAGGAGCAGGAGTATGGATTACAAACATGGAGACTAATCACTCAGAAGGACATGACTTCAGACTCAACTTCAAATGCACCAACAATATGGTTGAGTATGAGGCACTCTCCTCTTCTTGCGTTCCTTCCATACTATCCAATAGATGAAGCCTATTAGCAGGACCCAGATAGAGTTGAGCATATGGCTTTGGAAAGGCACTAAAGGCCAACTTCTGATGGTGTTGATAATGTCTCCAATGAATCTTCCTGTTCGTCTGTTGCAAATGGCCGAGTTCTCTCATAATTGATTTGCCAAAGGGAAGGTATCGAAGAGGTGTGAGATGGTCTCAAATTGAACATTACAGTTGGGGCATCTTGATGGGTCAATGAAGCCCCTTTTCTGAAGATTGTCCTAGGTGAGGAGTCTCTTTTTACTAAGAAGCCATAGGAAGGTGGAAATCTTTGCCCATATTCCAAGTTGCCATACTTGACCCCATAGGAAATCCTTTTGAATCTGTGCAGGGCAAAAGAGCAGTTGATGTGTTTCTTTTGTGGTGAAATTACCTCTAGGTGTGTATCCCCATCTTAACTGATCCACTTGACTAGATACTTTGATTCTCCTGAGACTGAGCTCCTGTTCAATGTCTTTATATGTCTCCTCCTACCAGTTCTCTTGCCAAGTTTCTGCTAGCCTCCATTGTTGGAAGCCATGTATAGGTTGCTATTGTGAGAACTGATTGACCTGATTGTGGGCAGAATTATGAAGAGATGTTTGCCATTTTTGCTTCTGGAATAGTGTGGCTAGTTTAGGTAATTGTTGCCAGGAGTCCTCCCAAAGTCTGGTTGTGGCTCCCAAGTGAATCTCCCAAAAAATATGAGCTTGGATGA
This sequence comes from Pinus albicaulis, assembly GCA_034641835.2. Taxonomy (NCBI): domain Eukaryota; kingdom Viridiplantae; phylum Streptophyta; class Pinopsida; order Pinales; family Pinaceae; genus Pinus; species Pinus albicaulis. The sequence continues at coordinate 1,451,260,686 of CM076572.1, read as the reverse complement.
TAGTGCTGTGTTGTTTAGCAACATTCCATATTAGCAATCCTGGGGTGTCCGTGTCGATTCGAATAAGATCTTCCTAAGGTCTGCTTGGTACATATTTAGCGTGCCATAAATGTGCCCAAGGTGTATGTGGCTTAGAGATAGAATTCCACCAACTGTGAGCACCCATGGTGATATTTCTATGCTGTGGATCTCTCAATCCAAGCCCTCCTGCTGATTTGGGGAGGCAGACATCGGTCCACTTAACAAGCGCCCATTTTTTGTTGAGGCCCATAGATTCCCAAAGAAAATTTCTTTGTAAATTACAGATTTTTTTTAAGACCCATTTAGGTGTAGCCAAGATTGAAAAGAGGTACAATGACATTGCTTGAAGAACAGATTTGATCAGGATGAGTCTACTTGCAATTTTGAGTGATCTATATGTCCATGAGGAGAGTCTAGCTTCCATCTTATTGAGGAGAGTTCTCCAAGAGGTGTGTTTTATTTCCGAATCTATGAGAGTTTCCCCAAGATACTTGGAGGGAAGAACCGCTATCGAGAAACCAAGGATCCTTGAGATATTGCGTTGAGTAATGATGGGAGTGTTGAAGAAGAAGATTAGGGATTTATTTGCATTAATGATGGTACCAGAGGCCTCTGAGAAGGTTTCAAGCAAGGTTTTAAATGCAAGACCTTATTGGACTAAAGGATGGCCAAATAACATGTTGTCATCAACAAAATTTTGGTGAGTGGTGGGGGGTATATTGTGCAAAGAGATGCCTTTGATGGAAATTGCGGAGACAGCTTGATGAATGAGGCGGCTGAGGCATTCTACCATGAGGACAAATAAGAAAGGGGACAAGGGATCACCTTGATGGATACCACATGAGGAGCAAAATGCCTGAGAGGGTGAGCCATTAAGAAGGATGGAAAATCTACGAGTGGAAATGAGGTTCATAATCCATCTAGTCCAAGTGGCGCTAAATCGAAAGGCTAAGAGAATTTGATTAATGTAGTTCCAACTTAGTTTATCAAATGCTTTAGAGAGATCTAACTTGAGGACAATACCTGATTTCTTGAGGTGCTTTAGAGATTGGATCACTTCATGTGAAAGGATAATTCCATCCAATATCTGGCACCCTTCCACATAACCTGTTTGTTCCGACGAAATAAGTAGAGGGAAAAGAGGTTTGAGCCTGTTCGAAATGACTTTGGATATGATTTTGTAGACGAGGTTGCAGAGAGCGATGGGCCTGTATTTTTCTGACATGCTATAATTCTCCTCCCTAGGAATAAGGGCCAGGAAGTTCGTGTTGAGAGATGGGATAATCCATTGCATAGTGCATGATTCTTCCACCAGAGCCCTGACCTCCAGTTTGAACTGCTTCCAGAATGAGTGAAAAAAATTAGTCGTGAAACCATCAGGACCCGACGCTTTTCCATCTTTGAGCTGGGCCATATCCTGTTCTACTTCATGGAGAGTGATGGGATTGAGAAGCATGACATTGTGGTCATCAGTTATAATTTTTGGAATGTGCTGCGTGATGGATTGTATGGCTTGGTGCCTATTTCCCTCAGGTTCTTGAAAAATATTTTGAAAATACTCTTTGAGTTCATTTTCAATGTCTTTATGAACCTCTAGAGGATCTCATTGACTGTTTTTGAGGAAACCTATGTTGTTTTGCATTCGTATTTGTATAGCATATTTGTGGAAAAAATTTGTATTTTCGCCCCATCTTGTAACCACCTGACTCTGGATTTTTTATGCCAAAGAGTCTCCTCCTGTTGCCTGCGCTCTTCTATTTTGGAGAGGGGGAAATTTTCCTGACTGTCATACTCGTCCATTCTGCCTTCAGAGATGATGCATTGTTGGAGTGTACTCATTTGTTGCTCTAACTCTTTCTCTTGGGCGAATATGTTGCCAAACTGAGTGCGGTTCCATGTCTTAAGTGTATTCTTGAGATGCTTTAACTTTTTTTGGAATTGATACATCTTGGAGCCTACTAGAGGTGTATAAGAGTTCCAATCATTGATGACAACTTCTTTGAAATCGTGGTGGTTGAACCAAAAGGATTCAAATAAGAACGGTCTGTTGAATCGAGAGCCAGGTCACAACCATTGCATTAGGATTGGCCAGTGATCTGACCCTGCGAGAGGCATGATGGAGGTATGAAAGTCCCCTCCTAGATGAATGGAATTTTCTGAAATTAGGAAGCGTTCAAGATGAGATGTAATGTGCTGAGTTCCCCTTCCGTTGTTTTTCCAAGTGTGTATTCCATTAGAGGTCGGAAGATCCATGAGTAGGTTGCTTTGTATGAATTCTTTGAAGCTAATACTATCCATCTCCAACCGATGTCTACCTCCAGTTTTTTCCTCCAGGGCAATGATCATGTCCAAGTCTCCACCATAGATCCAAAGGGGAAAGCACCTTGAGGAGTTTAGTTCTGTTAGAGTATCTAGCAGTTCCATTTTATTGGAGCCCACTAAATAGAATGTAGTTTGAATGAAGTGATGCAAGGCATGGAATTCATAAAGTGAGAGAACCTGAGGATTCCAGATTATTGCGAGTCATCCTGAAGCTCCCGAGGCATCTACCGATACAGAGCGGTAGCCCACCCAGGATTTGGCCAAAATGTTTTCTAGAGCATTTTTGTTGCATTTAGTTTCTTGCAGATAAACTATTGATGGTTTGACTTGCTAAACCATATTTTTCAGCATAATGAATTTTTAAATGTTTCTTCAATTATTTTTTTACATTTACAAGCTAACTGTTAAATCTTATTCTTGTTTGTATCATTTCATGAATTTGAATCTTTCATTTTCTAATTGGATAGATTTGTGCATTCAGTCATACAGAAACCATAGGTTTTAAAATTAAACATGCTTTGCACAATAGATATTCTTTCATTTCTCGCTTGCTTTTGATTTCAATTAGCACAGTCATTCAATTTCTTAGCAATATAATTTATGCTTTCATTCTATGGAATAGAATCAGATTCAATTTATCTTTCAATCATTCTTGGATTTAAAACTAGGACATAGTTAGATTAGAATTGTGTTTTGAAATAGATCAAATTCTATGCTTTCATAGAATTAAATATTTCAGTGGATAAGATAGAAAATGGTTTCATCCTTGTCATTTGAAGATCAATAAAATGCAATTAGATTTAGAATAATGCTCTATTTTGAATCAATTAGATATTTTCCATAGATTTTTTTTCCAACCTAAATAAGTCCAACATTTTAACCATTCAAATTTTGATTTATTTCTATGCAATTTGGATTAGTTAATCAACATTTCCTTTTCTTCCTTATTTTATATTTCATATTTCATTCATTTCATTAAAAGTGATTTGTAATGCAATTCCTTTTCTTCGAATAAAAACAACATTTTCTTCTCTTCCTTCTTTAAGAATAATTTTTCGTCATTAAAATTCATTTAGATTTGGTTGTTCACTAGCATTCAAGTATTTCATCTAGAAGTATATATTTCATTTTTTAGATCAATTTCAGTTCTTAAACTTTAGGCATAAAATAAAAACCCCAAAAAAATATAAAACGTACACAACGAAGTAATAAATAAGGTTATCTAAGCATATATATTGCACCACACTTCATTTATGATATCAACTTATGATATCAAATTATGACATTAAATTGACTAAACAACGACATTCATTAATAGCTGGAAATCCAACAAATTTTATATTTCATTTTTTAGATCAATTTCAGTTCTTAAACTTTAGGCGTAAAATAAAAACCCCCAAAACAATATAAAACATACACCAAGAAGTAATAAATAAGTTTATCTAAGCATATATATTGCACCACACTTCATTTATGATATCAACTTATGATATCAAATTAAGACATTAAATTGACTAAACAACGACATTCATTAATGGTCGGAAATCCAACAAATTTGCTGTATGTTCCACATCAACAAAATTTATTCACATAGAAAAGAATTTTACCATGATGCGTATATGAATTAAGAATACATGATTCTAACAACTGACAACAATGCTCCAATAAATAAAGATTCAATTTTAGAGTTCAACATTAATTCCAACAATGAAGGCATAAAGATTCCACTTGTAGATTTCATCCACTATTCATACAACCAAGAGATGAAAAAGCATATTAGATTCTTTCACTTCACATTCCATGATCCTGAAGAAAAATTCATGGAAAATAATCATGGAAATTTTCATAATTGTCTCTTATCAAAGCTAGGAGATATTTGTGAGAGGATATGAAGAGAAGTAGATTCCTATATGTCAACACATGGTTGTAACCACATGATATATTTGTGGATCTAGTAGAGATTTGTGGATCGACATTCAAAATTTAGTATCTTACTTTTTGTAAGAATAGGAGTGCCTACTCATCTCAAAGGTGTGAAACGATTGGGATCTATGCTCATGCTTCAATGTAAAGTTTTTGATGTTAAGGATTGGCACTATGCTTATGAATACCATTATAGTTCACTTTGATATGGTTGTGTCTTCATTTTTTGTTTGATCACGTGTTTTCTCAACTTTCCACCTCTCGTGCACTTGGGATGGCCAACTAATGAATATGGGATGTATTCTAATGTTTTGTCTTAAGTTACTTTATTTATGTTCATTTTAAGTATTTTGATTATATCCATCGTTTACATTATTTCATACTCATTCCATTCATGTTCTTTTCCAGGTAAAGCTTTATTTCCCTGATTTCATAGATTCATTTCCTTTCAATTTTTTTGATAGATATTCATGAATTATTCTAATTTTACAATGCACACATTAGTAATTTCAATGGATCTCTCACTACTTTCAGAATAGGTTGTCTTTAAATTTCACATTTTAAGAATTCAATGCTTTCTTAGAATAGGATTTGTTGCTCTCTAGATTAAATTTACTTTCAAGTCATTACAATGGATTTACTTACATGTTGGTAAAATATATTTACTTTCATGTTACTATAATATATTTATTTGAATTTCAATAGAGTATGTTTACTTTCATGTGGATTGTCATTTGAATTTTATAAATTAGAAGATTTCCTTCCAAGTTCTAAATTTGAGACTTCTTAAAAAGAATGTCACTACAAGGAAAAGACCCTCTAGTGGAGGTTATAAAGGACGTTTTTAGTGTTATAAAATTGGCCAAAATTGTCAAAAAAACATATGCTACCACATCCGTTTCTAGTAACAGAGGTTTTGGTGGAGCTTTTAATGGAAATTGAACACAACTAAAAACAAATGGGCAGTCGGAGGTTATTACGGATGCTTTTCCATCGATGCTCTTATCAGGTTTGAATGCATCGATGCATATCAGTAGACAGTGCACCGAGGCTATCTAAGGAGAATGCACTGGGCCGTTAAGGAAAAAAATAGCACCGAGCCTGGTGTTGGTGATACAACGCACGGGGCAGTTCTAATTGGTCTTGGGATTTGAGCAGTGCCCATAGGTCTTATAAGCGCACCGGTGCGTGTATCTTTATGAAGCATCGATGCTCCGTATCACAGAAAGGAGCCAATATTTATAATTGGTATCGATATTCATGTGGTGCATATGGCATCTACAAATGCGTTGGTGCTTATAGATACATAAACACCCCGGTGCGTAGTATCACAAAAATGCATCGATATGTATAACTAGAATCGATATTAGTGTGGTGCCCATAGAATCATAAACGCACCGGGTTTTATTTTGCTTTTTTTAGAAAAATCCACCTCCGACAGTCCAACTATTCTGATTTTTTTAAATTCATTATTCATCAAAATTCAACACATATATATAATCTTATAACAATATTCATATCAATTAAATTTTTATTAGTGCATTTGAGAATGGCAATGGAGAATGTAATAGAATAAATTAAAACATATATATATATATATATATATATATATATATATATATATATATATATATATATATATATATAGTCCTTATCATAGAAAATGGGACAATTATTCATATCCCTTTGTCTTTCAATTGGGACATTATGTCCATTACATTAAACAAAATGTTTGATTTCACAAACATATTTCAAAAAATAAAACGCCTTTCTTTGATATCCAAATTACGTAGTGATCCTCATTCTTCACTTCAACTACTGTCACTGCCATAGCTACTTCCATAACTTGGGTTATTTTCAGGATTGTTGTTTTCACAACGTTGATTGTTTTCTTCTTCTTCATTTTCCATCTACAAACATAAAAATAAACTGAAATGAGTGTATATACATTGGTGAGAATAATGAAAATTCCAATATTAAATAATATACATCAATGTAAATTGAAAAGAAAAATGATGTACCATAGCAACAATTGACTCATAAACTATACACATTCTTTCAAAACCATGTACCATGCCATCTTTCAAAATTTCATCTATTGGCGGAGTTCCATACCTTTTTTCCTGCAAGTTTTATACCCCATAACAAATCATATATTTAATATAAAAGATTTTTTTGTTCTATGAATTATAGACGGAGCTAATTAAAACAATATTGATAGATGCTTACAAATTCTGCAATTAAATTCTCATATGCAAACATATACTCATAACCCATATTTAACCCAATTTCAATCAACTCATCTGATGATTCTTATTTTTATGTTAGCACCAGTTTGAAGACATTCAATGATGATTTTTGTAAAACAACTTAAAAAATAAAAAAAATGAAATCTAGTTAAGTTGTTATAAGGAACTAACAATTACTCACAAACTTAGAGATTAACCATTTTCTTCCTTGTCGTCTTGTTTTATGTGTTGAATGGGTTCCATTTTCTTTTCTTTTCTGCAAGAAAATTCTTGAAAATTAATATTTAATGCTAAATTGTTCATTTATTGTACCTAATGATCAAAAAATTCAATGATTACATATTACATTTGAAGCACGTTGTTCTATTCGTTCCACTAGATCCCTCAAAATTTTGTAAAAGTTTTTCCACCTTTCGTTAACTTCCAGCACCACTCCAGATGAACCAAGGAGCAATTCATTTTTATTTGCATGTTCTATTTTTTTCTTTTCTTAAAACAACATTCCTTTTCTGAGCTGTTGGTCCCTGTAAAAAATTAAACAAATGTGAATTAGTAGAGTGTTTGACACATGTTATCTAATAATTTTACGTGTATTATTAATGATAATTAAAAGAAGAAACTCATATTGGATCGATAGTACTGTTTCATTCACCTCATTCATCTTTTTGCAATTTTTCCATTAAAATTTTACACTCTTCTAGTCGTAGATAAAAAATAATCATATCGAGCTTCGTCATTTTTTGGATTTACATGATACACAGTAAACAATACATATTAGCTAAAGTTACAAATAGTTCAAAAATAATATTTTTTATAAAGAATTTACAGAGAACTTGCCTTTTTTTCTTTTCTTGATGTGTTAACAGTATTTTTGTTACTTGATATCTTGTAAGTAATTTTTTTATCAATTTGAAACCTGTAGCATATCATTCATTAATATATTTATAAATAAATTCTCAACTTTTTAGTTGGAAAACAAATCTCGAGACACCCGTGTGCCTTTCGTGAAATCCGCACCACCGCGAGTGCATGGATATATTAACAATGCACCGCCAAATAGTATAATATGCCATATAGTGCATTGGATATTATAAATGCACCACAAAAACAATGTAATAAACCTAACGGTGTGTGGGGTGTTATAAACGGACCGCAAAAATGGTGTAATACGTCGTACGGTGCTTTCCTAGTTCTAGGCCTCCAGATCATCAGAAACTTAGGAGGAAAAAGAATACTAATCATGGGAGATTCAGAATTAATCATAAAGCAAATAAATGGAGATTATTCTGTTTATAATCCTAGACTAGCCAGATACAGAGATACAGTGATATAATTAACTGATGATTTATTGGAATGCAAGTTTGCTGCTATACCCAGAAAACAAAATATTCAAGCACATTGTTTAGCAAATTTTGCTAGTACATGTAACTTACCATTCCAACCAAATCATAGGTACACTTCTGAGGTTAAACATAGACCAATTATCCCAGACAACCTCAAGTACTGGCAGATTTTCTCTCAGGATGAACAGATTTACCATTTCTTAAATAATGAGGAAGAATTTCAAAATTCTAAAATAGATATAGACTGTAAAATAGATTCAGATTTTGATTGTGAAATAGATAACATAAATGTATATAAGTTGATAAACCTACTGTATTTACTCAATCTGACATAGACAACTTAGAGAAGGCGGATATTGAGGAAATCATTAAAGAAGAAATTGACATGTTAGATCTAAAAGATATTTTTTTGCGTAAAGGTTTAACTCCTTTGGAAGATCTTTTTGATTCCAATGATGTGCCTAAAAAGCCAAAAATGGAACCAGCTAGGTCTGACATTGAGGAATGTAACATTGGGACAGAATTAAAACCAAAAATGATTAAACTATCTAAATCTTTACCTCCGCAAGAAAAGGAAAAATACATTGATATTTTAAAGGAATATCAAGATGTGTTTGCTTGGAGTTATGAAGATCTCAAAGCTTATGACACAAACATACTCCAACACAAAATTCCCATAAAAGATGATCAAAAACCATTTAAACAAAAATTAAGGAGAATTAATCCTGTTCTATTATCTTTGATAGAAAAGTAAGTAAAACGCATATATGATGCTTAGATTATTGCACCAATTAGATATTCTGATTGGGTTTCAAACCTAGTACCAACAAGAAAGAAGACAGGTGAAATTAGATTATGTGTCAACTTTTGAAATATTAACAAAGTATCTTTGAAGGATAATTACCCTTTACCTAAAATGGATCATATACTACAAAGGATAGTTGGTTCCTCTATAATTTCTTTGTTAGATGGTTTTTCAGGATACAACCAGATTCTTGTCCAAAAGGAAGATCAGGCTAAAACATCTTTTACCACTCCTTGGGGCACTTTCATTTATGTGAAAATGCCCTTGGGTCTGATGAATGCAGGAGCAACCTTTCAAAGGGCTATGGGCATAGCCTTTGCAAAGGAGATTCATGAATTCTTGGTAATTTATTTAGATGATATTACTGTATTTTCTAAATCAGATAATGAACACTTGGATCATTTGAGAAAGGTATTTACTAAATGTAGAAAATTTGGTATATCTTTAAACCCCAAGAAAAGTCTTTTTGGATTAGAGGAAGGTAAGTTACTAGGGCATATAATTTAAAAAAAAGGTATTATGATAGATCCTTCTAGGATAGAAGCAATTCTGAACAGTCATCCACCTAGAAATATCAAAGAGTTACAAGCTTCTTTAGGTAAAATTAATTTTTTGAGAAGATTTATTTATAACTTAGCTGAAATCATCAGAGAACTGAATAATATGCTTAAAAAATACTCAGTTCTAAATTGGACTGTTGAAGCCAAACAATCATTTAAATCCATAAAACAGGCTTTAACTAAAACACCAGTCTTAATCAGTCCATATTTCAAACAAGACTTTATAATTTTTTCTTTTGCATCAGAGCATACCATTGCTGTAGTTTTACTGTAGAAGAATGATAAAGGTTTTGAACAGCCTATAGCTTTTTTTAGTAAGACCCTTAGAGATGCACCTCTGAAATATAACATAATGGAGAAACAAGCCTTAGCTTTGGTTAAGGCCATAAAATATTTTAGAGTTTACATTCTCTATTCCCACATAATTGCCTATGTCCCTAATTTTGTAGTTAAAGACATTCTTACTCAGGATGGCCTTGATGGAAGAAGAGGTAAGTGGATTGCCACTATCCTAGAATGTGACATAGAAATTAAACCAACCAAACTCATTAAAGGACAAGGATTAGCCAGATTGATGGTTGAATCCAACTACAATGCATTAGACATAAATTTTATTGCTAAGGTTGATGACCAGGAAGAGATGGCGACTACACCGATCAGTGAAGCCTTTCTAGATTCACCTTGGTACTCAGATATTATCTTTGTACTTACAAACTTACAAACTCCTCCTGGATTTTCTAAGACTAAAGCTAGAATTATTAAACTTAAAACAATGATATTTTGTATTTTAGATAATGTGTTTTTTTGGAAAGAACAAAGTGGGATATTATTAAATTGTTTACTGAAAGCAGAAGCTGACAAAATACTTGAAGAATTTCATGCAGGTGACTGTGGAGGGCATTTATATTGGAAAAGTACTACGGATAAGATCCTTAGAGCTGGTTTTTACTGGCCTACCTTATTTGCTGATGTTAAAAAATTTGTTACTTCATGTCATAAATGTCAAATCTTTGAAGGCAAGAAGAAATTGTTACCTTTACCCTTAAAGCCTATTTCAACTGAGATACCATTTCAAAAATGGGGCTTAGACATCATTGGAGAAATTCACCCCCCATCCTCTGTCCAACATAGGTGGATTTTGACTGCGACTGATTACTTTACAAAGTGGATTGAAGCCATTCCTACTAGACAAGCCACTGATACTGTCATAATTTCTTTCATAGAAAGAAACATTTTGTCAAGATTTGGATGCCCTCAGAAAATAATTACTGATAATGTAGCATCATTTAAGTCTAAAAATATGATTTCATTTTGTCATAAATATCATATTACCCTAGGTCACTCTACTGCATATTACCCTTAGGTTAATGGCTTAGTTGAATCCTCAAATAAAATTCTTGTAAATATCATTAAAAAATTACTTGAAGATAACAAAAAGTCTCAGAATAAAAAGTTAGTCTATGCCTTATGGGCAGATAGACATACTACCAAAAAATCCATTGGCACTTCCCCTTACCAGATTGTATATGGGATGGATGCAGTTTTTCCATCATCCTTAGGTGTTCTAGTAATGACGATTATTCAAGAATCACAAGTGGAAAGCAATGATATACAAAGAGGAATTAATCAAACTATTCATTTACAACAAACAAGGGAAGAAGTATATGAGAAATCACAAGTCATTTAGGATAAAATCAAGAAAATTTTTGATAAAAGAAGTAAAGAAGATGACTTTTACATTGGAGACCAAGTGTTAAAATGAGATTCTAGGAGAGAAGACAAAGACAAGCATGGAAAGTTTGAATTTCTGTGGAGAGGACCTTATGTAATTTATGGATATAGGGATAACAATGCTTTCTTTATCAAATATTTGGATGGAACAAATATTCAAGAAGGACTAGCAAATGGTAGAATGCTCAAACACTACTATTCTTATGAGTTAACCAATAGTTAGTCCCATTTACTTTTACATCACTGTAAAAAACCATTGGAGTTTTAGATTGGATTGGATATTTTCTTTACAAATTTGAAGCCCGGAGAGAAGGCCCTAAGCTTTGCAGGGTAAAATATCATGAATATGAATTATTGCAAAAAACAAAAGACAATTACTGGATTATCATGGTCAAAAGTGAAGGCTACTAGTCTTAGAGTTCTTGACATTTCACCAAGAAATGCCATCCCCATGTGAAGTCGTTGTTAGGGTCCTATAGATATAGGATTCATAATTTTTAATTGACTTTTGATATTCTTGTAAAATATGTACATACCTTGCTTTCTGCAAGTTGTTTTCCCATATTTTGAAAAAATAAAAAAAAATCAAAAAATCAAAAAGAGGGTAAAAAGTCATAAAAGAAAGATCAAAGGACTTAAAAATATATAGACCCAAAAAGAAAAAGATGAAAATAAGACATGAAAGTGTGCAAGTCCAAATGCCACTACTTTTTACTTTTTTCAAATGATTATGCCAGAGTGTCAATAAATGCCATAATCCATGATGAGTTAAACTGTTTAAACTTGACTTGTCATGTTTTCAATTTCCATGTTTTAGATAGTGAATAAATACTTGTAAGATAGTTTAATCCTAACAAATCAATAGATAGGTAGAGAATAATTAGGAGATCAATAGTTTAATCTGAGCCCTCGGATGAAATAAGGTAGAATTAGATAGTTTTTGCTTTTAAAAGAATAAATGTTTCAAGGTTGCTAGCTTAAATGCACCTGCCAAAAGGAAGAAAAAATGTTAGAGTAATGTTGGGTAGGTAGAAAGAAGTGGGAAAAGGCATGTAATATTCATCACCGGGCAAAAAATCACTAATTTCCCATCCCCTATAAGTATTTAGTGTTTTAGACTATCATTCAAACAGACTTAGAGCATTTCTCTGACTTTTGTTGGGACCGAACCCAAGGCTCGATGACTGGTTAGTTGAAAATGTTAAATTCTTATGTTAAATCCCCATTTATCATTATTTATCCCTTATTCATACATTTTAACTCATTTTTCATGAGTAAAGACTCATTCTTACTTAATGAAACATAAAACCCCATCTGATTAACTTCCTTCACTCAGAAACATACAAAAACCCTCAAAAATGATTTATCCTAAGTAAATTGGTGAAATGATGAAATGAAAAGCTTTTCTTTACTTGTTCACTTTACTTAGTCATATTGTGTATTTTGTGTGCATTCCATTCCCCTTTTCATATTAACTTTTAACTTATTTTATTAAATGCTTAAATAAAACCTTATGTTATTTATCTAATTCCCTATATCTAAATACCCCTAAAAACCCACTATTACAAATATTTTGGACCAAAGTTATTATCCAAACCCATATAAAGCGCCCTTTGGTCTAAAATACCTTTAAAGAAATATCCTGCCCCCTATGGTGATTAAACCATTCAACAGGTTTAATACTATATAATTAAAATAAAAGTTGTGCCTAATATGTTTATTCGGGCATATCCTATGTATTTTGAAAATAAAATACACCACCCTGCACATCAGTGCTTAGCCTAAGTTTTTGAATGATATTTAACCATTTCATAAGGTTCAAAGACTTAAACCCACGACCATGCAAAAGTCAGCCCTTTTGCTATGCCTTTATAAATTCATCCCCGCATAATTTTCAAACCAAGGTTCTATCGAAATAAAACTAAGGTTTGTTTTCCATAAAACCTAAGCCGTTACCTTTTTATTTTTTCCCTACTATATAAAGCCTCAAGCTTTACATAGATTAACTGTTATAGCATCATTTCTCACTTTGACATGATTCATGATTTCTTTATGGCTTTTTGGGCACCCATTCCTACAGACTTGGAAAAATTCACTTAAAAACAGTGGAAAATCCCTCATACGCGACTATGCCCGTGTTTTTCCGCGTGTATACACGAGTACAGCTAGACTTTTCCGCGTATGCCATTAAAATGATTAAAAAATATATAAAAAATCCCTAATTTCGCGCTGGGTTGATGGTTACTCAGGTAGTTCAACCACCCCAGCCCGTGGCCAACTGTTTCCAACTGCTGAAACTACTTGGAGGGACTATAAAAAGCCCTCATGTGTATGGCCTAAGGGAGAGAGAGAGAAAGTATTGATATTATACTCTGTTGGTTCCCTATCCAAGTCTGATTCCCCGTGCCTCCTGCACTTTCCCAGTTCATTTCAGGAAACCCTTGTTTCCTTGAGATACACATCCCTTTATATGTTATCTCGTGTGCACCAGTTTGGAAGGAGTCTTAGCGAGGCAAGGGCTGGACGGATCCGGACGACGGTCTGTGAAGGCCTTGGAAGGATCAGGTGATCTCTCCACGATTACTTTTGTACGTACTATTTATAATACAGAAGTATCATGCTGTTCCCGAAATAAACGTGTTAGTGTATGCTTTAATGTATGAAGAATATTTGCTATACAAGCATTCATTATGATTTATTTAATGTTTTATATGAATCTCACTAACATATAGAGTAGAAATATGCTGTACAACTTGTCCTTTGTGCTGGTTTCTTCTTGTATTTCAGGTTAAGGAGGAAGGACGGTTGCAGGGAGTTTGAACTCCACGAGGATCTACTTCAAACGTAGGACCAACGGGTAAACCTCTCATTCTGCTCTATTTAGTTTTTATGAACGTGCATGATTGTGTGAGTCTCTGTTAAGTAGTACGCCCCTGCTCTGTGGAGGTTGAATCCCAACCAACCTCTAGGGTGTTAATACCCCGAAACAGAACTCGCGACTCCGCTGGGGATCACATTCTTGTGATTCTCCTGTTGGGTTGTTTCAGCTGTTTGGTAGGCTACCAACAGTTTTTTCTGTCTTTTACAGTCCGGTTTGCTTTCTTGCAGTCAGTCTGAAGTCTTGGTGTCTTTCCCAGACTTGCTTTTTTTGTTTTTCATTATCTTTCTTTGTATACGCTCTTTTGTTTGTGCACAGTCGCGTATACACGCGAGTTTGTAGAAAGGGACCCGCGTATACGCGAGTTTCCCTTAACACAGACGCGTATACACGCTGTTTGCATAACTGCTAGGTCGCGTATACCTAGGCAGATTTTGAAATTTTAAGATTCTGGTGTTTTTGGTCTTTTCTGGCTGTGGAGGCCTGTGTCTGCAGAGTCTCTGTACTTACTGGAGTGTGACAGAAGTGGTTTCAAGTCTTGTTTCTCTTTCGTTTGTTCGAAAACTAATCTTTTGTCAGAGTGTTCTTGTTGGTGCTGGCACTCCTGGATTGAGTTCCAAGATTGTTTTCTAAGCATTCTTGGATGTTCTGCGTTATCAGAACAGAGAGCTTCTGCTCACTGACTCGCTCCTATCTTTGTGTTGTGCTTTGCATTGCGTTTTTTGCTTTGTTTTCGATTGGTTTTCTTGAGTTTCATAGGCTAGGGTTTTGTTGCAATTTTCAAAGAACTTTTCTTGCTTCTTTGGAGTCTTTTGTTGCGGCAAGTTTGCACTATTCGTTTAGGTTGCTTGGCTGAGTTTTTGGTCTTCCGTTGCTCTTATTGATCTTGCTATCATTAGCTTTATAAGGTTTGGGGGCATAGTTGAAGTTTATGCTTGAAATTCGGTCTCATTTTGGCTTGAATTGGGATAGTTGTGCTTGGTCTTCTTAAGCTCTTGTTTTATAAAACTAAAAAGCCCAAAAAACATTCGTTTTGCTTTTTGTTTTTTGCATTTCAAAAACTCAAAAAAACATTTGGTCTTGTTTTTGTTTTTGTTGTTGCATTTTTCATTTTCGTTTGGCCTTATCTTTTGGAGCTTTAGTGAAGTTTCTTGCTTCTAGTTTTGGTTTGATTTTGAAGAAAAGTTGTCATTTGATTTCTTCTTCTTGTTGTCAAGTATTTTTGTTGTCTTATACTAAGAGTTCTTGTTTCAAGAATTGGCTTTCTGGACAACAAAAAGATGAGTTAAAACTGAAGGAGCTTTTTGGGAAACTTCACCTTGTTTCAAGGGACTTGTTGCATCCTAGAATTTACATGCTAGTAGTCATTTGCATTAAGTGCATTGAATCATTTAGTTAGCTTCTTAGTTTTTGTGAGTGCGAGTTTGTAATTCGAAAAGAAAATACATGTTTTAGTCTCGTAGAACCTCTATAGAAATTGCTCTTCATCGAAAGACAAAGAACTGCATGTGCATGTAGTCAGGTTTTTATTAATTTCTTTTGCGTCAAAACACCATTGGTTTCAACTCCATATCCTTGTGACTTAATACAACAGCCCTTAAAATAAGCGATTTAATCTAAAATCAACTAGCAAGTTTTGTTAAGTGTCAATCATCAACTAGCTAGGTTGTAGGGCCTTGGAATAGGTGAGTGGAGAGTTAACTCTCCAAGGCTGCTCAAACAAACATAGAAGTTGATTAATTGAGCGAAATCCAACCCCGTGAGGTGGACTGGGAAAGCTCTCATCCGAGAGTCAAGCGCGAGGGGAAGTGAAGGTTAAGAAGAGGGATACCCCCCCTCCGATTAGTTGAATCTGACCTCAAGACCGTTCCGCCCAGCTTCTGATACAAATTGGTGTCCATAGTTGTTGTTCCTAGGTTCCACACAGGTGACTGCGGGGGGGAATACCCGTGGTACCTGAGACAGACGTCGCATCACTTTCAGCAGTACTTCTGGGGGGTGCCCTTGCGAAGCTTGGGTGCTTGAGCCGGCAAAGGCTGTCGTTAGGAGGTCGGCGTAACCGTTTCTGATACCTTCGCTAGTTGTTCTGGGCCCTAATCATCCCAGACTGCTTTCGGAAGGCCCTATACTTCGCTTTCCTGTATTTTGGTGTCCGGTCCTCATCACCCCGAGCGGAAATACTTGGAGGCTGTTTGCTTGCTGTTTCTCAGGGATTTTGATTTTAGTGAGTGCTCTTTGCTCCTAGCTTGCCTAGCTTTTCACTTTTCTTGAGTCTAATATAATAAATTTGTAAAAGTGGCTGATCAAGCGCCTCGACGTTCGAGGAGAGTCCGGGGGTTATCTCCCGAGAGTGCATAGCCTTCTTCGAGAAGGCGTAGGAGCGATCTAGCAGGTGGTTTTCACCCTGTAGAGTCTGACGCTGTGGAGAGAGATCCTCCACTAAGGTCTGAAGGTTTCGTTGCTGATTCCGATGTCGGTTCCGAGAGGAGCGTTCCGCTCACCTCGAGAGTATTGTTTCCTCAAGAAGAAGATTTTCAGATAGAAGATATACCTGAGCCTGCAGCTACAGGTCCATCTCCTCTTCCTCTTGATCATCCGTTTGTTATTCAGTACGTCGGACCGGAGTCTGAGAGACCGCCGGATCTTCCATATCTTTCTTATCTTTCGATGGCCACGACCGGGAACGCGGCTTCTACCGTGAGTGCTGCGGGCATTCAGACCCCTGCTTCTGTCGAGGCAGGGGGCACTCTTGCTCTATCTTCGAGTGCTTCTAGCACCGCTATGTTTGGCTCTGGGTTCACCCAAGCATATGCTTCTCAATCTGGTCCCTTTGTTTCAGGGATGTCCATTGCTGGAAATCCCTCTTTTTCCTTTACCGCCGGTGCAACTGGATCTACGCCCATGTCTAACATGGCTAGTGGATCGGCTTCGTTTCAGGGTTTCCCCTTTGGGACTGGGCATATTCCCGCCCCAATCCTTTTAGGGTCGCTTTAGTCTCTGCACTAAAGCCTTCAATCCTCGGGCTCAAACCAAGTCTAACCCGCTTATGGGGTGGAATCCCATGTTTGCAACGTCGGGGGCAGGGAATCAGTTCATCGCGAGTCATCCAGGGAATGCTTCTTTCCCTGCATCGAGTGCTTATCAGTCTTTTTCTCCTTTGTCTAATGCATGGAACCCCTACCAGGGGCTTACATCTTCAGTCAATACTTCAGCGGGGGGAACTAGTCTGGGTCTTGGTAACTCGGCGTGGGGAGGAGGTTCTTCTCCGTTTTCTACGGGTCCTTTCTGGCAGCGTGGTGCCTCATCAAATCCAGGCTATTCTTTTCAGAATGTTGGAAATCCATCCCATCAAGGATGGAATTCTCAGGCTCCGCCTCGATTACCGTTTCTGGCAACGTTAAACTTGCCAGATTTGTCGAAGTTAACTAATGATCCGATTCGTTACAGTCCGGGGTGGCCTCCGGTTCCAACCAAACTTCCTTCAGACATTCCTAAGTTTGAAGGTAAGAATGGTGAAGATCCGGCAGACCACATCACCACTTTCCACTTATGGTGCTCTTCAAACTCTCTGATCGACGACTCGATTAGATTGAGATTATTTCAGCGCACCTTAACTGGAAATGCCGCAAAGTGGTATATAGAGCTCACTGGGGGCAGTTTCGCCACATTTGGAGAACTGGCTATAACTTTTCTGAACCATTTTCAGTTGCCTGTCAGATACGAGGCTGGGACCGAACTCCTGGCTAATTTTAAGCAGGATGAGGCAACTCACATTTCTGATCATATTCAGGAATGGAGGAGAAGAAAGAGGCTTATTAAAGCCCATATTCCAGGTGAGTTCCGTCTCGAGTGGTTTTTGAAATCGCTCCAGTCAGACATTTCAAAGGATGTATCCCTATCTGGGGTATATTCCGAGGAGCAGGCCATCTTTAGGGCCCAGCAGTTAGAACTGATCTATTCTCAGTCTGGGGTACTTTATAAGTATTTGCCTTGTGCTCGCAAACAAGTTGGATTTATCGAAACCCAAACCTGGTCCGCATGGTGACGGACTTGTCGGATCGGTCATTAGTAGTGTAGCCAACCTGCTTTCTCAATTGCAGCAGTTGTCTTTACAATCTGCTCCTTCTGGTCAGGCTGTGCCTGCTGATTCATCACCTTCCCAGTCCTTGTCCATAAATGCCGTCCAATCTTCAGAACCCAAAGGAAATCAACAATCCGATGGGAAGAAGAAGGGACGTAATAACAAGAAGAAGGGCAAGAATGGGAAGGGCAATGCAAATAAAACCAACGAGCGTGTTGGTGAGGGTCAAAAGGAAAAAGAGAAAGTGAAGTTTCCATGCAAGCTTTGTACTGGAGACCATCTCACACACCTTTGCCCGAAAATTCAGGATGCTCAGCGCCTGTTATCTCAGCAGGGTTCTTCTAGTTCCCAGGCTGTGCTAACAAGCCCTTTTCCCCAAGGGCAGCAATTAATTGCTGGCGCGAATCAAAATCCTGGGGCTTCCTCTGGAGGTCCTCAGGAAGGGGAAATTCCATCGAATATCTTTATGATGAGTGCTCACGTGGATGTCGCTACGAGATCCCGTGATTATGGCGGAGAGGAATCTTCAAAAGCTAAGGAAGTTCCTGATGCTACTGAGCCGCTTCACATCACGAAGCCAACTGTTGAGTCTATGCCTCGGATACCGAAGGCATCCTCTAAGCGGTCAACTATTAATCCGAACGCGAGAGCTGCCTAGAACTACTCGATTGTAGAAGATCTGGCGCAGAGTCCTTGTGCTATGTCTGCCTTAGAGGTACTCCAGTCTTGTCCGGCTCAGCGCAGTGCTTTGCTCACTGCCATTGGGGCTATTGATCCGAAAAATTCTCTTCTGATTACCTTTTATATGAAAAATTTTAAGAAGAGACTTCCTCATCATATGGCCTTCCATATTAAATCATCGTATCGGAAGACTAACATCTTTCGCACGGTTGTTGATGAGGGTGCTTCTACTTGCGTAATGTCTCTCGCATGCTGGAAGACACTTGGATCTCCAAAAGCTGCTCCGTTTAGCACTGTTCTTACTGCATTCGATGGTCATTCTCACAGACCCCATGGTATTGTCCCGGCTTTGCCCATCTGTGTTGGGGGCAAAACCGTTAACATAGAGGTTGAGGTAGTAGATGCAGCCTTGGACTACAACCTTCTGCTGGGGAGGAACTGGATATATGAGATGGATGCTATTGCATCCTCATTGTTTCGAATTATATGTTTCCCCCACGAAGGGAGGATAGTCACGGTGGATCAACTGGACTGTCCTCCTGTAGACCTGGATGCACCTTCTGACTCATCTGTTCCTAAGTTGGATAATGCTAAGGCGCCTGTTGAGAATCTAGGAGTTGGAATGTATTCTTCCCTGATGGGTTCTTTCGATCTTCCTCCTCCTAAGGTGTCTATTAATGCTATTTCATCCTCCAAGGCTCCCTTTCGAAGAGAGTTCTTTCGAACTCATTATTTTTCGGACCCTTGGACCTTACCTTCTCCAACTGCCACATTGGAAGAAGGGCAAGTGGGTGGAATGGCATTCCTGATTTCTGCAGCTGAGATTGCATATCAGTATGTTGTTGACACTGCAGAGTCTGATCCAGCTCCTCTTTCGCCGGAAGAGTTGGATGGTGATGTGGCTCCGGCTTGGACGCTTACTTCTTCTTCTGCCCAGGATTGTCTAGATACCACTCTTCCATCTGAAGAGGCCATCCTGGAAGCGATGACAGGTGTAGATAGACCGTGGGATGATTTGCATCATCGGTCTTACTTCCTACCTGACTTGAGCGAAGTCAAAACAAGTTTTCCAAGTCCTCAGTCTCCTGGACCTGTTCACCCAGTCTTGAGCCCCTTAGCACCAGCACAGGTTTTTGCTGAAGGGAACATGGCTGTGGTCTCTCCTACTATCCCGGTGAACATCTCCAGGAATCCCAACATTATCGAGAACGTTTTCATTGGAGCTGAATGTTCCCATGAAGAGGTTCAAATCTATACCGAGCTCTTCAAAGAGTATAGGGATGTTTTTGCTTGGTCTTATGAGGAAATGTCTGGCATAGACCCATCTATCGTCCAGCATGAGATCAAGACGTATGAAAACGCTAAGCCGGTCAGGCAAAAACTTCGTCCGGTTAATCCTAGGAAGGCAGCAGCTATCAAAGCTGAAGTTGAAAAGCTGCTTAAGGCGGGATTCATTTTCCCCGTTCCTTTGACTGAATGGGTTTCAAACCCCGTTACCGTTGATAAAAAGCAAGGAACAATTCGAGTGTGCATCGATTTTAGAGACCTGAATAAGGCGTGTCCCAAAGATAATTACCCCACACCCTTCATTGATCAGATTATTGACGAGTGTGCCGGTAACGAGATTTTCTCCTTCATGGACGGTTTTTCTGGTTATAATCAAATTACTATCCGTCCAGAAGATCAACATAAGACCGCATTTATTTGTCCCTAGGGTACGTTTGCATATAAGAAAATGCCTTTTGGTCTGAAAAATGCTGGAGCTACTTTTCAGCGGGCCATGTCTTACGCCTTCCACGACATCAAGAAAATCATCGAGGCATACTTAGATGATCTAGCTGCTCATTCTCGAAAGAGGATGGATCATCCTGGTCACCTCCGACAAATATTTGAAAGATGTCTTTTTTATAAAATTCGTTTGAATCCGAACAAGTGCGTTTTCGCAGTAACATCCGGTCGGCTGTTGGGATTTATCGTGTCTAGGGAAGGGATAAGGGTAGATCCCTTCAAGGTTGAGGCAATACTTCGGTTGCCTCCCCCGTCTTCAATCCGTCAGCTTCAAAGTCTCCAAGGGAAGTCTAACTTTCTTCTGAGGTTTATCGTTAACTATGCTGAGATTACAAAAGGATATATGAGACTGTTGAAGAAAGGAGTCCATTTTCTTTGGGACGACTACGCTCAACGCTCATTCGATGCCTTGAAAAAGGCATTGACCTCTGCTCCTTTGTTGAGTCCACCCGATTATACCAGAGATTTTCTTTTGTATCTGGCTATAGCAGAATCTACCATTGGTATGGTTCTGGTTCAGGAGGATGATGCTCTTGTTGAGCATGTTATTTACTACCTTAGTCGAGGACTGGTAGGACCTGAACTTCGATACACCCCGATAGAAACGTTAGCCTTAGCAGCAGTTCATGCTGTGCAGCGACTCCGGCATTACATTATTCTTCGTAAAACTTATGTCTTGGCAGCTGCCAATCCATTTCAGTTTGTCCTCAGCAGGCGAGTGATTGGGGGCAAGTATAATAGATGGATTGTGATATTACAGGAATTCGATCTAGAGTTCATGTCTGCCAAATCCAAGAAGTCATTAGTCTTTGCGGAATTGATCTCCGAGTTGCCTTGTGGTGAGGAGATGATCTATGATGAGTCCTTTCCAGACGAACACTTGTTTTTAATCTCTCCACAAGATCCTTGGTATGGGGATATCATTGTGTATCTCCAGACTGCGAAGTTTCCCTCTTCTTTTTCGAAAGATGAGCGTCGTAAGCTGCGTCACTTAGCCAAAAGTTATCTGATTATTGGTGATGCTTTGTACCGTCGAGGGGTTGATTCAATCCTAAGACGCTGCTTAACTTTCGAAGAAGCTGAGGCCGTGCTCAATGATTCTCACAAAGGGGAGCAATGGGGGCCATTATCAATGCAGTGAGCCTCAAAAGATTTTGCGTGTCGTTTACTCGGCCCTCGATTTTCAAAGATTGTATTGAATCGGTTAAGAAGTGTCATCCTTGTCAGGTGTATACTCGAAAAATGCGCGCTCATCCAGCTCCGCTTTTTCCAGTCGTTACTGTCGGACCCTTTACAAAGTGGGGTATGGATTATACTACTTGTAACCCGCCTTCGGCAAAAGGTCACAAGTACATTATCGTTGCAGTAGACTACTTTACGAAGTGGGTCGAAGCTATGCCTACTTTTGGGAACGATGGTGAGACTGCAGCTCTTTTCTTCTTCAACCAAGTCATCGCTCATTTCGGTATACCTAGAGAGATTGTCACTGACCATGGCAGTCAATTTCAGAACAGTATGATGGCTGAGTTGGCTCTTAAATTGGGTTTCCGGCAGGAGCATTCATCTCCATATTATCCTCAGGCCAATGGGCAAGTGGAAGCCGTTAACAAATCCTTGAAGACAATTCTTCAACGGACAATTAATAAACATAGATCCAACTGGCACATTATGCTATATCCTGCACTCTGGGCATACAGGACGTCAGTTAAAACTGCAACCGGCTTTACTCCGTTTCAGTTAGTCCACGGGGTGGAATCCATATTTCCCATTGAATGCGAGATTCCTTCCCTTAAATTAGCTGTTGAGCTTTTTCCTGACACTTCTAGTCTGGCAGAGCGGCTTCTTCATCTGGAACATCTTGATGAGCAGCGTTGAGATGCCGCCACGTTGAATGAAGCCCATAAAAACCGAGTTAAAGCTCAGTACGATAAGGCAGTTAAGCCTAGGATCTTTTCCGAAGGTGACCTTGTTTTGGTCTATTCCCAAGAAAAAGATGCCTTGGGGTCAGGAAAGTTTAAGTCAATGTGGTATGGCCCCTATATCGTTAAGAAGGTCCTTAAGAAAGGAGTGTATACCTTGGTTGAATTCGAAGGGAATGAGTTGCCGGAGCCCCGAAATGGGCTCTATATGAAGAAGTATTATGCCTAGGCTTTGGCCTGGCATTTTGCTTTGTATATAGTAGTTTTTGTTTTGTACATATCTGTTTGATTTTCGATTTTTGATGAGGTGGTGATGTTTTTGATCTGCTTTGGCAGGTTGTGTTGATGTCATGAGTCATTTTGGTTTCGCCGATGGTGCTAGTCGACACACCCGGAACTTAGCTTCCACGGCTTGGGTGCTTCATTATCCTTCCGGTCAGCTGTTGGTATCAAGAGGGGTCTGCATTGGTCCTGCTTCCAATAACGTAGCAGAATACACTGCAGTCGTTCATCTACTCTCGGAGGCAATATCCTTGGGTGTTGATTTGTTGGTAGTTTTCTTGGACTCCCAGCTGGTGGTGTCGCAGTTGAACAACACTTATCGGGTACGAGATCCAATTTTATTACGATTGTTCTTGAGGGTACGTTTGTTACAAAGGTCATTTCAATTTTTAACATTCATTCATATTCCTCGAGCTGACAATTGGTTTGCTGACTCATTGGCTAATCAAGCTTTAGATTGGCATATTAATCATTCAATACAATAAATTTTCATCATCAAAAAACATCATACATTTGATACATTTATCACATCACATCAAATATCGTTGTATATATCATCGGAGTGTCAAAAAACTTTACAAAATTTGGATCCATAAATGCCATACAAAATTTGGGCTCATGCCCCATCATGTTCAGTATCAAAAAAGAATATACAGTCATCTAACATATAAAATCTGTCTACTCCTGAGGACCCTGCCCAGAAGTCGTGTTCCTATAGAACATAACTGCAGTGGCCACACGGCGGAATAACCTAACCCAGTCACGGGGTACACCTACAACCCGTCTCTGGACGGCTTCCGGCAAATCCTCCACGGCAGCCATAGGGATTTGGCGGGTCAATCCCTCCAAGTTTCTCTGAACGGCCTGGAGTGTCCTGTCAGAATCCACTGTCTCCGCCTCACCTCTGCGGCGCTTGTGGCACGGTAGGCCCTCAGGACGAACTGGTCCAACATCTGAAACATGATCATTTTTCATTGTCAATCATTATGAATCCAATCCAAAAACATGTTTGTTTTTCATTTTTCATACATAATTGAAAAATCCAAAAAATCATATAAGTCAAAAATTTTTTGAAAAAACTTACCGACTGCTCCCCATGCTGCTCCGGGTGGAAGCACTAGATCTGGATCTCCTCGGAAATCCATCCCAGCATAGGGATAGTCATCCACTGCGATGATCTGTTCTCCCCACCATAGGAAGAACTCATCGTCCCACGTGGTTCGGGGTACTTCGTTGCCCCCCAGTCTCTTCATCATGTCTGCCCAACGGGCAATTCTTGGGTCCCGCGGGCTGCTGATAGTCGAGATGACTCTGGGTCTCAAAGCTGGAACTATCTCGAAGAAGAATGTAGTCAAAATGGTACCATAGCCAAAGTGTTTAGTTTTGGTCTGGCGAATAGAAGTCAGTTGTTGTTTCATATTCAGTAGCAGGGCTGTGCACCAATCGTAGACGTGAATCAAACACTCTACAGCTATACTCATTTGCGTCCTGGACGCCTGATGCAGTGAGGCAGATCCTGCCACTCTGCCGATGGTGAAAAGGAGGATCTTCATGTGCAAATCCCTGATATCTCTAATTGCAATCTGCGTTCCAACCTTTTTGGAATTATCTACGCAATATAACTGGACATAATCTTCCACAGTTAACCCTCCCAGGGGTTTTCCGTGAAGGTCTACCGGGTCTCCCCTCCTGGAGAGTCCAGTGATGAAATATATATCCTCCACTTCTATGCGTAGTGGCATCTGATCAATTATGAAGCAATCCTGATCTGGTTCCCAGTAATTTACGAGCATTTCAAGCAATCGCACATTACTTTTCATATTGGGCATTTTGAAGAATTTCAATAATCCGCAGTTTCGGAGGATATTTTGAGCTGCGCGGTCCTGCATGACCTCTTGGTCTACTGCACTATGCTCACGTTCCCTCCAAGAGATAGTCATCCTGAAAAATTCCATCAAAATTTGCATTAGAAACACTTTTTTGAAAATGGACCTGCACATACGCGACTTTCCCTGTGCACAGACGCGTGTATACGCGGCTTGCCTTCACTGAACCCGCGTATGCGCAGATACGCGTTTTTTAATAAGGGTTTCAAGGTAAAATATCACTTAATTTTAGTTTTTAAACGGACAAAATGAATAAACAGGATGATTGAGGAGCCTACCTGAAGTTTCGCTGGATTTCGACGGTCGGTTCTTCCTGATTTGACGAAACAAGTTTTTAGCTCCAAAGCTCTTTTTCCAAATCAGCTACGAAATAATGAACCAAATGAGAGGTAATTTGTGTATTTATGGCTAAAAATTGAAAATTTTCGGAAAAATTTCCTTATGTTTATTTTTTCGATCTATCTTATGTTGTATAACTCGATTGCTTGGAAGTGCCCAGTTTGGTATATTTTCAGGTACATTTTGACGATTTTGGGGTTTTTCCGGATTTTTGATCCATGATTTCCGACTCTTCACGGCAGGTATATGATCTTCACTGGCATATAGGTTAGGGAATCACTTTCCGTTGCATCTTGCATACTAGCCTCCATACCGATCACTTGCCTTAGGGTCGATCCCATCAGGTCATGAGCATTACACCCATTTCACTCGCCGATTTTTAAATCATGACTTGATGGTAGAGCCTTCCTTTACATGGGCTTCCTAGTTAGTTCCTCGCTATCACTTGTTGCCCATGCTGCTTTTTATGTAGGCTCGGGAGTCCTCTTTAGTCCCGCCATGTCTTCCGTGTTGAAGCTTCATTCTTCTCCTTCATCACTTATCATTTTTCTGGCTTATACCCTAGAGGCTCCCTGGTGTCGTTAAGTTGTATTACTGCATTGCATATTGGCTACTTGTTTATCCTGGCCTTTAGCCGGCTTCATTTGGACTCGATGTTTAAGCCAACTTTTGACCTTGACTTTCTATACAAGTTAACCATTGCATGCACTTAGCTATCACGACTTGACACCTTTGTACCCACGGATGGAACGTTCCTCTGAGTATCACTGACCAGTTTTCGCCACCTTGCATTGAGCATAGGATTGTTCCAATCCCAGGAACTAGTGCATCTGCTTTCTTGATACTCGTTCTATCCATTGTACCATAGCATTCTTTTATTCTTTTTCAAGCTTATTATATGAAAAAGACAAAAAAATCAAATATAACAAAAAGAGTGGGAACGGGATGTATCTTCGTTGTTTTGATGGCAGTACAGAGTCAGTTTGTCGCCCTTGAACAAAGCACATATACTTATATATATTTCCTTCATTTGGGATGGTTTTAGTTTTGACCTAGGTTCAGCCTTTACCATGTTTCACTTGTCAGCTCTCCCCCGGTTGGTTATCTCTTCCAATCATATGGAGAGTTTGTTCTGCCTCCTGCATAACAGACTTATACAGTGTCACTTTTACTGCCATGGTCATCATGAGTCGTGCTTTTGTTCAAGGGAAGTCTAACCAGAGTCGGCCATTCTGCGGTGTCTCTTGACTCATTATTCAGTCGGCCTTCCCGGTCTTGTCAGTATCATGTTCTATCACATCAGATGTTTTGGTCTTCTGCTCGTGCTGGTTTGAGAAGGTCCCCATTGACTTCTTGCTGGCGGGTTTGTCTCTTATCGACTACGACACATTGCTCTGAGAGCAAACCTAGAGCCGCACCCTGGGCCTATTTCCATTATTGATAGGTGACCTTGTGCTCAGCATTTGATCATCATCATGGGTCTTTGACTGAGTGGTTTCCCCTGTGTTCGACGTCAGCACACATTATCACACTTGGGATTCGTGCAGTACCTTGATTTCCATTTGACCCTATTGGTGGATTTCTCGCCTCTGTGTTAGCTTTCATTATTGGTTGGTTCAGAGGGTTTCTTCCGTGCGCTAGCTTCATCTTGTGCACGTCGGAAACGTACTTCGGTTTTGGTTCCATCACTCTACTTCGTCCGATTCCTTCCAAATCTTGGCCTGCGGGTTACACTCGCGTTGGACTGATGTGGGATGCCTTAATGCCTTCCTTCTAGTAGATCTTTTCCCATCGACTCCGACTCATTGCTCTGGGAACAAGGTCTAGAGTCTTTTTGTCAGTACCTTAGGGTTTGCAGTCATCAGTGGCAGACTCTTCGCTATCGACAGTGGGGATTCATCATTGCCTCCTGATTGGTAGATTCTTTCAAGTGTTCGACTTCAACTCATTCATTCACACTTGTCAGATTGTACTGGGCACCTTGACACTCATTATCATTATCGGTGGGTTGTCTCGCGTTGGTTAACGGGAAACATCATTGCCCGGTAATCCAACGATTTCTCACATGGTCGACTTCAACTCATTTATTCCCATTGTGTAGAATTGTGCCGTTGTGATCGGTGAAGACCTCGGGTTGTATCAGCATTTCTCGGTTCACTGTTGACAGTCCTTTCAGTTTCTGCAAGTGTTTCCGTTCACCCTTATATGTTGCAGTTCAGCACAGCAGCATCTTATATGTTGGTCCCCGAGTTGCGTGATTGTACCGTTTGATCCACCACTTATGATCCGGTACTTGGAGATTCAGTTACTTATTTGATCAGACATCCAGTTGCACTATCTTTGATCAGCTTTCTATATGTGATACTTGGACATTGATACAGACTTGTATTTCCGGGCCCTGCTCAGATGATTCACTATGTACTTTCAGTTTAGTTATACTTGTATACATATTGGATCTATTTCAGTACTTTCCATATGATGTATTTTTGACTGAGCATGGGTATGCCCGCCTCAGCATGAGTTGACTCTCTGGTTTCTTTCATTGGTTTTTGGCAAGCTAAAATCTGGTGAAGTCCTCTCTTGTCCTTGCGAAGTTCTTTCTATGTGCATAATACATTTCGGCCATCATGTACCCCTTCTGACCTCATATATTAGGGGGCATCTGTTATAGCATCATTTCTCACTCTGACATGATTCATGATTGCTTTATGGCTTTTTGGGCACCCATTCCTACAGACTTGGACAAATTCACTTAAAAACAGTGGAAAATCCCTCATACGCGACTATGCCCGTGTTTTTCCACGTGTATACGCGAGTACAGCTAGACTTTTCCGCGTATGCCATTAAAATGATTAAAAAATATATAAAAAATCCCTAATTTCGCGCTGGGTTGATGGTTACTCAGGTAGTTCAACCACCCCAGCCCGTGGCCAACTGTTTCCAACTGCTGAAACTACTTGGAGGGACTATAAAAAAGCCCTCATGTGTATGGCCTAAGGGAGAGAGAGAAGTATTGATATTATACTCTGTTGGTATTCCCTATCCAAGTCTGATTCCCCGTGCCTCCTGCACTTTCCCAGTTCATTGTAGGAAACCCTTGTTTCCTTGAGATACACATCCCTTATATGTTATCTCGTATGCACCAGTTTGGAAGGAGTCTTAGCGAGGCAAGGGCTGGACGGATCCGGACGACGGTCTGCGAAGGCCTTGGAAGGATCAGGTGATCTCTCCTCTTGATTACTTTTGTACGTACTATTTATAATACAGAAGTATTATGCTGTTCCCGAAATAAACGTGTTAGTGTATGCTTTAATGTATGAATAATATTTGTTATACAAGCATTCATTATGATTTATTTAATGTTTTATATGAATCTCACTAACATATAGAGTAGAAATATGATGTACAACTTGTCCTTTGTGCTGGTTTCTTCTTGTATTTCAGGTTAAGGAGGAAGGACGGTTGCAGGGAGTTTGAACTCCACGTGGATCTACTTCAAACGTAGGACCAACGGGTAAACCTCTCATTCTGCTCTATTTAGTTTTTATGAACGTGCATGATTGTGTGAGTCTCTGTTAAGTAGTACGCCCCTGCTCTGTGGAGGTTGAATCCCAACCAACCTCTAGGGTGTTAATTCCCCGAAACATTAACCCATGGTATACTTAACTCTGCCTCATGCTTATCCCCGCCTGTATGTATAAACCCTGCTATTTTCATAGATTAAACCTTTGATTTATACATATCTTATAAAAAATTTAATCCGCCTTTTAAACACCTGCATATATATTGACCCCGGTCCCACCATTCCTTTGGCCACACCTTTCCAATAGATTTTGATCCTTCGTGTCCGAGCACAAGATCCAACGGTTCTAAAACAATATCGCACGCATAAATTGAATGGCCGTCCCAACCCAAATTGGACGCGAAATGGGCGGTATTTCCCATTCCGCCCTTCGCAACGTGTCAACATTTCATTCGATCGCATCCATTAGAGTTAAAACAACTTACCACTTGAAATCAACGCGATAACCACTGTTGGTTTCGTTTTTAAATATGAAACCACTGCCTGCCATCAATTAAGCTTGCATTCAATGCAAGAAAACATGAATAAATAAAGCATAAAACCTTCGATAAAGTCTAATTTTAATGTTTATTCATCTATTTCAAACTTTGAAAGAGCTCTCCCAATTGTGTTAAAGCTTGTGATTGTCGATTTATCCAACAGAAACTCCAAATTGACCAGAAATTCCCCATTGAACACCAGTAAATCTATTTGCCGCTCCAGTAAAGCCGTGAAAGACCTCAAAATCAACTGATATCCTCTCAAAATATTTTCAACAACTAAATACCTGCATCTTAAGGTATTTTCCAACAAATTGAAGCCTGAAAATTAAATTCTAAACCATCAGTAATTAAACCAGGTCTTTAATTAAGAGATTTTACTGGACTATTTTGCCTAAAAACACCTAAAAAGAGGCCAAACCCTAGCCAAATTTTCCCAGGAAACCCTGTTTCACACGACAATCCTTTTTTATTCCAAATTCCTAGTTTCCAAAGCTTAAAGACCAAATTTAAAGCATATAAAGGGTTAAAACTGCTGAATATATCATAGAAACCCTCTTTTCAATTAAACCCACTCAGAAGACCTTTGTTTTTTTGTTTTATGCGAGTTTTACATCCCCAGATAAACCTAATTGAGCCAAAAGCCTAAAATAATCCATCCTTAGCCTAAAAAATGCTCAATTTCCTCTCTGCTTGATATAAAAACTCCTGCAAACAGTCTAATCTTGTAGTAGTTATCCAAAATGACTAAGAAGCAGGGCACAAGCAAACCTGTTAGATCCAAAACACTTAAATTTTAGGGATCCAAAACCCTTAAACCTACCCTAGTCATCACTGCCAAATCTGCTGCAACAGTGAATCCCCTCCAACCACCTGTAGTTTCTGTATAAATCCTCCCTTTGACTGATGTTGACTACAAAATTGTTGATCCTGTTATAGAATTCAACCTCTTGGATATGCACAATTGATGTTATGAAAAGTACTTGGACAAGGATGGGATACCTATTTGGGAGACTAATTTTCTCAAATATATAGTTCCACTGACCCACCTTGGCCAAGATCTTATCATATTATGTCAAAAATATTATGAACCAGATCAAAGTGCCATAGTCAATGCTGATAGAGAAATCCTTTTCACCATCACAATAGAGTCAATAAACCAAACGCTTCAATTATTGTTTGAGCCTCAATTAGTCCCCCTGACTATAGAAGCTTTGACCCAGCTGTACTTAGGCCTAGACTTCCCTAGGAGGTTCATGATATTTCAAAACTTTATGCCTTCCCATGTTGTCATTCCTAAAATAAACCCTCCTTATTCCACCGCTAAATTCCCTGAAGGGTCCAGACATATTATCTCTATGCTCTCCTTTATAATTGGATACTTTAAATATGGACACACTGATGAGTCCATTCTAGGTTTCCTGTCCACCTTGTCTCTAGGCCAACCTCCATCAATCATATTTTACTTTGTTGGTTTCATAGCCAATAATATCCATCATCATCTGATAAAATTACCCACTGAAGGAGTTTTTAGATACTCATCCTATCTGTTTCACTTATTCTTATTCTTTCAAGCTAATAAATTTCCTATTGCATTACAAAAGATGGACTTGGAGGGTAAGCCTCTATCCATTATCTTCTGGATTTCCTTGCTCAGGAAAGGGGGCAGTAATTTCACCTATACAGATTTTTTAGACCTTTTCTACATCCAGCAATGAACATTATGAATAAAGCAGAGCAGGCCAGAATCAGTGAGGAAATGAAAAGAATCCTGCAAATTTCATAACAGAGTAAAATGGGAGATTGGTATCTCTATGAGAAGCATATAGAGTTAAGAATTTTTGGATCCAACTTATTACCTTATAAGTTTCCTAGATATATGAGCATGAGAATTTTTGCACTGGAGTATTTGAGTCAAATTCTTAATTATGATTCTATTAACTTCATGGCTGCTAGAAAATAGACTCAATTTAAGTTAAAGAATTAGGTTGGTCCCTTTATCATAAACCACAGAGATGCAGAAAAAGAAATCACAAAGAGATTAGCAGATTTTAAATCTCAAGAAAGTTTTCCATGGAACTATGATCCTAAAGGGGTGTTGAGAAGTATAAGGGTAAAATGCAAATTAACACCCTTCATACATAAGCTTAAGCTTGAGATTGAGAAATTTTCCAACCAAGTTGAATGGCTGGAAAATACACTGACAGATACAACAAGTAATACAGAGACAACAGGTGAAATGGACACAACAAAATCTCTATAACTTGTAAAACAGCGAGAGACATCAGTAAAGAGAAGTAGGGAAGAAGGAGGTTATAAAGCAGAGAAAACAATTGAAACCAAATTCACAATAATCTATAACAAGAGGCTTAAACTCAGCTCAGTTGACAAGGAAAAAGTAACAATTGATGTTGATGAGACAGATGCTCTAGTAACCAATGATGATATAGCCACAACTATAATCAATGAAACCCTTATGGAAATAGAAAAGGAATCAATAGCCAATCAGAATGATACATAGATGATTAAGAAGCAGCATAACATGGAAGAATCTTCCTCACAATCAGTTGAGGAAAAGGACTTGGACATCAAGAAGAAATACAAGTAGATTAAGCAGAAGAATGAGGAGATAAAGACTGAGATATATTCTCAATTCCTCAAAGAAAAGCCTGTAAATCAGAATAGGCTATTATTAGCATTTGATTATTCTACCAACAAAATGATCATGTCATTCCTGCAACATACTACCTCGGTACCCAAAATAGCAACAAATTATAAGAAGGTGGACCTTGAGGTTGATGCAGAAACTGTCCATGAGCTAGATCAAATTGAATTTCACAGACAAAGCTCAGAGATGCTTTATTCTACAGTAGCAAAAAAGGCAATGAGTGCAAATAAGCTACAAAACACCATCATTAATATGCAGGATCAAATGAATATAGACAAGGCATCTTTATATGCCAAGGATCTAAGGATTAAATCCTTAGAGGAATTAGTTTTATAGGTGGGATATGATTCCTCAAAAATTTAAGCAGCAGAACTATTGATAAAGAAAAAGAATGATGACATAGTAGCTTTGAGGAAATAGCTCAAGCTTCCTCAAAGTGAGCATCCACAAACCAAGGAAATCCTTCAAGATCAGAGTGAGAAAGAAGAAATGATGAAGCTCATTCTTAAACTAACTGCTGAAATCAAAGAGATGGAGACCCAAATGGACCACCTTGTCAAAGAAAAAGAGACTGTAAAAGAACATGAGACTCCTACCTACAGTTATTCTAGTAATAACTATAGCTTTTACCTCTACTTTAGGAGAGAAATTAGCACCAAAGGGCTCAATGGTAACTGTAGTGCTAGTGACTTCAGCCACTACTTCAGCTACATACTCTTCTACTACAAATGTTCAGCAAACAGATGAAGCAAGCCAGATTGTTAAAGGTATGGAAGAAATGTCTTTAAAGACAAATGAAATCAACAGCTTGAAAAAATATAATTGAAAATCTTGAAGCTACAAATAAGACAACTCTCATAAAATAAGACTTGTAATGCCAACTTGATGTTTGTTAAGCAACTCTCCCTTTTATTATGTAATGATATTTCCATTTTCCTAAAGATATTCCTAGAATTCTCCTAGGATATTTTTAAAACATTTTGTATAAATACTTCTACATTATAAGTATTCAGTGTGGAATAAAATTGTTGTACTTACTATAGATATTTTTGCGTAACATTGGAGGTGTTGTGTGTTTGAATTCAAAGTAGCAGACTGGACAAGTTGACTGGCATCATAATTCATGATCCCTGTGATAAGTTGATGAGTGAAGTACTCCCTTCTTGTCATTGTTTCATTTTCTGAGTTTCATGCAATTCATTATATGTTTATTCTATCTAAATGTGTAACTAGGAGTATTACTATAGGATTAGTCAAGTGCTCCCTGTCTTTAACTAGTTGCCATTTTAATGTTTTCTTTGGATCTCTGGTGCAAGGAACCCTTAATTTCTCCTTCTCTTGTTTTACCTCTGCCTTCTACTTCCATTTTCTGGATCAAAGGATCCTTAAGTGCCCTTTATCTCGATCATACCATTTCACCAAAAAACACTTTCCCAAATCACTAAGGGTTATCTATCTTGCCCTGAATACATTTGTACCTTTTTGGCCTTGACTTCTAGTGCTGCTAGCTTGATTTAGACTCCATATCCCAATGGACAAGGATATTTCTCTCTATTTTAACTCTGAGTGATTTTTTCCCACCAAACCATTTAAAAAAAAACCAATTGTTTTTTCATAACTAGCCTAATATTCACAAATTTAAACAAAGATAAATCTTAAAGAGAGAGCCCTCTATGAACCCTAGGAAGGCTAGATCCTAGAGTTCCAAGTAGGTTTGTGGTTACCTCTAGTGTTCTTTGACTAAAAACTCAAAATCCCACAACTTAATAATTTACTAGAGTGATAACATAACCCATGTGCGCAAATATAAAAACCCCGCCCAATTGTCCTTCGGGTCTAAACATATCTATACGCAAATATCCCTCCCCTATAGTTTTAAACAACTATTCAACGTTGAAAAACTATATAATATATAATACCATGCCCACATGTATAATTAAAACATTTGCAATTGTTTTAATTAAAGCATAAAACATTACCCCCCGCCTATTTTCATAATGCCCGAAATTTAAATTTTATTAAAAACACATTGTAATAAATTTTAAATTCATATCCCACCACATATGCAAACACCCTGGCCCCACTCTTATTAAAAATAATCTCACCAATTAATCTGAACCATTCGCCTTTAACCTAGAGATCCGATGGCGAGAACACCATATCGCGCAAAAAAGTTATGCGATCACCCTCGCTCCATTTCTACGCGAAATGGGCGATATTATAAATTACTCTCTCCTCCACATGGTTGATTCATATTGGATCGTGGGGGTTAAGCACGATACCACTTACAGCCAAAAACATGCACGATAAACATTTATGGTTTTGATCCTCTAATTCCGAAGTTTCCATTCCCGCCCGATACGATCAACATTCAATGCAAAGTAATGTAACCCAAAATGCATATTAAACCTTCAAAATAAAATTCATTCCTTTCTCTTATGCATTAACCTATTTCTTACGCCTCCCTGACTGTAATAACATCCTTTTTCCACCATTTTATGCCCAAAGAACTTGCAAGATTTACCCTGTGACCTTTGAAGACAGCCGAGGAGTTGTACTTTGCTCCAAAAATCTACAGAAGTTGTATTTCATTGAAAACCTCAAAAACATTTTATGAAGCCCAATACCTACATACAACAGGTATTTTTTCTGAAATTTGAGCCTGCAAGTATTTTTTAAAGCCTTTAAAAATAACAAAAACACATTCAAAGCTTAAGAATCCATTAAAAGAAGCTGGCCAAAAGCCCCAAAAACAAGCCAGACCCTAGCAAACTTTTTCCAGAAAACCTGCTTCTCTACTGTGCACAAATTTTGAAGAAATTTGTGAGTTTTTTACACTTTAATGAACAATTTCAAGCTTTAAATCAAACCAGAAAACCTCTGCAGGTATCCTAAGCCTTTATGACCCTTTTACAAAGAATTTTTAGCCCATTTTTCCATTAAAATACTCAAGAAACCCTTGTTTCTTGTTTTAAACCAGTGAAAAGCCTATAAAACTCTTTCACAAACTTAATTGGGAAAGAAAGCCCAAAGAAAAAGCTATAATTTGCCAAATTTGTCCAAGAAATCCTCTGCTAAAACAAATTACTTCTGCAAACTGTCTAAACTTGCAGAAGTAGCCCAAAAAGCCTAAAAAGTAGAGCTCTAGCAAGCCTGAAGCTTCCAAAGTGCCTAAACCAACCCCTGCCATGACTTCAAATATTGTTATTGTTGTCAATCCTTTGAAACCCCCAGTCATAGACATTGAACATATCCCATTAGTTGATACTAATTACAAGATTTCATATCCCATTATTGAATTTAACCTGCTAGATATCAATAACTGGTGCTATGAAAAGTCATTAGATAATGAAGAAGAGGTCCATATTTTGGAATCTCATTTGTGCAAATATGTTGTCCCATTAACTCACCCATGTCAGGAAATCATTGGATTTTGTCAGCAGTATTATGTGCCTGAACAAAGAGCCATTGTAAATGCCAAAAAAGAAGTGATTTTTACCATTACTACAGAATCAATTAACCAGATGTTACAACTTCAGCCTGACCCCCAACCAATCCCTTTTTCTATAGAGGCCCCCACCAAGTTATATATTGGCCTATATTTTCCCAAGAGATTCATGATTTTTCAGACATTCATGCCTTTGCATGTAGAAATTCCTAAGCTAAATCACCCATATTCTACTGCTAAATTCCTTGAAGGTTCAAGACATGTGATTTCCATGCTTTCCTTCATCCTTGGATATTTTACTGATGAACATATAGATGAGTCCATCTTGGGGTTCTTATCCACCTTTTCCCAAGTTCAACCACCATCAGTAATCTTTGATTATGCCAGTTTCATTGTAGATAATATTCATTATCAATTGATTAATTTGCAAATTGAGGGAGTGTTTAGATATACTTCCTTCCTGTTCCATATGTTTTTATACTTTCAATAAGATAATTTTCTAGTTACTCTCCAAAAACTTGACATAGAGGGAAATCCTTTATCTGTCATTTTCTGGACATCCTTGCTCAGGAAATAATGTACAAATTTCACATATTCAAAATTTTCAGAGTTATTCTTACATACAGTGATCACAATGTTGACCAAAATAGAGCAGCCAAGAATAAATGAAGAAATGAAAAAGATATTGCAGCTATCAAAGCAGAGTAAGGTTGGCGACTGGTATTTGTATGAAAAATATACTGAGATCAGAGTCTTTGGGTCAAACTTGTTACCTTACAAGTTACCCAAACATCCTTCAATGAGGATCTTTGTCTTGGAGTATATCAGGAAGATCCTAAACTCTGATTCCATAAATTTCATGGCAGCTAAGAATAAAACTCAATTCAAACTAAAAAATCAAACAAGGCCATTCAGATGCAATCACATGGATGCAGTTTAAGAAGCATAAAATCAGTTATTGGAATTCAAAATGGAAGAAACTTTTCCATGGAATTATGATCCACAAGGGATCTTAAGTAAGCTAAGGGTTAAATGCAAGTTAACACCCTTCATCCATGAAGCAAAACCAGAAATAGAAAATTTTGCAAATCGGATTGAATGGACTGAAAATACTTTAACAGATGCAGTGAAAAAAGGTAATACTAGTCATACTTTAGAGACTACAAATCAGCCAGAAAATTCCATTAAAAGAGTAAGGGAAGAAGGAGCCTACATGGCAGAAACTAAAACTGAAACTAAGTTCAAAATAATCTATAACAAAAGGCCCAAATTACATTCATCAGGTAAAATAAAAGTAACAATTGATGCGGAAGAAACAGAGCTTTTAAATACCAATACAGATTTTCTAGAGACAAATGTTGCTACTGTGATTATCAATGAGCCAATCACTAACAATTATAATGAAGAACATGTTAATAATGAAGATACACAGTTGATGGAAAGACAGCAAAGCATGGAAGCCTCTTTCTCACAGGCAACTGAGGAAAAGGATTTGGATATCAAAGAAAAATATAAGCAGATTAAACTGAAGAATGAAGAGATAAAAAATAATATTTATTCTCGATATCTCAAACAGACTCCAAGTGTGCAAAATAGGCTCCTTTCTGCATTTAATTATTCAAATCAAAATCTAATCATGTCAGTGTTGTAGCCCACATTCAAATCTCCTAAGACAGTGGTAGATTATAAGAAAGTTGATTTGGAAGTTCAGACAGATAAGATCCATGCTCTTGATCAAATTGAGCTCCACAGTCAGACCTCATAAATGTTATATTCTACTATCACAAATAAAGCCATGAGTGCTCAAAACTCCAAAACACCATCTCCAACATGCAAGATCAGATGAAGTTGGACAAAGCCTCATTATATGGCAAGGATCTAAGAACAAAAGCCTTAGAAGAACTAGTTTTGCAGGTGGGATATGACCCTGCTAATATCAAAGCAGTAGAATTATTGGTGAAGAGGAAAAATGATGATATAACAGCTTTGAGGAAACAGCTCAAAATTCCTCAAAGTGAACATCCTCAAACAAAAGAAATCATAAATGAACAGAGTGAAAAAGATGACATGATGAATTTAATTCTTCAGTTGATAGCCCATGTTAAGCAGATGGAAATACAGATGGAAAAACTTGTCTAGGAGAAGGAAACAGTGAAAGAACCAGAGATTCCTACAGTTATTCCTATAATTACTACAACAGTGCCTTCAACTTTAGCTGAAAAATTGGCACCCAAAGAACCACAGGCTATTGCAGTGCAAGTAACTTCTTCCACGACCTCATCTACTGAATCATCTACAACAAAAATTCAACATACAGATGAAGCCAACAAAATAGTGAAAGCAATGGAAGAAATGTCTTTAAAAGACAAATGAGATTAACAAGTTGACAAAGATGGTATAAAATCTTGAGAAGTAAAATAAATTGGCTCAGATAAATGCAAAGACACATGAACAAAATGCTATCAGACCGAATGAAGAGTTGAAGAAATTATAGAAGGAATTCACATTAAAGGAGCAAGTATCATACATCAAAAATCACCTTTGGAACAATGTCATTGAAGCCATCCATGATGTGTGGCCTTCAATTCAGGAATTTTTTTAGCAAAGAGAGTTATTACTAAAAGCACAAGAAGAAATTCAAAAGACTCAAACTGAACTAGCTGACAAACCAGAGCAAGCTTTAAGGCTAATCACCTTCCTTAATATCAAAAACATACAAGAGTTGGAAGAAATCAAGGTTACAGACAGAACTGAAACTATCGTAGAAATTAGGAAAGTTACAACAAAGAAGAATCTGATGAGGCAACTAGAAGAAAAATGTGAGAGTATGAATACTACCATAACCAGGTTTATGGTTAAGTTTACAAATTTGAGGCAAAAAGGACTCCCAGATATTATGGTCATTAATGATAATCTGATGCCTCAAAATGACTATGATAAGAAGATTATAGTTTTTTCAAAAGAATAGGTAAATAAACCATCAGGTCAAGGCATTCCAACTAGAAAAGTGTTACTCAAGAGTTTTGAAGACCTATTCTACTTGCAACACGAGATAAAACACTTGTTTGTCATCAAGCCAACCTTTGCTAGATATAATGAAGCTGATGAAAACTTTAGGAAATTAAAGAAAATACAAATTCCTAAAAATGAGTATTGACAAGCACTCACGGATTTATTATGAAGGATAAATGACAGACTTATGAAAGAAGGAAGAAAATTATTTTCTAATTTACAGTCAAAACATTTTTTTTACAGCAGTAAACAATTTTTAATTATGGTTAAAGAGTATCAGAGTTTAGAGAGAACCAGTGAATAAAGAGTATCAGACAAGATAGATCAGATTCCAAAAAATATCTAAGAGCCAGTAAGGAGGACACCAAGGCATCCAGCTGCATCTTATCCTCAAAATAATTTCTATTTCTTTTGGATAAATAGGAAAACTTGCCGATTTATTAAGCAGCTATCTCTATTATTGTTGTAAAGATATTTTATTTTCCTAAGATAATTCTACAAGTCTTCTAGGATATTTTGTAAAATAATTAAGTATAAATACTTCATCTTTATAAGTATTTTGTGTGGAATAAAATTGTTTGGATTGTTATAGTCATTTCTACTTTGACTTGAAAGCTTTTTGTGTGTCAAAATTCGAGTAGCAGGTTGGATCAAACCAATTGGCATCATACCTCAGGATTCCTATGATGAACTATTTGGAGTGAAGTATTTCCTTTCTTTTTCGTTGTTATCTTTATTTGTTACATGCATCCATCTATGTTTTTTTCTAAATATGAATGAATAACTAGGAGTATTACTATAGGATTTTTTAAGAGCACCCTTTTTTTAACTAGTTATCGTTTACATGTTTTCCTTTGATTACCAGTGTAGGGAACCCTTAATTTCTCCCTCTCTCGTTTTACCTCTTCCTACTACTTCCTTTTTCGGATCAAAGGATTCTTAAGTGCCCTTTATCCCCACCATATCACCTAATAAAAACAACTTTCCAAGATCTTCAAGGGTTATCGATCTTTCCCTGAAAATATTTGACCTTTTGGCCTTGATCCCAGTTCTATTTACTTGATTTTGACCCCTTAGCCCAATGGACAAATATATTTCCCACTATCCTTTATTTCAAGTGATTTTTCCCACCAAATCTACCAAAACAAAATCAAAGCTGCACATTCATAACTAGCCTAATATTTACAAATTGTAACAAAGTTAAATTTTAAAGAGAGAGCCCTCTCTGAACCCTAGGAAGGCTAGATCCTAGAGTTTGAAGTTGGTTTGTGGTTACCTCTAGTATTCTTTGACTAAAAACCAAAATTTCACAACTTAGAATTACTAGAGTGAGAACATTACTGGGGAACATACTGGGGAACTAACCAAACCTCAGTCATAAAACTAGTCTTGAAGGAAATCTTTTTATTTCATCCTTTTACTTTAAGATTGCTTTTATAAGTTGTGGGTATTATAAAAGTTGTAGTTCTATCTTCTAGGAAAATTTACTATACTAGGTCTAACCTGGATCCTAAGCCTTTTGCTATAGTAGACAACTCAGACCAAATTGGTAAAAAGAAAAAAACAGTTAGAATATTTAGAAGCTGAAGTATCATTAAAAAGTGTCAATTCATTACCACAAGAGTTAGTAAGTCTGCAAGATATTGATTTTGATCTGAAATTTGAGAATTATTTATTTAGAATTAAATCTGAAAGTGATTTGAAAACTGTTGTGTTAGACCCTATTTTTATTTCATTCTTGGATACAAAACAGAAAAATATTATAGTAAATTCTAAATCAAAGAAAGTTCAAGATCAGACTAAAATTGAATAAATTAATGTTACTATTCTCAAAGATATTGATGAAGCTATTGAATTAGCTCAATTATTAACCTACACAAACAAACCTCCAGTTTCTCAGTTACATACCACAGTAATACTAGCTAAATATTCATCTATGTATGTTGTTACATCATATATAACTTCCACTACCAACTCATCTATAGATCCATTTATCCCTAAATTACCTTTACAGCCTAGAGTACTATTTCCACCACTCACTTCATCCACTATAGCCATTAGCTCACCTTTTGATTTTTTAAACACATCATTCTCATTCCCTAGTAGTTCCATATACATTCCAGTTTCATTTCCCAGCACTTCAACTAAATCTTTTAGTTCATCAACTATCACTTCCAGTTCAACCCCAAGCACTTCTACTTTGCCTCCTAGCTAAGCTAAACTTCAAGCTATGGCTACTAGGTATGCTCCCCTAGTTTTACCACAACAGCTTCATGACATGCCTCAAGACTATCAGAGTAAGATACCACAGTTTGATGCCACTACATATTATACATCTTAGCAACACATAAATAAAATGACAGATTTCTTTGAACTCCATGAAATTGATGATTCAGATGTTCAAATGAGGTTATTTGCACAAATATTAACAGGAGAAGTTAAGAAGTGGTTTAGAGGTCTTGCTGCTGGTAGTGTAGCTGATTTAGTTGTATTTCATATATTGTTTTTAAATAAATGGGAAAAGAAAAAGAATCCACTCCGGATATTGTCTGAATTTGATGCCATGAGAAGAGCTCCAAATGAGTCAGTCCAAGAATACTGCACTAGATATAACAATTTTTACAATTCCATCCCTGCAAATATTAAACCCACCCCTGATAATGTCCTACTCAAATTCCCTGATGGATTTGATATGGACATGGCTTATTAGTTGAGGGAAAGAAATGCATAAACCTTAGAAAGAATGCAAACAAATGTTGTTAGTGTAGAAGTAAACATTTTAGCCAGAAAAGCTAGACTAAGAAATGAGAGAAGAGTGACCATTAAAGAAGAAACTTCCAATCCAGATTCGAAAATAGACATGTTAGCTAAAAATTTAGACAGGATGATGGATAGATTAGACAACATGTAGATGAGACCTCAATGGGATAATCAACAGCAAATCAGAAATCCCAATTTTAGAAAAAACACAAATTCAGGAAAAGCAAAAGAAATAGCCCCAGACTAAACAATAAGTCTCCCATTCCAAGAGAAATATGCTGAAAGTTCTCAGAATAATGATGATGATGAGAATGCAATAAATATAATTGGAATAAATGATAATAATACTATTTTTCTCACTCAGGAAGATCCGGAATTATATAAACTCCAAAAACTCAAATTAGATTCAAGTGAATCCTTTGATTATAAACAAGGTTATGATTATGCTATAAATGAAATACACAGTCAATATAACCTTAGAAATAAGAAAAAAAATGAGTCTTCTACCAAGAAAACTTCCTAAACTCAGAATAAGAAAACAGTAGAAGGTCCCAAAACAAAAGTTCTGCAAATTCTCCCGAGGGAAAATAAGCAAAACTCTAGTTCTTCCCAAAACATTTCTAGTCCTAAAAATGCATCAAGCCCTAAAATTGTTGATATTACTGATGAATTTGCTCATGCTACAAAATATTCATAAAAATCTACTGCTGCTAAAGATTCTACTTCTGTTAAAACAACAAATTTAGATCCTAAAATACCCTCTGCTGATCCTAAATCAGTGGATCCAAAAATTGCTACTTCAAAAACAGCTGCTAATAATTCTAAGTTTGAAAGAACATCCATTGCTTCACAAACAATCCCTAAAAAGAAAATTAGGAGCAGTAAAACACAAGAGACTCAAATAGAGAATGTCAACCCACTTGAAAATGAAAGCATAACTGTGGAAAGAAAAGACACACCAACACAAACTATAGTTACCAAAGAAGAGTTGATTCAAATGAGTAAATCTCAACCTACATTCAACATACAATCTGAAATTGCAAAGCTAAAAATACCAATTCCTTTAACATAATTGGTAAAACATGATTTGTATAAATCAACCATAACTGAAACATTAAATATAAATGATGGAGAAGATTCCATAAATTTGAATGATGATCATCCAAAGTTGATTTTTGGCCCAGATGCGAATGGAAAACATGCAAATGGAGTAGTTTCTCCATTTTATATCAGTCTTACCATTCATGATCAAATTTTACATAATTCCATGCTAGATTCAGGAGCTTCCCATAATGTAATTCCTAAAGCCATAATGGAAACTCTCAATCTAGAAATTACAAGGCCCTACAAAGATTAGTTTTCTTTTGATTCAAGTAAAGTTAAATGCCTAGGTTTAATCAAATATTTGTGTGTAACACTAGTTCCATATCCTAGTACAAGTACATTAATGGACATTGTAGTAGCTGATATCCCACCTAAATATGGAATGTTACTTTCTCGCTCATGGGGAGAAAAGTTACAGGGATCTGTATAATTGGACATGTCTTATGCTACTATATCAATTTTTTGTTAGCCTAAAAAGTTATATAAGGAAACATTGATGAAGTACATAGTCAGTAGTGCAGAAAGATCTATAAATTACCCAATTTACTCTACACCAACTAACCTTGATTCTTTTATCCTATGAAACTTTGAAACTAATGAAATCCAAATTGAAATAATAGATAAAAAGAAAACACAAAACAATGATAATATCTTTCATGAATCTATATGGCATTTAGACTTTGATGGTTTAGTGAATAAGTTAGGAGCAGGAGTAGGAGTTTGGATAACCAACATGGAGACTAATCACTCAGAAGGCCATGCTTTCAGGATCAATTTCAAATGTACCAATAATATGGCTGAGTATGAAGCCCTCATTCTAGGACTCCTAATTATTAGGAACTCAGGAGGAAAAAAAATCTTAATCATGGGAGATTCAGAGTTGATCATAAAACAAATAAATGGAGTAAATTCTATTTACAATCCTAGATTAAGCAGATACTGAGATACTGTGCTATATTTAACCAATGATTTATTGGAATGTAAATTTGTTTCCATACCTAGAAAACAAAATATACAGGCTCACTTTCTAGCAACCTTTGCTAGTACATGCAATTTACCATTCCAACCTAATCACAAATATACTGCTGAAGTCAAGCATAGGCCAATAATTCTAGACAACCTCAAGTATTGGAAATTTTTTTCTCAAGATGAACAGATTTACAAGTTTATGAACAATGAAGGTGAATTTCAAAACTGTAAGATAGACACAAATTGTACTATAGATCAAGAGCTAGATTGTGAAATAGATTTGAATAACTTAGATGTAAATAGAATAAAGTTTGATAAACCAACTATATTTAGTCAATCAGATATAAATAGCTTAGAGAAAGTAGAGATTGAAGAAATTATTGATGATGAATCTGACATATTGAATCCTAAGGATAATTCTTACCCAAAGGTTTAACTCCCTCAGAAGATCTTTTTGGCTCAAATGATGTAGCTAGAAAACCCAAAATGGAGCTAGTTAGATCTGATATAGAATAATGCAATATTGGTTCAGAGTTAAAACCCAAAATAATCAAACTTTCCAAAACATTATCTCAACAAGAAAATGAAAAATATATTACTCTTTTAAAGGAATATCAAGATGTTTTTGCCTGGATTTATGAACATCTCAAATCCTATGATATCATCATAATCCAACATAAAATTCCAATAAAAGAAGACCAAAGGCCATTTAAACAAAATTTGAGAAGAATTAACCCTGTTTTATTACCTTTGATAGAAAAATAAGTGAAAAGAATTTATGATGCATAGATAATTGCACCAATCAGATATTCGGATTGAGTTTCCAACCTAGTTCCAACAAGAAAGAAAACAGGAGAGACTAGATTATGTTTCAACTTTAGGAATCTATACAAAGTGTCCTTGAAAGATAATTACCCTTTACCTAAAATGGATCATATATTAAAAAGGGTAGTTGGCTCTTCTAGGATGTCACTTTTATATGGTTTCTCAGGATACAACCAGATTTTAGTCCAAAAAGAAGATCAAGACAAAACAACATTTACTACTTCTTGGGGCACTTTTATGTATGTAAAAATGCCTTTTGGTCTAATAAATGCAGGGGAAACCTTTCAAAGGGATATGGACATAACTTTTGCAAAAGAAATACATGATTTCTTAGTAATTTACTTAGATGACATTACTGTGTTTTCCAAAACTGATAACGAACACTTGGATCATCTGAGACAAGTTTTTATTAAATGCAGGAAATTTGGCATCTCTTTAAACCCGAAGAAAAGTTTATTTGGATTAGAAGAAGGCAAGTTACTTGGACACATAATTTCTAAAGAAGGAATCAGGATAGATCCTGCTAGGATAGAAGAAATTCTTAATATCAATCCACCAAGAAACATCAAAGAGTTACAAGCCTTTTTAGGTAAGATTAATTTTTTAAGAAGATTCATATCCAATTTAGCTGAGATAATTAGAGAAATAAATAACATGCTTAAAAAAAATCAGTTCTTAAATGGACTATTGAGGCCAAATAGTCATTTGACTCCATCAAACATGCCTTAACCAAAACTCCAGTCCTAATAAGTCCTAACTTTAAGAAAGATTTCATAATTTTTTCATTTTCTTCAAAACACACCATTGCTGAAAATTTACTGTAGAAAAGACATTCTTACTCAGGATGGTCCTGATGGAAGAAGAGGTAAGTGGATTTCCACTATATTATAATATGTTGGGGTTCTTGTGTTTTGGCAGGTTTGGCAATACCAAA
Organism: Pinus albicaulis; assembly: GCA_034641835.2. NCBI lineage: Eukaryota > Viridiplantae > Streptophyta > Pinopsida > Pinales > Pinaceae > Pinus > Pinus albicaulis. The sequence goes on along the minus strand of CM076572.1, from coordinate 1,451,216,096 downwards.
AGACAAGACAACATCAAACCACTTTGGGATCTCAGGATCTAGCCCTCTTGGATCCAGAGAGGGATCTCTCTATAAAAGAAAAGAAATATATGTCTTTGAAGTTCAATTTCAAGGTATTAGGCTAGTTATGGGGCACAAGGTTTGTTGTTTTGTTTGTTTATTTTTTTTGTTTGTTTGGTTGTTGGGAAATATGAAGGAAGGGTTCAATGTAAGGCAAAGAGTGAGCAAAGAAGGATTTTTGGAAATGGGGAGATAATTCAAAGAAAACTCAAATCCATTGGGAAATGGGGTCATAAAAGGGTTTACTTGCAATTCAATATCCAAGGCTTTCAAATGGGCTAGTCATCTAAAATAGAGGATCTCTAAATATGATAGTATGGGATGAAACAATAGGAAATGAAGGTGAAATGACAATGGGACCTTCCAAGGTGACCACTTAGGAGAAAATCTAGGGACAGGGCATGCCTTAACCGTCCATGATCAAACTCCTATGAGGCTAACTCTTCAGACAATAGAAAACATTTAAGATTTGACACAAAATGAAGCCTAAGATCAGAGAAATACTTTTAACTTTCAATGCTTTTGACATTCGACTCAAGGGAACTTAGAAAGGCTAACTGTTAGAAAAGGACCCTAGTGAGACAGAATTAACTCTAATCTCCCAGTATCCCAATTATTTCAGCCAAAACCAGACAAGAACATCTAAAAATAAATTATAAATTCATATATCAGTAAGCAGGGAGAACCAACTACTATACAGGTTAAATTATATTGAATTTGTTCTCAGATCACAAAATTAGTAGAAAACATCGAAGATAAGAAGAGAAGGAAGAATTAGGGTACTTTACAGCAGTATATCCTAAGCCAGATTACTGATTCTTATCAGAGAAATGAAATATGATGAATAACAGAGAGAAAACATTGACAAAGATATAAGACATCACCACTGATTTAGATCAGGATCCAATGAACATGCTTGTCATATTAAAGAGCAACACCAGTCACATACATCATTGTCCAACAACTTGATATTCAGCCTGAAATCATCTCCCAACCTATTTTACAACTAATACACATAGAACTCTATCTCAAATAAACAGCTTACAATCCACGATTATCCAAACAACAACCTTTACAATGTATTTTTCATAAGTTCTTATAGCTGAAAGAGAGGTAGTAGAGGTAGATAGAACTTTAAATGGCTCATTAAGATAGAGGGAGAAGAGAGTTTGAGGCCCATTCTGTCTTAATATCCCTGTATTGACTTTAGTACCCTTTGGATTAAATAGTGGTCTTCGATAGGTTGATAATAACTTCAGAGGTATGTTCCTTGATGTACTTTTCAGCTGTTTGTACTCTATTAGTACTCTGGGACAAGTAAGGCAGATAAATGACTCCAGCCCTGCCATACTGTTTAACTAATTCTCTGGCAATCTTAGGACTACTGTCAGGGTGGTGATCTTCTCAGGAACATTGATGGAGAATAAAAAACGTTATGGGAACTCATACTTTCTTGGGAAAGAACATTCTGCTAATGTGAAACACTGATATGGCTTGTTTCATGTGCTTTAGGCATTATTAGGCCTTCTGGATCATTCATAAGGTCTTCAATCTGTATATTCTCCCTCTAAACACTGTATTAAATCATTTAATCTTCAATAATGGGCTTTAAATCTCTTTAAACTGTCACTAATACTCTTTGCCGCTTCACTTCTGTCTTGTCTGTGAATATGCAGTTTTAATGGTGCTGGAGGGTTTATGAGAGTCGATAACCCAATATTTTAATGAAAACATGCTTTAAAGGTCTTCTTGGGCATTTTCCTCTGCTACTTTGGCTCTGAAACATGGCGCTCTGTGCTCTATAAAACCATGTCTACGACTGTGAGATAGAGTGGGTTCACCGTCTGTAACACCTGCAAAACCAATAAACTTGTTAAGAAAATCCTCAGGGAGTGGGAGGGAGTGCTCTGGTGAATCATGGAGATGGTGGAGCGGCGATGAGAATGGTGGCTGTAGCGAAGAAACGGGTGAAAATCATGGTGGAATGGTGAAAAACGGGCCTGATGAAAGTCTGGTGCGAGGACGGTTTTGGACTGTTGGGTTAGATCAAATAGTGGTGATCTGTGGTTGAGATTCATCGGTGGAGTTGTTTTAGAAGGTTAGGCAGAAGAAAATAACTTTTAGTGTAAAACACAAAAGTTTAATGTTGGGTGAATTACAAAGGAGAAAGGCTAAAATGAAGGAGGTCGGGGGCATTTGGTGGTGGGACCAGAAGGGCGGAGGAAGACTGAACGTGGACCATCGGATCATCAGAAAAGATCAACGGTGGAGATCTTCCAATGAAGTCCTTTGGAAGGTCTGATGGAAGAAATATGGATGGGAATGTGATATAATATGAGCCGTTGATCTAGAAAAAATGAATGGTCGATATTGAATGAAGGATTATATCGGGGAGGGGTGGTTTTAACAGAAAATCGCTGGTTTCATGCAGCTTTGGAGTAGTTTTGAAAATTTCCCAAAAAAAATGCAATACGCCTTGCCACCTGACATGTGTCCCTTCTTAAACCACTTTTATCGCGTAATTTCAAAACATTAATGCCCAGATGCAAAATTTACGCGATATGCATTCTCAACTGTTGGATGGAAGGGCGGAAGATCTCACGGTGCAGGATTTGCATGATAAAAGGTAAGATGCACCGGCATAAAGGTGGGAAAGGTCAACGATGGTTTAAATGCTAACCATTGGATCGAAGGAGTGGACGGTGGAGATTTAAAAGAGAAAGCGGAGAGCAAAGGGGAAAATTACTGAGTGGGGAGAAGGAGAGCCGTTAGATCTATGGGAATGGACGGTGAAGATCTAATCGAGAATTGGTGGAACAGTAGAATGGTGGAAGGGGAAGGCGGGGTGCGATGGAATCTGGACCGTCAGATATGAAAAAATGGATGGAAGATTTAATCGCATCGGAGAAAGGCAGGGGGTCAAAACTCTGCGGTTCTTTGATATTGCGATTTGAGATTTAGTGCGGACCGTTGGATCAGAGGGGAGATCAACAGTTGAGATCTGATCGGAGGGGAAAATGATGTGGGGCACATGAGCAGAGCATGATTAAATCTGGGCCGTTGGTTCTTGTGGATTCAATGGTCTAGATTAAATCGGTGAGATCGGGTGATGGGCTCTATGAGCAAAATGCGAACGAATCCCGGCCTTTGGTTCTTGTGGATTCAATGGCCAAGATTAAATCGGGAGTCGGTCATCAGGGAAAAAGAAAAGAGGGGATGTTGGGTTAGCGCGATGCGATTTTGTGCTAGCCATTGGATCTGGATAGGATCGACGGTTGGGATTAGTTAGAAGGGGAAAAAGTGGAAGCCTCACGATGGAGTGCGCTATGATCTCGGCCGTCAGATCAGGGGAGATCAATGATCCAGACTGAGTCGACGCTTGGTAGAATAAAACTCATCGCAATTGAAGATTTTAGAAGAACAAAGGAAAAAGGCCAACGGGAAAGCTCCAATTGCGATTGCATGACGGGCTTAGTGCCTGGTCTTGGGCGCGAGTCACATGTGGAAAAGGGGCTAAGGGCTAGGCCGAAAGGGGCTTAAGGCCTCAATGTGAAAAAAGGTGTTTTTAGGCCAAAAATAGTGCTTTTTAAGGAATTTCTTGGCTTTCGGTAAAGGGGAAAAGGGATTTTTAAACCAAATGAAGGGAGCCATAAGGTTTAAAAGGGGAATTTGATGATTTAGAGGGCTAAGGAGGGGATTTTGAGGGTTTTTAGGAAATTTTGTGAAGGAAAAAAAAGGGTGAAAATGGGAAATTCGCAGGGATAAAATGGAGCAGATGGAGGCTTTTCTGAGCAAAATTTTTTCACAAACAATGAGGCTTTTTCAATGGAAACAGTAGTGAAGGTCTTTTAAAGGGAAAAAGACACATGGAGGCTTCAATAATGATAGGTTTTGAAAGGAAATGTATCTCTTGAAGAATAAAAAACATATTTAGCCACCTGTTTTCTATGTCAAAAATTTATAGGTGGCTAACAAAATATACATAGAAATAAAACCCACAAAACTCATCAAAGGTCAAGGATTAGCCAGACTTATGGCTGAATCTAACTGTAATTCCCTAGACATAAATTTTATTACCCAAGTAGATGATCAGGAAGAAATTGCGACTCCTAAACTTACAAGCTCCTCCTAGATTGTCAAGAACCAAAGCCAGATTCTTAAAACTAAAGGCAGTAAGATTTTGTATTTTAGACAATGTCCTTTTTTGGAGAGATCATAGTGGGATTTTATTAAATTGTTTATTAAAGGAAGAATATGACAAAATACTTGAAGAATTTCATGCAGGTGACTGTGGAGGACACCTATATTGGAAAACTACTGCAGACAAGATCCTGAGAGCTGGTTTTTACTGGCCTACTTTGTTTGCTGATGTCAAAATTTATGTAACTTCCTGTCATAAGTGCCAAATTTTTGAGGGTAAGAAGAAATTATTACCCCTCCCTTTAAAGCCCATTTCAATTGAAATACCATTTCAAAAATGGGGTTTATACTTCATTAGTGAAATTCACCCTCCATCTTCAGGCCAACATAAGTGAATTTTGACAGCCACTAACTATTTTACCAAGTGGATTGAAGCCATACCATCCAAACAAGCCACAGATATTGCCATTATATCCTTCCTAGAAAACAACATTCTTTCAAGATTTGGATGTCCCTAGAAGATACTTACTAACAATGCAACAACATTCAAATCTAAGAAAATGATTGACTTTTGCCACAAATACCATATTAACTTAGGTCATTCTACTACATATTACCCCCAAGGTAATGGCCTAGCTGAATCCTCAAACAAGAGCCTTGTAAACATTATCAAAAAGTTACTTGAAAACAATAAAAAGACTTGGAATAAGAATTTGGTCAATGCGTTATGGGCAGATAGACTTACTACAAAAAAATCCATTGGTACTTCCCCTTACCAACTTGTTTATAGAATGGATATTGTTTTTCCATCCTCCCTAGGTGTACCAGTGATGAAAATTATCCAAGAATTAAAAGTTGAAACTAATGACATTCAAAGAAGAATCAATCAAACTATTCACTTGCAACAAACAATGGAAGGATTTTATATCAAATCTCAAGTTATTTAGGATAAGATCAAGAAATTTTTTGATAAAAAGAGTAAAGAGGATGATTTCTACATTGGAGATAAAGTGATAAAGTAGGATTCTAGAAGCGAAGACAAAGGTAAACATGGAAAATTTGATTTTCTGTGGAAAGGAACTTATGTGATTTATGGATATATAGGTAATAATGTTTTCTTTTTGAAAGAAATGGATGGAACGGATCTGCAAGAAGGACTAGTAAATGGAAGAATGCTAAAGCACTACTACTCTCTTGAGTTAACAAATAGTTAGTTTTTATTCACTTTGATCATTGTACATATACATTGCAGAGTTTATATTGGATTGGATGTTTCCCTAACAAATTTGAAGCTTGGAGAGAAGGCCCTAAGCTTTGAGAGGTACATATCATAAGTATGAATAAATTGCAGACATCAGAAGACAATTACAGGGTCATCACAATCAAATTCCAAAGTCTACTAGTCTTAAAGTTCTTGACATTCCACTAGGAAATGCCATCCCCATGTGGAGCCACTGTTAGGGTCCTATAATAATAGGGTTCATAAAATTTTGAATTGACTTTGATAGTCTTGTAAATACATACACACATTTCTTTCTGCAAGTTGTTTTCCCATATTTTGAAAAAATGAAAAATAATAAAAAGCCAAAAAGAGGGTAAAAAGTCCTAAAAGAAAAATCAAAGGACTTAGAAAAATATAGACCCAAAAAAGAAAAAGAGATAAAATAAGACCTGAAAGTGAGCAAGTCAAAATGCCACTACTTTTAATTTTCTTGCAAGAATAATGATTATGTGCAGAGTGTCAATAAATGTCATAATCCATGATCAGTTAAACAATTTAATATTAACTTTTCATGCTTTCAATTTCATGTTTTAGATAGAGAATAAAGATTTGTCAGACAGTTTAAACCTGACAAATTAGTAGATAGGTAGAGAATAATGAGGAGCTCAACAGTTTAATCTGAGCCCTCAGAAGAAATAAGGTAGATTTATACATTTTTATGCTTTGAAAGAAAAATGTTTTAAGGTTGCAAGCCTAAATGCACTTATAAATATGAAGAAAAAATGTTAGAAATAAATATGGGTAGGTAGAAAGCAATTGAAAAATCATGGAATAAAGCATCATTGGGTAAAATCACTAATTTCTCCTCCTTTACAAGTATTCAATGTTCTAAACTATCAATCAAAAATGCTCAAAGCATTTCTTTGACTTTTGTTGGGACTAGACCCAAGGCTGGATGACTGGTTAGATAAAAATATTGAATTCTTACTTTAAATCCACATTCATTAGCATTTAAACTGTTGTGTAACCAGCTTCAAAAATAGAAGAAAAGAGATATCAACACCTTAGAAATAAGCCACTTCGAGGGGGAAACCTCCAATACATTACATAAATGCACAATTCTTGGATGATACAATTTACAAAACCTCCTTTCTATATATAGGAGTCCATGGGGCCATAATGTAATCCTAATGGGCCACAATGTAATCCTAGCCGACCTAACAATAATAATTTAAGGGCACAATAATAACAAAATGGGGGTTACAAGGGTACAATAATAAAAATAAGGGGGGCTACACTAACATAATAAGGGACTACACTATTAATATAGGGACTTAAGATGCCCCTCTCCTTCAAACAAGTGTTTTCCTCAACGCTTGATTATTTCTTGATGCTTCTGTATAAAATTCTCATCCTCCCATGTGGAATCTTCTACAAGAAAGTTCTTCCACTTGCTGAGATACTATGAAATTGATTGTACTTGTCTAGTTCTTTTTTTTGTGACTGCTTCAGAACTTCTTTCGATGTGATGTTGATATTCCTGTTGTTTCATTAGATTCTGCACCAAAGTTAGGTTATCCTTTGAGAGTTGGAGAACTTGTTGTTGATGCTCGATGTTATCTTCCACTAATTTATCATCCATATTAGCTATTGTTTTATCCTTCAAACCATCCAACTTAGCCTCCATTTCTTCTTTCAAACCATCTATGTCAACTTCGGTTGCTCTTCGTAAGATCGAAATTTGTTGCACTTGGTACCGTAATTTTGATATCTCATACTGCAATTCTGCCACTTCATGCATCATAGTATAGATTTCTGAGGGATTAATGGGTGTTGAATTCTTTTTAGGAGGCATTTAAGAACAAAATACTGAAATATATGCTCAATAGGCCCTTGGAATCACTTCAAACTGATTTTTCAAACAAGATTTATGCAATTCGGGAAAAACAATACACACCTTTTACTTGCTTTGAGGAGCTCGATATTGAAATTGAATTATCTCTGTAATTGAAAATATTCAATATCTGAAATTTAGCCCTATAGTAGCCCTCTAAAGTTTCTTTCAAATGCCACAGGTCTGACCTGATTTGGATTCTCCAAGACAAAGTTGTGTCCAATCTCCCACAATGACCTAATTATGGACTGGTTCAGTAGAGCGAACTTGTACGACTTTCCACGTGTCATTGTTTCATCCTTTGTCTCTGAAATTGATAGCCAAGAAACTAAAATCTGTTTGATTGCGACCGTGTTTTACGGCACTCCAGTCTGATGCCCAGAGAGAGAGTTATTGAACTTTTCCCACGATCACCTCTTTGAGATGAAATTCAGGAACCTGAAAAAGCACTACCTTCCACAGATAATATCTCCAAAAATATTGCAAACCAAGCTCTGAAAGTTTTTGGAACTCTCTCAGATTTAGTTTATTTTTGATATGAATTTCAGACTAACCTTCGTAGAAAAAGTTATAGCTAAATCACGTTGACCCGTTTAGGAGCCTGGTGCAGACCTCAACTTACATGATATCTCCGAAAATATTGCGAACCAAACTCTGAAATTTTAGACACTTATTAGATTTACACGCACCATAACAATTTCAGCTTCTGAAACTTCGTAGAAAAAAAGTTATAGCGAAAATTCCACGATGACCTGTTTGGAGCAGCTAAACCCTAGAATCCAAAGCTCTGATACCAAATGTTGTGTAACCAGCTCCAAAAAGAGAAGAAAAGAGATATCAACGCCTTAGAAATAAGCCACTTCGAGGGGGCAACCTCCAATACATTACATAAATGAACAATTCTTGGATGATACAATTTACAAAAACTCCTTTCTATATATAGGAGTCCATGGGGCCATAATGTAACCCTAGTGGGCCACAATGTAATCCTAGCCGACCTAACAATAATAATTTAAGGGCACAATAATAACAAAATGGGGGTTACAAGGGTACAATAATAAAAATAAGGGGGGCTACACTAACATAATAAGGGACTACACTATTAATATAGGGACTTAACATAAACCTTCATCAATAAATCATAATCCCTTTTACCTAAGTAAAACCCATTTTCCACTTAGTTCAAATAAAATCCTAAATAATTAAATTCACTCCCTTTCAAAATCATTCATAAAATCCTCAAAATGCATTTATCCTAAGTATAAGTGAAATAATATTAAAAGGCAAAAATGCTTTATTTTGTCTATGATTTACACTTTACTTAGAGATTAACATGCGTTTTGTTTCCATTTCACTACCCTTTTTCATATTAACACCTAACTTATTGTATTAAATCCCTAACTACACCTACCCATATGTTATTAATTCCCTTATATTTAAAATAACCCCCTTAACCCATTATTTTAAAGTTTAGACCAAAGTTTTATAACCCATTTGCGCAAATATAAAAACCCCGCCGAATTTTCCTTCTGGTCTAAACATATCTATATGCGAATATCCCTCCCCTATAGTTTTAAACAAATATTCAATGTTGAAAAACTATATAATATATAATACCACGCCCACATGTATAATTAAAACATTTGCAATTGTTTTAATTAACGCATAAAACATTACCCCCTGCCTATTTTCATAATGCCTGAACTTTAAATTTTATTAAAAACACATTGCAATAAAGTTTAAAGTCATATCACATCACATATGAAAACACCCTGGCCCCACTCTTATTACAATGCATCTCACCAATTAATCTGAACCATTTGTCTTTAACCCAGAGATCCGACGGTGAGAACACGATATCGTGTAGAAAAGTTGCGCGATCACCCCCACTCCATTTCTGCGGGAAATGAGCAGTATTATAAATTCCTCTCTCCTCCACGTGGTTGATTCCTATTGGATCGCGTGGGTTAAGCTCGATACCACTTACCGCAAAAAAAATGCACGATAGCCATTTATGGTTTTGATCCTCCAATTCCGAAATGACCATTCCCGCCCGATGCGACCAGCATTCAATGCAAAGTAATGTAACCCGAAATGCATATTAAACCTTCAAAATAAAATTCATTCCTTTCTCTTCTGCATTAACCTATTTCTCGCGCCTCCCTGACTGTAATAACATCCTTTTTTCGCCATTTTATGCCCGAAGAACCTGCAAGATTTACCCTGTGACATTTGAAGACCGCCGAGGAGCTGTACTTTTCTCTAGAAAATCTACAGAAGTTGTATTTCATTGAAAACCTCAGAAACATTTTCCGAAGCCCAATACATGAATACAATAGGTATTTTTATGAAATTTGAGCCTGCAAGTATTTTTTAAAGCCTTTTAAAAGAACAAACTCGCATTCAAAGCTTAAGAATCCATTAAAAGAAGCTGTCAAAAAGCACCAAAAACAGGCCAGACCCTAGAAAATGTTTTCCAAAAACCATGTTTCTCTACTACGCACAATTTTTGAAGAAATTTGTGAGTTTTTCACACTTTGATGAACTATTTCAAACTTTAAATAAAACCGGAAACCCTCTGCAGGTATCCTAAGCCTTTGTGACCCTTTTCAAAATAATGTTTAGCACAATTTTCCATTAAAATACTCAAGAAACCCTTGTTTCTTGTTTTAAACCAGTCAAAAGCCTATAAAACTCTTTCACAGACTTAATTGGGAAAGAAATCCCAAAGAAAAAGCTATACTTTGCCAAATTTGTCCAAGAAATCCTCTGCTAAAACAAATTACTTCTGTAAATTGTCTAAACATGTAGAACTAGCCCAAAATGCCTAAAAAGCATAGCTCTAGCAAGCATGAAGCTTCCAAAGTGCCTAAACCAACCCCTGCCATGACTACAAATACTGCTATTGTTGTCAATCCTTTGCAACCCCCGGTCATAGACATTGAACATATCCCATTAGCTGATACTGATTACAAGATTACAGATCCCATTGTTGAATTTAACCTGCTAGATATCCATAACTGGTGCTATGAAAATTCATTAGATAATGAAGAAGAGGTCCATATTTTGGAATCTCATTTTTCCCAAATATGTTGTCCCATTAACTCACCCATGTCAATAATTCATTAGATTGTGTCAGCAATATTATGTGCCTGAACAAAGAGCCATTGTAAATGCCAAAAAAGAAGTGCTTTTTACCATTACTACAGAATCAATTAACCAGATGTTACAGCTTTAGACTGACCCCAAAGAATTCCCTTTGTCTATAGAGGCCCTCACCAAGCTATATATTGGCCTAGGTTTTCCCAAGAGATTCATGATTTTTCAGACATTCATGCCTTTGCATGTAGAAATTACTAAGCTAAATCCCCCATATTCTATTGCTAAATTCCCTGAAGGTTCAAAACATGTGATTTCGATGCTTTCCTTCATCCTTGGATATTTTACTGATGACCACACAGATGAGTCCATATTGGGGTTCTTATCCACCTTTTCTGCAGGTCAACCACCATCAGTAATCTTTGATTATGCTGGTTTCATTGCAGATAATATTCATTATCAATTGAATAATTTTCAAATTGAGGGAGTGTTCAGATATACTTCCTTCATGTTCCATATTTTTATACTTTCAATCAGATAATTTTCTAGTTACTCTCCAAAAACTTGACATAGAGGGAAATCCTCTATCTGTCATTTTCTGGACAAACTTGCTTAGGAAAGAATGTACAGATTTCACATATTCAGAATTTTCAGAGTTATTTTTACATCCAGTGATCACAATGTTGACCAAAATAGAGCAGCCAAGAATAAATGAAGAAATTAAAAATATATTGCATTTGTCAAATCAGAGTAAGGTTGGTGACTGGTATTTGTATGAAAAATATACTGAGATCAGAGTCTTTGGGTCAAACTTGTTACCTTAAAAGTTACCCAAACATCCTTCAATGAGGATCTTTGCCTTAGAGTATATCAAGTAGATCCTAAACTCTAATTCCATAAATTTCATGGCAGCTAAGAAGAAAACTCAATTCAAACTAAAAAATTAGATAGGGCCATTCATATGCAATCATAGGGATGCAGAGAAAGAAGCATCAAATCAGTTATTGGAATTCAAAATGGAAGAAAGTTTTCCTTGGAATTATGATCCACAAGGGATCTTAAGTAAGCTAAGGGTTAAATGCAAGTTAACACCCTTCATCCATGAAGAAAAACCAGAAATAGAAAAGTTTTCAAATAAGATTGAATGGACTGAAAACAATTTAACAAATGTAGTGAACAAAGGTAATACTAGTCATAGTTTAGAGACTGCAAATCAGCCATAAAAGTCCATTAAAAGAGTAAGGGAAGAAGGAATCTATGTGGCAGAAACTACAACTGAAATCAAGTTCAAACTCAGCTATAACAAAAGGCCCAAATTAGATTCAGTAGGTAAAGGAAAAAGTGACAATTGATGTGGAAGAAACAAAGCTTTTAAATACCAATACAGATTTGCTAGAGACAAATGTTGCTACTGTGATTATCAATGAGCCAGTCACTAATAATTAAAATGAATAACAGGTTAATAATGAAGATACACAGTTGATGGAAATACAACAAAGCATGGAAGCCTCTTCCTCACAAGCAGCTGAGGAAAAGGATTTGGATATCAAAGAAAAATATAAGTAGATTAAACTGAAGAATGAAGAGATAAAAAATAATATTTATTCTCAATATCTCAAACAGACTCCAAGTGTGCAAAATAAGCTCCTTTCTGCATTTTATTATTCAAATCAAAAGCTAATCATGTTAGTGTTGAAGCCCACAGTCAAATCTCCTAAGACAGTGGTAGATTATAAGAAAATTGATTAGGAAGTTCATACAAATAAGATCCATGCTCTTGATCAAATTGATTTCCACAGACAGACCTCAGAAATGTTATATTATACTATCACAAATAAAGCCATGAGTGCTCAGAAGCTCCAAAACACCATCTCCAACATGCAAGATCAGATGAAGTTGGACAAAGCCTCATTGTATGCCAAGGATTTAAGAATAAAAGCCTTAGAAGAACTAGTTTTGCAGGTAGGATATGACCCTACTAATATCAAAGCAGCAGAATTATTGGTGAAGAGTAAAAATGATGATACAACATCTTTGAGGAAACAACTCAAACTTCCTCAAAGTGAACATCCTCAAACAAAATAAATCATACAGGAACAGAGTGAAAAATATGACATGATGAATTTAATTCTTCAGTTGACAGCCCAGGTTAAGAAGATGGAAATACAAATGGAAAAACCTGTCTAGGAGAAGGAATTAGTGTAAGAACCAGAGATTCCTACAGTTATTCCTATAATTACTACAATAGTGCCTTCAAATTTAGCTGAAAATTTGGCACCCAAAGAACTACTGGCTACTGTAGTGCCAGTAACTTCTTCCACAACCTCAGCTATTGAATCATCTACAGAAGCAATTCAACATACAGATGAAGCAAGAAAAATAGTGAAAGAAATGGAAGAAATGTCTTTAAAAGAAAAATGAGATTAATAGGTTGAAATTATGGTAGAAAATCTTGAGAAGTCAAATAAATTGGCACAGATTAATGCAAAGACACATGAACAAAATGCCATCAGACTGAATGAAGAGTTGAAGGAATTATTGAAGGAATTGACATTAAAGGAGCAAATATCATACATCAAAAATCACCTTTGGAACAATGTCATTGAAGCCATCCATGATGTGTGGCCTTCAATTTAGGTGATTTTTGAGCAAAGAGAGTTATTACTAAAGGTACAAACAAAAATTCAAAAGACTCAAACTGAACTGGCTGAAAAACCAGAGCAAGCTTTAAGGCTAATCACCTTCCTTAACAGCAAAAACAAACAAGAGTTAGAAGAACTCAATATTACAGACAGAACTGAAACTATCCTAGAAATTATGAAATTTACCACAAAGAAGAATTTGATGAGGCAACTAGAAGAAAAATGTGAGAGTATGAATACTACCATAACCAGGTTTATGGTTAAGTTTACAAATTTGAGGAAAAAAGGATTGCCTGATATTATGGTCATTAATGATAAACTGATGCCTCAAAATGAATATGATAAGAATATTATAGTGTTTGCAAAAGAATAGGTAAATAAACCATCAGGTCAAGGCATTCCAATTGGAAAAGTGTTACTCAAGAGTTTTCAAGACCTATTCTACTTGCAACATGAGATAAAACACTTGTTTGTCATCAAGCCAACCTTTGCTAGATATACTGAAGCTGATGAAAACTTTAGGAAATTAAAGAAAATACAAATTCCTAAAAATGAGGATTGGCAAGCACTCACAGATTTATTATGAAGGATAAAAGACAGACATATGAAAGTACAAAGAAAATTGTTTTCTAATTTACTGTCAAAACAGATTTTTTTTACAACAGTAAACAATTTTTAATTATGGTTAAAGAGTATCAGAGTTTAGAGAGTATCAGTGAATAAAGAGAATCATAGAAAGAGTATCACACAAGGCAGATCAAATTCCAAAAAATATCTAAGAGCCATCAAGGAGGACACCAAGGCAGCCAACTACATCTTATCCTCAAAACGATTTCTATTTCTTTTGGATAAATAGGACAACTTGTTGATTTGTTAAGAAACTGCCTCTATTATTGTTGTAAAGATATTTTATTTTCGTAAGATATTCCTGGAAGTCTTCTAGGATATTTTGTAAAAAAATTATGTATAAATACTTCATCTTTAGAAGTATTTTGTGTGGAATAAAATTGTTGGGATTGTTATAGTCATTTCTTCTTGGACTTGAAAGCTTTTTGTGTGTCAAAATTTGAGAGCAGGCTGGATCAAACCAATTGGCATCATACTTCAGGATTCTTGTGATGAGCTATTTGGAGTGAAGTATTTCCTTACTTTTCATTGTTATCTTTCTTTGTTACATGCATCCATCTATGTCTTTTCTAAATCTGAATGAATAACTAGGAGTATTACTACAGGATTTGTTAAGAGCACCATGTTTTTAACTAGTTATTAGTTATATGTTTTCCTCTGATTACCAGTGTAGGGAACCCTTAATTTCTACCTCTCTCGTTTGACCTCTTCCTACTACTTCCTTTTCTGGATCAAAGGATTCTTAAGTGCCCTTTATCATGATCATATCACCCCATAAAAACAACTTTCCAAGATCATTAAGGGTTATCTATCTTGCCCTAAAAACATTTGACCTTTTGGCCTTGATCCCAGTTCTATTTACTTGATTTTGACTCCTTAGCCCAATGGAAAAATAGATTTTCCATTATCCTTTATTTCAAGTGATATTTCCCACAAAATCTACCAAAACAAAACCAAAGCCGCACATTCATAAATAGCCTAATATTTACAAATTGAAACCAAGTTAAATTTTAAAGAGAGAGCCCTCTATGAACCCTAGGAAGGCTAGATCTTAGAGTTTGAAGTTGGTTTGTGGTTACCTCTAGTATTCTTTGAATAAAAACCAAAATCTCACAACTTTAGAATTACTAGAGTGATAACAGGCTAAAGAGTATTTATCCCCTACAATGTTGTTTCAGCCTAGATCTGTGTTATTTTAGGGAGGAGTTGTAGGGGCAGTTGCAGTGGCTGTTTTGGGAGGTGATATCTTCAGTGGAGGAGCCATTCTTTCATCCAAAGGATCTATTGGAGAAGATCTGTAAGTTTCTACATCATCTTCAGCCATATCTTGTCATTTCTATTGTTGCAGCATATCTTCAGCCCCAGGGTTGCAGCTTACATTGGCACATTGTGTGCATTTTCTGGAAACCCTCTTGGGTTGTCTCGGAAAGCTGATCTAGTGCCCAGATCTATATGTCTAGACTCTATTGGGGCCTATATTAGTATTTTTCTGTCATTGTATCATCTCTAGATGTAGTTATTCTTAATATGACTGTGATTTAGTTTCTCTCCGACATTTTGTATTGTAACAACAACTCATATTTGGGAGTGATTGCTTATGGGAGGCTTGTTTCCTCACTATATATGATTTATGCATCACTATTTTGTATTTATTTTCTACTCTAATACATAATTTTATGACTCCATATTGGTCTCATGGTATCATGTGTTAAATATTTGTTGCTACTTTCATTTTATGCACTATATTCCTGCTTTTCCCATTTGAGAATATTACAGTGGTATCAGAGCATAATCTTGGCGCAGCCTATGCATTCAACCAATATGTCACCAGAAGGAGAAGCTTCTCATAAGAAGAGGAGATGTATCGAAGAAACAAAGACAAGATTCCATTACTTGGAGGAAGGGAGGAAGAGGGGCTCTCAAATATTCTTCTTCAAACTATGCAAAGCATTAAGGGAGATATCAAGAAGATGAAGGGAGATGTATAGGAAATCTCCAAGGGGGTTTGAATATGAAGCAAGCCCTAGATTTTTTCATGATGGGTGTGAGCATGCAACCACACATTATGATCCATAGCACAGTATTATGCCCGTATTTACTGCAAGAGAGATGGAAGAAGAAGATGCACCAAAGGAGGTGACTTTGAGTGACTATCTTCAGGAGTATGAATTTCAATCTTTGATATTCAAGGAGCACCTGAAATTCCAAGGGTTTTGCCAACTAAAGGAGGAAAGAAGACCCAACAATCACAATAGAAGTAGAAGAGGTAGACTCTTTCTGCCAAATTTTGATGGGCCCTCCACATGCATAGCCAAGGATTGGATAGATCAGCTAGACTCATATTTGCATCTACATCAAGTTTCAGAAAGGGAAGCCCTTAGGTTAGCAATGCTGCATCTTGAAGGTAAGGCTCATACTTGGTGGTTTTATGAATCTTATTCATTTAATCATTCAAATATAGCTACTTATGCATGATTCACTAAGACATTAGTGAAGATATTTGATGTAAAACAATCTGAAACATCTCTGATTGCAAAACATAAACATTCAAAACTTTTGCATGAGTTGGAAAGATCCATTGCACCAACTCCACTTCAGATTTCTATTAAGGGGGATAAAAAATTGTATGATACCTTGCCAAGGGCAAGATCCCCATTGCATGAAGAGCTTTCTTCTCAAAAGTAAGACATGAATATTCCTCCTTCAAGGGAAGACCAAGATCTAGGGTCTCCCATTGTTGATGAGGTACTTTCAACTATTGATGAGGAGGAAGAGCAGAAAGGAAGTAATAGCGTTGTCACTTTAGAAGAAGAACAATCACCACATGGGGATGGGTTTGAAGCTATTGCCTCAAGTGGAGGATCTTTTGCATCTTTGCAAAAGGATCCTAAGGAGCATCATGTG
This sequence comes from Pinus albicaulis, assembly GCA_034641835.2. Classification (NCBI taxonomy): domain Eukaryota; kingdom Viridiplantae; phylum Streptophyta; class Pinopsida; order Pinales; family Pinaceae; genus Pinus; species Pinus albicaulis. The sequence continues at coordinate 1,451,199,508 of CM076572.1, read as the reverse complement.
ACATTAGTGATGGGCAGTAACACCTTGATCAAAGGAGGAGGAGAAAAGGTGGATCAACATCAAAGGATGGGGAGCATGCACCCTTGTTTAGTTCAAGGGGCTTATATACAGAATAAGGAGACTAGTTTATGCAGTAAAGGGAGGGACAAATCAGTCCATTCATCTATACATTCTACTTCAGACTTTGATGTCTCTTTACATGGATGCATTCCACCAGGGAGACCCCCTGATTAGAAGATGAATAAAGAGTTCTCCCAACATGGAGCAAAATTGATATATTTGGCTAGGGAAAGAGCCTTGGGAGGAGCTATCATAGCGTAGAGAATTTTTTATGGGTTCAAAGGAGGGGTGAATAATTTTCTGATATGGACATTACTATCTCCCACTCAGCTATTTGCACTAAAAAATGATTCAGAAATATATGATGACATGAGCATGGTGTCAAAGGGCTATTCCATAGCCTTCGAGCAACAAATGATACTTCCACACATGAGGAATATTTATGAATATGACAAGAGGTTATTAACACTCTTGCATGCATTGGAAAAACTATGGAAGTTTTGGAGGAGAGATACCTTTCAAGAGGAGGTTGACTTTTATGTACTCCAATCTTGTCTTGGGAAAGATCAGCTGCAAGAGAGGCAGAAAAAGTGGGGTAACATTACTCTAACATGTGGCTTTGGCATTGAGTATGCCAAAGAGGAGAGTTATGATGTGACAGATACTTCATTTCATATTTCTACAACAATGTCATTTCTGGGAAGCCTAGATCCATATTGGGAGTCCCAACTATTGGTAGAATATTCCAAGAACCTCTTCACATGTAATTTTCTTGATGGGAAAGTGATATATGGGAGGTATAGAGTGGTTTATGGAGTCATTTATTTTCATGTTTAGATCTACTTGAATAGAGACTCAAATCTCAAGGATAAACTACTACATGCAGCCTATGAGATCTTGATTTCCAATCCCGCTAGCTTCATTAGAACATACCGTATTATCTTGGAGGGATTCATGTGGGAAGACTTAAAAGAGGAGATGCAATATCATATGAGGAAGTGCATAGATTGTTTGGAGAGTGAGGAGAAAAATAACTCTTGGGAAGAGTTATCATCACTACCTCACTCATTGGGTATGAGAGGGAGCTCATACATGAGCTACCTCACTAATTTAAACCAAGTGTATGGTAAGGATTATATTAATGGGCATCATGATATATTTACTATATAATTTCATTTTATTACCACTCGTGTGTAGGGAATTTCTTCGAGAGGGGGCACTATTTCTTATTGGCTTCATGGGCTACTTGGGGCCATGGGAAATGATGATGTTGACCATTCCCTAGAAGATTTGGGGATATGATGTATTCTTCCTAGTTTGCTTCATTGACACCAGACTTCATACACCTTCTCCAAGCATGCAAGAAGAATGGGGTAGCAAACAAGTGGTGGGGAAAACACTTGTTATATCATATTCTATGGCAGTTAGGAGAAAAACTGCGCTGGTTGCACATGAGAGACCATTGTCCTTCTCCTTTAATACACATGGTAGCGAGCATGACTCTGATTGTGATTCCATATGTTGATGATGTTCTTATCCTTGTTGGGAACATGATTGGAGGGGAGGCACATTGTTTGGATGTGTCCATGGGCAACAAAATTTTCCACACCTTTTATGCTTCATGCTTCAAAGAGAGCATGGGAGATGGTATGGCCACTACAATAGATCACTTGTTTCTTTATGAGGTGGGCCATAATATTATTTGGAGCACTTGGGATATGCCTCTCATGAACATTTGGGAAGAAATTTTCTATGAATCACCATGCTGGAAGGTGATTCATTTCATTTGGATGATAGCATGGAGATGGGAGTCTCTCATTGAGAATGAGATCCCCTATGCTTATCATCACTCCTACCTTAAAGAGGCCATTGGACAACAAGAAGGTTTCCATATAGACCTTCCATTTTCTCACGATGAGAGCCATTTGGTTTATCCACCAAAGGCCAACTTGCACATTTGGGAGGAACCATTGAGAGACATAATTATTGTAGAAAATCTGAAGCAATGGTGGGGAATATTTATGAGGAGGGCACAAGAGGAGGGGAGTAATTTTGCTCCACCTTTACAGTTGCTTGAAGACAAGCAGCATTTTGGAGGGGAGGACTGTAATATTCCTAAAATTTATCTTTTAGCTAAATGGAATATTATGGATTATTTTGTCCCTAGGTGGGTGAATAAATGGGTAGGGAGGCCCATAAATCTCCTTAGCAACAATAAAAACACTTCAAGTGTGAAAGGAGACCTTCTAAGTAGCTAAATAAAGCACCTTTGAGTATGAACAAGGGTGGGATCATGTTGAATAGGTCAACTTTGAACAAATCAACAACGTTGTTATGCAGGAGTGGACATTAAATGAGGAATAATGCAGTTTTGGAGGGAGATTGATTGCATGGAGGAAGTGACCTAATTGAGTGGGGCCATGGCTAAGGAAGCTAATAACTTATATAAGGAAGCATATGGCAGCCATATTCATTATGTTTGGGATTATTATTTTGTATGTGGTTTGTCTAGACTTCTTGCATTCTTCAGTTGTTTAGTTGAGATTGTTGTGATGTTTAGTGCCGGGTGTTCCCGAGTGAGAATCCCACCTCTTTTCTTGAGAGGCCTCTTGGAGGATTATTGCACTTCATTTCCACACACAGGCTTAGGGCCAAGCTTCAACTTTATTCATCAGCACTGTTTCTGCAGAATATTGTGCTGTGTTGCAAGGTGCAGCAGTGTAGGATCATTTTGGGTGTCTTCAGAGCTAATTTTGCAACGGAGGAAGGTTTCCATCCATTGTAAGGCCTGTAAAGGATCCCCTTGAGCTTTATTGACACATTTAGCAGTAGGATAAAGAGTAATTATCCCCTACAACACAGTTTCAGCCTAGATCTGCGTTATTTTAGGGAGGAGTTGTAGGGGTAGTTGATGTCGTTGTTTTGGGAGGTGATTTCTTCAGTGGAGGAGCCATTCTTTCATCCAGAGGATCTATTGGAGAAGAGTTGTAGGTTTCTACATCAAATTCAGCCATATATTCTCATTTCTGTTGTTGCAGCATATCTTCAGCCCTAGGGCTGCAGCTTACATTGGCACATTGTGTGCATTTTCCGGAAACCCTCTTGAGTTGTCTTGGAAAGTTTATCTAGTGCCCAGATTTGTATGTCTAGACTCTATTGGGGCCTGTATCAGTATTTTTCTATCCTTGTATCATGTCTAGTAGTATTTATGCTTAATATGACTGCGCTATAGTTTCTCTCTGGCATTTGTATTGTAACAGTAGCTCATATTTGGGAGTGATTTCTTATGGGAGGCTTGTTTCCTCATTGTATATGATTTATGCCTCACTATTTTGTATTGATTTTCTATTCTAATACATAATGTTATGACTCCATATTGGTCTCATGGTCTCATGTGTTAAATATTTTATGTTGCTTTCATTTTATGCACTATATTCCTGCTTTTCCCATTTGAGAATATTACATAGTCGCGATAGGCTAAGGTATTCATTTTTCGTAAATAATCTATCCCAGCCCGAAAAAGGGGTAAACGTATACCGAGTAGATATCATTTCACAGCCATTTAACGACTTCAAAACGACAAGAGTCTCGACAATATTTTCAATTTTCGAGAGTTGGAAAAGAGCTGAAAGATGACTCCAATAATGACTTTTTCGTGGTTTTACCGAGTCCGAAAAAGTATAAAATACAACTCGTTACTTCATCGTCGTCATGTTGAGGACCTGTTGTTGCACAAGAGACACACGTAAAACCCATTTTTCAAAATAACATAGAGAAATAATCTAAAAATAGATTTAAAACCTAAATAGGGTTCTGTTGTGACCAGCAACAACTCCCCTTTTTTATTTAATATTAGAATAATACTAAATAAATGGGGACCCTTAGTTAAAAAATCCAAAAAATCAACTAGGATTTGTTTTCCTTTTCTAATAAAACTTTCTATCATAAACTTAGAGAAATCCCTTAGAAGAACATTAAGAAACACTTAAGTTTATGATAGATTACAATAAAATTGTTCTTTAAACAAAATAGCGCATCCATCGCAAAATGGTATATATCTTTTTTAAAACTAAAAATGTGATTTTGCGCTTTTGCGATAATGCGATCCCAAAAAGCCTATACAATAAACATATTGGTCGCAGATCGCATAGCGCAGAAAACAGAAAATTTAAATGAATATCTTTTGCGCTGTTTGCAATTTCACGCTTTTGCGAGATTTGCGATGTGCGCTTTTGCACTATTATGCAAGTTGCGCTTTTGCGCTATTTTACATAACTGCGATGGTTTCATTTTGCGATATTGCGATATTGTGATATTGCGCAGCAAATCGCAGATCACAATGTCGCAGATTCATAAAGGCGCGTTGTCCAAAGGCAATCTTCCCATATATCAAATCTGTTATGTGCTTTAATGATTAGATTAAATGATTGGATTGACAATTAATGGTAAATGAGATTTTGTTTTGATTGAAAGTCGTTTCACGATTAAAATAATATATTTCATCCACCTTCACATTTAAAACAGTCTCATCACCTTTCTCATGCCATTACTCTCATTTAACTCGTAAAATGCAGGCACGAAGGAGCAAACGTCTATACAAAGCTTTCACTAAACACTATGGGTAAGAAGGAGAAGAGCTCGAATTCTGAAAACAGAGAAATGGCTTCACTATATGCAGACACTGCTTGTAATAAGGATGCCGGTATATCCACTTGGGAAGGAATGTATAATCTGTTAGAAGAAGAAAATCCTGTGGTAATGAAAGTTGTAGCTATAGCAGGTTCTAGTAATACATCTGAAGCAACCCTCAAAGAACTGGCTTGTTCATTTCTCCATAGGATAGCGGCAAGGCCAAGGATTCTCCCGTATACGAACATGGTGAAATGGGTGCTGGACAGCACCGATATTTCAGACAGGCAATTGAGAACTCCAGCTCAAGAACTAATCGGGTCGTTCACCACAGAAGATTTGAGGTAGATGTATAAGTTTCCAGAACCTCAAGCGACTTATAATAAGCAATTCATGGAAGATTTCACCAGAGAGCATGCAAATTTGGCAGAATGCACAAAGGAATGGACCAAAATAAGTGAACCATTGAAGAAAAACAAACAAGGTATGTACAACACGGGTTCACTTACCTCTCCTTATTGTTTCACTGCTACCATGTTATGCAGGCTTTTTGGAAAGCCTGACATAAATAGGATTTTTCCTGAATGGCTTCCTTTGTTTAATGCGACCGTTAATTCTACAATTGTAGACTGGGCCAAAATCCTATCTGATAATTTGACCACTGCTATTTTTCACTACCAGTCCAAACGAAATGTTTCTTAGCGGGTTTATCTGCCTTTTTATTTATCTGCTTATGTCATGGACGCTATCTATTATGTCTCTAAATTCCCTGTGATGGGTTGGCAATGGACTATCCATGATCCTTTGCCTATTCATGTGTACCATAAAGAACTATGGGAGTCTAAGTTTGTCCCCCATTTTTACCAAATTGGTCATGGAATAATGCTGCCATTGTACAGAACATTGCATAATAAGGACGCCCCAAGGTTATCCCCAGAAACAGAGGTTGATATTCTCCCCGTCGCAAGATGGTTTGGAGAAGAATTGTTCACTTATATTAGGGTTTTTGGAAGTTATGCTTCCCCCCATGTTTTACCCCTATATGTTCCAGATAGACTTGTAGCTCGGGAAATTGCTTATCAGACCTGTGGCCAAGGAGGTATAACAAAATATTTAAAAGAGAAGAAAAAAGGCATTTGGCCACAATTTCCCGTAAAATGTGGAACATTTTCACTGTTCAATATTGGTCATGCATTCCAAGAGATAGGCAACATTACATGCCTACAACTATTCAAATTTTCGAAAAGGTTATTCGACCCAAATGATATTGTTAAGAATTTTACCAATGCAATCAGAGTAAGAGAATTTTCCGGGGAACAAGATCTTTTTGATGATATGTTCCAAGCAAGAAATTCATTTAAAGAAGTTTTGAATTCAGCTCAAATGCAGTTATCACGAGAGGAATTCCAGGAATTCAAACTTTACAGAGAAAGAAGACTAACTCCTATTCCTTTGGAAAATCTACGCTTAGAGCCCGCAAGGGAGCAAACTCCTAGTGTTAGTCTTAACGACAGTTCAAGTACAGATAAATCTAAATCAAAATCTGACAGAGATTCTGAACATTCCAATAAGTCTAATGAAAAGGAAGATAAAATGGAAGAATCCATTAAAGATTCTGCACAATCAAAAGAACTTACTCAACAACAAATTTTGACTTCTCAACAGACAAATCCTCCTCCAACCAATGTACAGCAACAGCCAGTCATTATTGAATTAGACAAATAATGGGAAACCTTCAACCAATTGATTAATGTAGAAGGACAGAATGTACAGACCCCTGTCCAGACAACCAAAGTTTTGAACACAGGAACAAGCAGCACAGTCACAGTGACAGAGCACATACCAATCACACCATCCTCTGAAATTGTACTTAATGTAGAGGACATTCCTCCTCTAGATGTATTCTACAACCCTAAATACAAAGCAGTAGTCAAGAGACAGAGAAAAAAGAGAAATTTAGAAGGTCCAATTGCTACTGAAGCAGAACAAGTAGATGTTTTGTGGAAGGATCCTGCCACAGAACCTACTCATAATCTCACTAAGTTATCTCAAATGACAAGAGCTTATGCTTCTGCAACAATTGACAAAGCATTTGAGATACAACTTTTGTTGAATGAAAAAGAAGAACAGATAAAAGTTCTACAACAGCAATTGCAACAGGTACAAGCCAATAATAAAGCACAATTGAAACTTGAAGAGTTACAACAACAACTTCAAGAAATGCAAATAGGACATCAAAAAATCTTGGCCGATAAAGACAAACAAATACAGATTATCCAAGATCAGCATAAAGATGATCCTAAGCTTCCAGAATTCATTTCAGAAACTCTCTCTTTAAACAATCAACTACTGCAACAAGAGGAGGTTTTATGCCAAAAAATCTTGCAATGCAATTCTTTTTGCCAAGAGAGTGATAAAATCACAAATCATGTCGTAGATTTACGAAATGATTATTATTTGATTAATGAAAAGATCAATGATTATCTGGCATGGCAAAATATAGAGGAAGGCAGAAAAGCTGGTGCACCCATTGTTAATGAAAACCATAAAGAAATCATGTTCAATAACTGGGATGCACAAATCAGAAAGGCAGAAAAGGTAGCAGAGGAGGCGGCTACATCGGAAAACATTCTTACTGATTGTGTAAATGACAATTTACACAAAGCTAATTTTATTCTAGAAAATGTTCTAGGATATCTCCCACAGGCACATCAACTGCAAACATAATGGAGGCAAAAGGCAGAAGAAAGAGAAAAATCAATTCAAGGGCTGACAAGATTAAATTGGGACTCATACTGGGCATACTTGGTGAAGCCACATAGTCAACAGAGTGGGCTTAATTGTATCATCAATGCTACAGAGAAGATTGCGCCTACACTTGCCGACTCTGTCCTTTTAGGGCAGTTGAATTCTGAAGTCAGTCAATCGCATCTTCTCAAAACTATGCTAGATGCCTGCAAGTTTAAATATCAAGTTCATAGATAGTTAGATTTAGTTTTAATTTTACTGTATTTTAGCCTAGGAAAAGGACGGTCATTGAACCGAATCCTTAATTTTTGTAATAAGACTATTTTTAGATTTAGCTAAGTAGTATTTAAACCCTTCTCATGCATTTAGAGAAGGGTCTTGGATCTTAATATTTTTGACTTGGAGATTGTATTTTTGTACTTCATTGTCTTATATATTTTTAAAAAGGATCACATCTGGTGATTTTTATGCGGAATTATCTTTGAAGTGTTGCATTTCTGTACCTTGGAATTTGATTTTGCATCAGAGTTATTGGATTAGAGTATCACATTTCATTTGAAAGTCTTCAAGATGAATGAGGTATTTCTATCTGTTCACTGTTGATTTTTTTTGTCTTATGATATTCGCTTTAAAATTTGTTATCATTTATATATATTTGTTTTCACAACGCTTCTTTATATATCATTTCTGAGTATAATTGAAATGTTATCTTTCATAAGTATATATAGATGGTATACAATGATGAATGCAATATGTTAATACAACTCTGTTTAATTTCTTAAACAGAGTTATCTTTATTTGTTTCAGCACATTTCAATTTAAATAATAATACATTTTCATGGTTATTGTTAAATTGGAACAATCTCAAGTTGTATTCACATATAATTACCCGGGTTAGTGTTAGAATTTATTTACCAGTATTTAGTTTAAATTAGATAGTTTTATTTCAGTTAATTTAGTTATAAGGAAATTGGTCCTTTAAATCCAGTCGGAGCCACCATACCAAACGGAAAATGAGCTGTCTTAAGGTCTCGACCGGGTGGTTTTCCCCAATGTTTGAAGCAGAGATTTTCTAGGCTTCAAAATTTTTGGCGCTAGAAGGAGGGCCTGCGATATGAATGACAAGTAAATCTTTATCCACAAGCCATCCTGAGAGCAAAACACCCTCATCAACTTCTTCAATTTCTTCTGAAATTCAAAATCCTATAGAAGAAATTGTGAAGAATATTCATACACCCACTACCAAATTCTCAAAACATTCAGACAATCAAAATCCTGAGTCTCCTGAAGTTCAAGATTTAATTCATAAATTGAAAGGATTCTCATTATCTCTAGAAGTGTCTGAAATATCTGAAGGTAGTGTAACTTCAAAATTTGTTTCTTCGAAACCTCTTACTAGATTTCAAAGTGAAAAACTTGGTATTTCTCCGAAAGAATTCCCTTTACCTAGTAGAGTCAAGACAAGAAAAACTCAATCGGAATCAATAAGTGATATAAGTTCAACATCTAATATTCAAATACCTGTTTCTGAAATCCCAACTCAACAAAGTACAATTGTTTCCACATCATCGCCTCAATCATCATCCGCTCAATCATCATCAATCTCAACATCATCTATTCCAACAACTTCTATTCAAACACCACCAGTTTCTACTACTCCTCCAATAGTTGTTCCAATAATGGCTGGACCATGGGCTACTCCAGGGGCAGTCAACATGGCTGCACCTTTACATGATTTACCAGACAATCCTGGAAAATGGCTTCCAAAGTTTAGCCCAGATCTTAACATTCAAGCTGAAGAACATATCAATAACTTTATGCTGGTTATAAATTTGAATGGAGTCACACATGAAGATGTTGTAGTCAGACTATTCCCTTATACTCTTCAAGGAGCAGCAGGATCATGGTACTTTTCTTTACCTTCGGGATCCATAACAAGTTGGGCCATTTTTGCAGATCATTTTTTAACCAAATTTGGAGATGACAGATCAATAGCTACTTTAATCAACGATCTCTCAAATTTGAAAGCGGAACCCAAGGAACCCATTAAAGAATTCAACGCTAGATTCAACAAACTCTTGAACAAAATTCACACAAATTCAAGGCCTAGTGAACAAGTCAGAATTGAATGGTACATAACTGCCTTACCCTCAAACATAACAATTTTTGTAGACAGAGCTGCAAAGCCTACATTAGCCGAAAATATGAAAGAAGCTATTGTAGTAGAAAAACAAATTATTTCTCTAGAAAAGAAAAATTCTATTGAGGAAAGGAAATTAAAGAAAAAGGCCAAAGACCCATACGACATGGAAGGTTTATAGAAAGTACTTAAAACCATGTCAAATGAAATGGTTGAAATTAAAAAATAAGTAGCTGAAACTTCTACCAAGAAACCATTCCGAAATTTCAGAAGAAACCAAGTTGAATCTAAACCTCCTAATACAATCTCTAATGCAGAATCAGAAGAAGAGGAAGAAGAAGAAGATACATCTCTAGTATCAGATGAGGAAGATGAAAATGAAGAAATAGCTGAATTGAATGGAATGTGGGATTTTATTCTCCCTAATTCTGATAGTGAAGAAGCTATGCCTGTAAGTACTAGGAGTAAATCTATATTGGAACCAGTGCAAATAGTTCCTAAAAAGAAAATTACAACTCCAAGTACCAAAGACAAATCCCCAGTAAAGAAAACTTCTCCATTACCTACTCAAAATCAGCCATCCTCTTCTAATCCTCCTGCATCAACATCAAAGACTTTAGTAGTGTCAAATGCTATGGAATACAACATTGTCGAGGACATGAAAAAGATCAAAGCCAACATTTCCTTACATGAACTCAGCAAACTAAAACACCAACAAAAGTTGCTATTGAAAGAATTAAACGCTACACCAATTGCTCCTTTACCAAGCAGTATAGTTTCAAAAGCAGCTAGGGGAGCTGGTAAGCCACCAGATAAGGTAGATGCTACTGATACTGTGCTCATTGGGGAAAAGTCAAATTCTCAAACTCCTTTTCTTTTGACTTATGAGATATACAATAAAAATCTGCACAATTGTTTGATTGATTCTGGAGCCTCCTCCAATATAATGCCTACTTCTGTCTGTGCCAAATTGAATATCGAACCACAGAAATCAGCAGTTCATATCGTTCAATTGGATCGCTCTAAAGTTCAAGTTGTAGGAGAAATCAATTCAGTTACTATTAGATTAGCTTCTGATCCTAGGATTGTCCAAAGAATTGATATTTTGATTGCTGATATTCCTGAATTCTATGGATTAATCTTAAGCAGGGACTGGTCTGGGAAAATTAATGGTTATATCTCAACTGATTATTCACATATGTGGCTTCCCTACAAAGGGAAACCAAATCAAATTAAAATTGAAAGAGAAAAACATATGACGCACACTGTCACTGAATTCGAACAACCTAATGAGCCTGTGGCATTCAACAACAATATTCTTGGAGGTTATTCTGCTGAATCATTTCTTGGAAACTTCGAAGCACCTCAATCACCTTTTTCTATAAATAATTTTGTTTCTCAAATAGAAAAATTTTCACAATGTGATTCTTCCAGAATTGTAAATATTTCTGATGTAATTGTAGATAAGTCATTAGATAAATCTTTATTTTGGTCGTTATATTTTGATGGATCAAAGTCTAGTGATGGAGCTGGAGCAGAATGCATCTTAATTGATCCATATGGAGAAAAAACCATGTTGTCATGTAGGTTAGAATTTGAGTGTACAAACAATACCGCAGAATATGAAGCCTTGGTTCAAGGACTTTATAAAGCTATAGGGTTAGATGTTAAATACTTGAAAGTCTTTGGTGATTCTGAAATTGTCATAAAACAAGTTAGGAATACTATTCATTGCCTTTCAGGACATCCTAAACACTATCAAACCCTAGTACAAGATCTCACCACTCATTTTTTAGCATTCAATATTTCTCCTATTCCTAGGAATCAGAATACATCAGCTGAATTGTTAGCTAATGTTGCATCTAAACTCCTACCTGCTGAAGATTGCAGTCCTGATAGATTTTCTGTAGAATTAATTTTTCGTCCATCTGTCCGAGACAATGTTACAAACTGGAGAGTATTCTATCATGATCAAGATATTTTAAATTTCATGACTTCAGAGAAATCATATGATGAGCAAATTATTGAAGAAGATGATCATGATTTACAAATTGCTTCAAAAGATAATGAAAATCCCATTCCGAAATCTGTTGTTAAATTAGAGGATTTATATGACATTAAAGACAGATTCAAGAAAGTCACTAATGCTAAACTTCAAAGTTCTACTTTGAAGTTTGAATTAGTAAATCTTGGTTCTGATTCTAAACCTCAAAACGTTAACTTAGGACTCAATTTAACACCAGAGGAAAGGAATGCGTTCATTAAACTTTTGAACAAGTATAAAAACATTTTTTCTTGGAATTATGATGATCTAAAAACGTATGATACTTCGGTTATTCAACACACGATTCCAATGCTTCCTGATATTAAACCTGTTCAACAGAAGTTGAGAAAGATCCATCCAAATCTTGAAAGTCAAATTAAATCAGAACTTAATAAACTTTTGAAAGCCAAAATCATTTTTCCAGTCAGGGACTCTAATTGGGTTTCCAATATGGTACCTGTAAGGAAGAAGAATGGTGATATAAGAATCTGTATTGATTTCAGAAATTTAAACAAGGCATGTTTAAAAGACAATTTCCCATTGCCAACCATGGAACATATACTTCAAAAGGTAGCTAGTTCTGAACTTATGTCCTTTCTCGATGGATTTTCAAGATATAATCAAGTTTTAGTTCATCCAGATGACAGATTGAAAAAAACTTTCAGAACAAAATGGGGAACTTATGCTTATCAGAAAATGCCTTTTGGTCTAATAAATGCAGGAGCAACTTTTCAAAGAGCCATGGACATAGCATTTAAAGGTATGATCAATAAATCAGTTGTTGTTTATCTTGATGGCATAACAGTGTTTTAAAAAAAGAGAGCCAATCATCTACATGATTTAAAGCAAATATTTGAAAGATGTAGAAGGTTTGGTATTTCCTTAAATCCGAAGAAATCTTTCTTTGCTTTAGATGAAGGAAAACTCTTAGGATTTTTTGTTTCAAAAGATGGAATATACATTGATCCAAACAGAATGAAAGAAATTTCTGATATTTCTTTACCTCATAACAAAAAATCCATGCAATCATTTCTTGGACAGATCAATTTTGTTAAAAGATTCATTCCTGATTTTTCTTTTATTATTTTACCTATGCAAAATATAATCAAGAAGAATTCAGTATTCAAATGGGGGCATAAAGAGAAATAAGCCTTTGAGGCAATCAAACAAGTGATCATTAATGCACCAACATTGAATACCCCGGATTTTTCTAAAGATTTTACTTTGTATACTTTGGCCACCGAGACATCCTATGTGGTTGTTTTAACACAACTCAATGATCAAGAAATCAAAGCACCAATTTCTTTCTTTAGCTCAAATCTGCAAGGAGCTGAGCTTAATTATTCCGATGTTGAAAAACAAGTCTTTGTTGTGTTTAAATCAATCAAACATTTCAGACATTTTCTCTTAAAAACACATACAAAAATCATTGTCTCATTCTCTGCAGTGAGGCAATTATTAATTCAAAAAGAAGTAGGAGAAAAGAGAGCTAACTGGGTAACAGCCTTGCAAGAATATGATATTGATATTAAACCAGATAAGATTGTTAGAGGACAAGGTTTTTGCAGATTATTGGCAGGAGCTCATAACATACCAGAAAATCAAGATTCAAATCAAGATATTCAAGTAAGTCAGATAAATGTTACAGATTCCAAATCTCAGTATGTTGATCTTATCTATTACTTGAAAAATGGGTATGTTCCTTCTAATCTCAGCTATAAGAGTGAACGCGCTTTAAGGTTAAAGGCTATTAAATATGAGATCATTGATAATGTGTTATTTAGAAAAAATTATGATTCAATTTTATTAATATGTCTTGAAAAGACTGAAGCAGAAAAGGTTTTGTAGGAGTTGCATAATGGACCAGCAGGAGGTCATTTTGGAGGTGATACCACAGCTCACAAAATAATTCGTGCTGGTTAAAGATACGCATGATTACGTAAGGAAGTGCCAAATTTGTCAAACTGCAAGTGGAAGACAAAGGAAACCAGCTTTTCCTTTGCAACCAGTGACTATTGAGCAATCATTCGAACAATGGGGGCTTGACATTATTGGTGAGATAGTACCTCATTCTTCCAAACAACACAAGTACATCCTTACTGCAACTAATTACTTTACAAAATGGGTAGAGGAAATCCCGTTGAAGGTAGCCAATTCTGATGCAATTATTGATTTCATAGATCAATTCATCATAACCAGGTTTGGTGTACCTAACGCTCTAGTCTTTGATAATACATCTTACTTCTCTGGAAATAGTTTAATAGAATTTGCAGTCAAAAGAGGTTTTAAATTAAAATATTCAGCAAATTATTATCCACAAGGTAATGGTTTGGCTGAATCCACTAATAAAAACCTTATCAAAATTATTAAAAGGACCGTTGATCAAAATCAAAAGAATTGGCACAAATCTTTAATTTTTGCATTATGGGCTGATCGTATCACTGAAAAAGCTTCAATAGGGACTTCACCTTTCAATCTGGTTTATGGAAAAGAAGCTGTGATACCATCAAATTTAACTCTTCCATCATTAGCCCTAGTGTAATTTATTGAAGAAAATCCTTCTTCATCCATTCAACTGAGATATGATCAAATCCTTAAATTAGAAGAAGATAGGGATAAAGCAAAAATTACGCATGAAAAACATCAACAACTTGTAAAATCTTCTTTTGATGCAAGTTCTACCGGCTCAAATTTTTTTTCAATTGGTGATCTTGTTCTGAAATGGGATAAAGCACACGAAGAAAAAGGTAAACATACCAAATTTCAGAAAATGTGGCTTGGACCATTTCAGATCGTTGAGAAGATAGGCTCAAATACATTCATACTCCAAGATCTAACAGGTAAGAGAGAATCTCTTCCTATAAATGGGCTTATCTTGAAGAAATTATTTTCATAAGGAGGTAACCCCTTCTTAAACTGTACATATTACTTTCTGCAGAGTTTTGATTGTTTTTGTTTTTGCAAATAAAGGTTGTTAATGAGTCTCTAATTGATTGTTTACTATTTAAGAAAATTTCTTCGGAAGAATATTATAAATATTTATTTTATGTAAATAATAATTTTTAGAGTAATGATCACAGTTTTTGGATAGTTTAAAATAAGATGTTAAACTTTGAAAGATTATTCCAATCATTTGCATGATCTTTTGAAAACTTGAGAAGAATGTAAATCATCATAAGTTTATTGAGCAGAGAAAGGTTATCTGTAAAAGTAAAGATTTTTCAAAGTTTTGGAACTCAAAAAACTCTGAAAATTGTTATCCATTGATTCTTAAGGATAAAACTATTTCACCCCATCCATTTAAGTTGTGATTTTTTAGAATGTAATTCTAAGAAATTATATGAAAATTTAAAGAGATAAGAGGTCTCATTATGAGCCGACTTACCATGTTCATAAGGAATAATAAAACTGACATTACCAATACTGCATACCAAAACAGGGTAATGGCTTATAAATATAAGACAAGAGGTCTCATCACGAGCCAGCTTGTTCAGTTTAATTATAACTAGTGAATGGCATTGTTATTAACTGGCTACCAAACCAGAACAATGGCTCTTAAAAATAAAATAAGTAAATACAAAAACATGAGATAATAGGTCTTATGAATTTATCTTTTAAAAAGTCATAATTTTAGTTGGATGGGACAATGAATGGTTAATGGTTTAAAGGTAACCCTGTCGAGACTATGAACATTTGCTGGCAGCGGAGGCAATACCTATGGCAATAGAGTACATTATAAAACCAAAACTTCGAGAAATCCACTTACTTCATTATTAACACCAATCAAAGCTTGAGATAACCCAAAAATGTTTTTATTCTTAAGGAATTAGAAAGAAATTGTGAATGATTTTTATTTCTTTTTCATAGTTACATTTTATTTGAATTATCCTAAGATAATTTTCATTATCTTTAAAAATCTTTACTTACTAAAGATAGAGTGTTCATTTTATTTTTTCCAGAGATAACTGTTTCTTTCAGTGAATCGCCAATTGTTGTGACCAGCAACAACCCCCCTCTTTTATTTAATATTAGTAATAATACTAAATAAATGGGGACCCTTAGTTAAAAAATCCAAAAAATCAACTAGGATTTGTTTTCCTTTTCAAATAAAACTTTCTATCATAAACTTAGATAAATCCCTTAGAAGAACATTAATAAACACTTAAGTTTATGATAGATTACAATAAAATTGTTCTTTAAACAAAATAGCGCATCCATCGCAAAATGGTATATATCTTTTTTAAAACTGAAAATGCGATTTTGCGCTTTTGCGATAATGCGATCCCAAAAATCCTATACACAAATATATCGTCACAGACGATAGCCCGTAAAAAATTTAAAAGCGAATATCTTTTATACTTGCTTATAATTTCGCTTTATAGATTTATGGTGTGCGCTATTTGTATATAATCATGATGAGCGTTATTTTATGACATTACATATTGCTGGATATTGCGCAGCAAATCGAAAATCGCAATGTCGCAGATTCATAAAGGCGCGTTGTCCAAAGGCAATCTTCCCATATATCAAATCTGTTATGCGCTTTAATGATTAGATTAAATGATTGGATTGACAATTAATGGTAAATGATATTTTGTTTTGATTGAAAGTCGTTTCACGATTAAAATAATATATTTCATCCGCCTTCACATTTAAAACAGTCTCATCACCTTTCTCATGCCATTACTCTCATTTAACTCGTAAAACGCAGGCACGAAGGAGCAAACGTCTATACAAAGCTTTCACTAAACACTATGGGTAAGAAGGAGAAGAACTCGAATTCTAAAAACAGAGAAATGGCTTCACTGTACGCAGACACCGCTTGTAATAAGGATGTCGGTATATCCACTTGGGAAGGAATGTATAATCTGTTAGAAGAAGAAAATCCCGTGGTAATGAAAGTTGTAGCTACAACAAGTTCTAGTAATACATCTGAAGCAACCCTCAAAGAACTGGCTTGTTCATTTCTCCATAGGATAGCGGCAAGGCCAAGGATTCTCCCGTATACGGACATGGTGAAATGGGTGCTGGACAGCACCGATATTTCAGATAGGCAATTCAGAACTCCAGCTCAAGAACTAATCGGGTCATTCACCACAGAAGATTTGAGGAAGATGTATCAGTTGCCGGAACCTCAGGTGACTTATAATAAGCAATTCATGGAAGATTTCGCCAGAGAGCATGCAAATTTGGCAGAATGCACAAAGGAATGGACCAAAAGAAGTGAACCATTGAAGAAAAACAAACAAGGTATGTACAGCATGAGTTCACTTACCTCTCCTTATTGTTTCACTGCTACCATGTTATGCAGGCTTTTTGGAAAGCCTGACATAAATATGATCTTGCTTGAATGGCTTCCTTTGTTGAATGCGGTCGTTAATTCTACAATTGTAGACAGGGCCAAAATCCTATCTGATAATTTGACCATTGCTATTTTTCACTACCGGTCCAAACGAAATGTTTCTCAGCGGGTTTATCCGCCTTTTTATTTATCTGCTTATGTCATGGACGTTATATGTTATGTCTCTAAATTCCCTGTGATGGGTTGGCAATGGACTATCCACGATCCTTTGCCTATTCATGTGTACCATAAAGAACTATGGGAGTCTAAGTTTGTCCCCCATTTTTACCAAATTGGTCATGGAATAATGTTGCCATTGTACAGAACATTGCATAATAAGGACGCCCCAAGGTTATCCCCAGAAACAGAGGTTGATATTCTCCCCGTCGCAAGATGGTTTGGAGAAGAATTCTTCACTTATATTAGGGTTTTTGGAAGTTATGCTTCCCCCCATGTTTTACCCCTATATGTTCCAGATAGACTTGTAGCTCGGGAAATTGCTTATCAGACCTGTGGCCAAGGAGGTATAACAAAAGATTTAAAAGAGAAGAAAAAAGGCATTTGGCCACAATTTCCCGTAAAATGTGGAACATTTTCACTGTTCGATATTGGTCATGCATTCCAAGAGATAGGCAACATTACATGCCTATAGCTGTTCAAATTTTCGAGAAGGTTATTCGACCCAAATGATATTGTTAAGAATTTTACCAATGCAATCAGAGTAAGGGAATTTTTCGGGGAACAGGAACCTTTTGATGATATGTTCCAAGCAAGAAATTCATTTAAAGAAGTTTTGAATTCAGCTCAAATGTAGTTATCTCCAGAGGAATTCCAAGAATTCAAACTTTACAGAGAAAGAAGACTAACTCCTATTCCTTTGGAAAATCTACGCTTAGAGCCCGCAAGTGAGCAAACTCCTAGTGTTATTCTTAACGGCAGTTCAAGTACAGATAAATCTAAATCAAAATCTGACAGAGAGACTTCTGAACATTCCAATAAGTCTAATGAAAAGGAAGATAAAATGGAAGAATCCATGAAAGATTCTGCACAATCAAAAGAACTTACTCAACAACAAATTTTGACTTCTCAACAGACAAATCCTCCTCCAACCAATGTACAGCAACAACCAGTCATTATTGAATTAGACAAAGAATGGGAAACCTTCAACCAATTGATTAATGTAGAAGGACAGAATGTACAGACCCCTGTCCAGACAACCAAAGTTTTGAACACAGGAACAAGCAGCACAGTCACAGTGACAGAGCACATACCAATCACACCATCCTCTGAAATTGTACTTAATGTAGAGGACATTCCTCCTCTAGATGTATTCTACAGCCCTAAATACAAAGCAGTAGTGAAGAGACAGAGAAAAAAGAGAAAGTTAGAAGGTGCAATTGCTACTGAAGCAGAACAAGTAGATGTTTTGTGGAAGGATACTGCCACAGAACCTACTCATAATCTCACTAAGTTATCTCAAATGACAGGAGCTTATGCTTCTGCAAAAATTGACAAAGCATTTGAGATACAACTTTTGTTGAATGAAAAAGAAGAACAAATAAAAGTTCTACAACAACAATTGCAACAAGTACAAGCCAATAAGGAAGCACAATTGAAACTTGAAGAGTTACAACAAAAACTTCAAGAAATGCAAATAGGACATCAAAAAATCTTGGTTGATAAAGACAAACAAATACAGATTATCCAAGATCAGCACAAAGATGATCCTAAGCTTCCTGAGTTTATTTCAGAAACTATCTCTTTAAACAATCAACTACTGCAACAAGAGGAAGTTTTATGCCAAAAAATCTTGCAATGGAATTCTTTTTGCCAAGAGAGCGATAAAATCACAAATCATGTCATAGATTTACGAAATTATTATGATTTGATTAATGAAAAGATCAATGATTATCTGGCATGGCAAAAGACAGAAGAAGGCAGAAAAGCTGGTGCACCCATTGTTAATGAAAACCATAAAGAAATAATGTTCAATAACTGGGATGCACAAATCAGAAGGGCAGAAAAGGCAGCAGAGGAGGCGGCTACAGCGGCAAACACTCTTACTGATTGTGTAAATGATAATTTACACAAAACTAATTTGATTTCAGAAATTGTTCCAGGATATCTCCCACAGGCACATCAACTGCAAACAGAATGGAGGCAAAAGGCAGAAGAAAGAGCAAAATCAATTCAAGGGCTGACAAGATTAAATTGGGACTCATACTGGACGTACTTGGTGAAGCCACACAGTCAGCACAGTGCGCTTAATTGTATCATCAATTCTACAGAGAAGATTGCGCCTACACTTGCCAACTCTGTCTTTTCAGGACAGTTGAATTCTGAAGTCGGTCAACCACATCTTCTCAAAACTATGCTAGATGCCTGCAAGTTTAAAGATCAAGTTCATAGATAGTTAGATTTAGTTTTAATTTTACTGTATTTTAGCCTAGGAAAAGGAAGGTCATTGAACCGAATCCTTAATTTTTGTAATAGACTATTTTTAGATTTAGCTAAGTAGTATTTAAACCCTTCTCATGCATTTAGAGAAGGGTCCTGGATCTTAATATTTTTGACTTGGAGATTACATTTCTGTACTCCACTGTCTTATATATTTTTAAAAGGATCACATCTGGTGATTTTTATGCGGAATTATCTTTGAAGTGTTGCATTTTTGTACCTTGGAATTTGATTTTGCATCAGAGTTACTGGATTAGAGTATCACATTTCATTTGAAAGTCTTCAAGATGAATGAGGTATTTCTATCTGTTCACTGTTGATTTCTTTTGTCTTATGATATTCGCTTTAAAATTTGCTATCATTTATATATATTTCTTTTCACAACGCTTCTTTATATATCATTTCTGAGTATAATCGAAACGTTATCTTTCATAAGTATATATAGATGGTATACAATGATGAATGCAATATGTTAATACAACTCTGTTTAATTTCTTAAACAGAGTTATCTTTATTTGTTTCAGCACATTTCAATTTAAATAATAATACATTTTCATGGTTATTGTTAAATTGGAACAATCTCAAGTTGTATTCACATATAATTACCCGGGTTAGTGTTAGAATTTCTTTACCAGTATTTAGTTTAAATTAGATAGTTTTATTTCAGTTAATTTAGTCCCATTTCCACTCATCCAAACCAATCCATTTAGTTATAAGGAAACTAGTCCTTTAAATCCAGTCGGAGCCACCATACCAAACGGAAAAGGAGTTGTCTTAAGGTCCCGACCGGGTGGTTTTCCCCAATGTTTGAAGCAAAGATTTTCTAGGCTTCAACAGGTTCTAAAAAGTAATAAAATGCCAAATATGGTAAAAAATAAATTACTTTTCACTTTTACCTCTTGTGAGAAATTTGTTTCCCTTTTTCACTGCAATTTTGCGGCGTTAATAACGGGCAATACAGGAGGCCAATCGTGAATCTAAATGTTCCAGGTAAGAATTCACATCTTTCCCTGCATTTTGATTACTTCTTCATTACCTACAACCCCAATTTTGTAGATCTATGGGGGGATTTTATAAAAATTGGGGCGTGGCGGTCGGCGTGGGTATCGGGCATGGACCCGCGCCAACCCACCTAAAAATTGAATGGGGGCACGCCAACTGCAGTATTCATTTTTAGTATGTAAATTTAAACAAGCAGACCCAATTTTACCATTCAAAAGCGTTGGATTTAGCTAATGACAACCATATGGATGTTTTTGCAGGTGTGAAAAGACAAAATGGTGATTGAATGGAAAGAATGAGAACACAGTGAAGAAGATGAGGAAGCCATGGGAAATAGGAGATGAATGGAAGCTCTTAGAGATTGCGGGCTCAAGAAATTCTTTATGGCACCATGTCTCAGAGCTCAACTGGAGCTGTTGCAGTACTTGATTAGTGTCTGGGACATTGGTCAGGAAAAATTCATTATTCACGACCAAGAACTTGAGATTAAAGTCTAATATGTTTACTTCATAACCAGACTGTCGTGGAGAGGGGCATCACCAATTCTGACCGGCACCCAACCCTCAATGGAGAACATGAGTATGGTTATTGAAAGGGTGTGCCCAGTGGTAAGGAAAGGGTCAGGAAGGGGAAAAGTGGATATCCAAACTATTCCAGATTTGGCACTAAGGGTAGTGTTGCACACCATCACGCGAGCTGTTGGATCGCAGACTCCATACAAGGCCACAAAAACACAACTACTTCTTGTTGTAGATATCATGGCTCCAACCCTCTATAACTGGGCAGAGGTGGTAACAATCAACATGAAGCGCCAATTGATGAAATGAAATAAAACCAAGTTGAAGCAGTTCGGCTACAGGTCCATATTAGCATCTTCCATCTTGGAACAGTTACAAATCTTCCAGCATCAGGAGGTAATAGTTTCGACACCACCACCCCAGGAGCCACGGATGGTCTGTTGGGCAGCTTTGATGCCAAGGTCAGGGGGCGGTAACATATGTCCTGGAGACCGGAGTTCCTTGAGTGGCTCCACTGATAGCTAATTTTCATGCAGGACTGGCCCTAATCTGGCATGGATTTCACTGGTGATGCAGATCTCCCACTCCTAGAGAGAGAGGATTGGGATAAAGTACTAGGTAAGACTCAGTTTTTTATTTTGATGAGTATTATGATTTTTTTTGTTATGCATGTTCTGACATTAATCCATGTAATTGCAGATGTTGGCCCAGAGAGACATGCAGGTATGTCCCTAATAGCGCAGAGGATTCCTCGCGACTTTGATGTGGCCCATCATGGTGAGGGAGGCGAGGAGGAGGAAATCATGCGCAACTTGGAGGGAATCTCTCGTGGGATCCTGGACTATGCGTGATTCGATGATGTTCCTCGCACATAAAAGAGACACTACAAGGGTTTCAAACCATGTTCATCGCTTATTGAGGCGGCTTGTATGAGCAGTGACATGCTATCATGAGTGTCACGCCGACTAGACACCTAGGTTTTATTTCCGCATATTTTTTTAAGAGACATGATGTCCTAGGATGTAACCGAAACACACATATTTTTTGAACTTATGATGCACATGGATGCAAACACTTGATATATATATATATATATATATATATATATATATATATATATATATATATACACATCTATTTTTCTATATGGATTTTGTCATGTGATGATAATTTTTTACAAATTACGCAAATGTCTATCTAATACAATGTCAGCTACTGTATCAGTTAACGCATTCATTCGTCTAGGAATATGTTGATATGTAATGTAATCAAAATTTCTTTCTAGTAAACGAACACGCAAATATAACCTTAATATGTGAGGGTTTCTAACAAAATAATGTCCATTAAGTTGAAGAACAACAAGCTATGAGTCTATGTTAACAATCAATGCATGAATGTCAAGAGCAATGGCCTCGGTCAATAGTTCAATAGCCGCACTATATTCAGTGAAATTGTTTGTAGTTCTTCCTAGACAAATACCTTGAAGGTCTATAAACTCACCAGTAGAATAATAAATCACCCAGGCTGCTGAAGACAGGTTTCGGGTACTACAGGAAGCACCATCCGTGAAACCGACATAAGGGGTAATAGACATCTGCACAATAAGAAACGATCCAATAAGCAGGAAAATGCTTGCAAAACACACCAAGACAAAAATGTGAAAAAAATAAAATAACACCTATGTACAAAAAATACATGCACGAATGACTCATGCATAGTACTTTTTAAGATACAACCCATTTCTAGGCTGATCTAGAGGATGACCTTCATAATCAATAAGCTCATAAGCCCCATTCTGCAAACCCCGCTTAACAATGTAGGGCCCATGCCACATGGGTTGAAATTTTCCTGCCCCCAACTTATCGTGAGCTTGGTCATACAAGAGGATGAGGTCTCCTTCTATGAAGGAACAAGGAGAAATCAACTGGTAAAAATGATCTTTGACCTGCTTTTTCTGTGCTTTAATGACCAAAGAAGCAAAGCAGCAAGTTTCATCAAGCCTTTATAAATAGAGAAGACGTTCTTCTTCTGGCGAAGTATTCGGCAGTAATTCAATAGCTAGTTTGAGCGAAGGTATTTCACATTCAATCAGAAGGGTAACTTCCATACCGTAGACAAGATAGAATGGAGTGAATCTAGTCGCATCCTTCACTAAGGTTCGGTAAGCCTAGAAAGCCGAAAACAACATGAGATGCCAGTTTGATTTGTGCATCCCAATCGTACGTTGAAGAATAGTGACAAGAAATTTGTTCACGGATTCAACCTGGTCATTGGCCTGAGGGTAGTATGGCGTTGAGCTGTCGTGATGCAGACCCAACTTGGAAGTCAACTCTGCCACCATGTAATGCCAAAAATGGTGGAAGGGAGGCCTTATCCTTTGGGAATTTGCCCAAAAGTAGGAAACAAGAAGCCAAAGGAGGGTGCTCAATGTTATTCAGTTGAACCACCCATGTTGACTCGCTCACGAAGTGGTTGGCAATGGAAAATTTGCTTCTATATTTAAAAAAATTTCCAATGGGTGCAGAGCTCAATGCTAATTTCCCTTATTGGCATGAGGCCATAACTGCCTGCCAGCGCCAACCCAAAATCATGTGCTTTTGATGGTGTGTTCCAGGAATAGTCAACAAAGGAAATGTTCTTCTCATGGCAAGGGATGAAATGACACTTTTTTCAAGGCATGACACTTCATATAAGTCACATAAATGGTCCTCCAATGTGCGAGATGGGGATTGCAGGGATGGTGACATAATTCTGTGTAAAAATTGTCCTGATGATGGAAGATGAATCTCACCAATGAAGTCTAGCCCCCACTACTGGAAAGGAGCATCTAGTGAAATGGGAATGAGAGGTACTGGAAGCAGCTTCTGTTTACCGGCAAACTTTTGACACTCAGTGCAAGCCCTGAATTTAGAAAAAACATTAGAGAAAAGACTTGGCCAATAATAGCCAGCTCTTAGAATTTTATTTGTGGTAGCTTTCCAGTATAAATGTCCACCACACAACCCTACATTTATCTCTGAGATAACTTTTTGTGATTCAGCTTCATCTACACATCTGAACAAAACTCCTACATGATATTTCCAATAAAGATGATTTTCCATTATGAAATACTTAACATCCTTCAGTTTCAAATCCTTTTTCTCTTATTTTTCCATTTATGGAGGAAAGCTGATATTTTAAAAAAAGTACATTAGGTACTTATACTAGTTGGAATAAAAAATTTCAGGATAATCAAATATACCTTCTTTATCTATTTCTTTAGCTACCTCATGTTATCACTCCACTGGATTTCTGAGGCTGAGAAGAGACCAGCAAAGGTAACCACAAACTAATGTTTTGCAAAGTAGCTAGCCCTACTAGGTAGGAGAGGGATATCTCCAATGGATCTCAGCCAATATGACTGGATCAATTAAATATTAGGCTAGGTATAGTAGCACAGGGGTTTGATTGAATGAATTTTGAGGTGCTGGGTGGTGAATAGGTCAAGGAAGGAACTAGTTCAGGGAAAACAAGGATCAGAATTGCAAGGATATGATGGAGCAAGGTAGGTAATAAGTTCAACACAAAAGGATATCTGATAAAGTGGTCTAGACTGCTAGGGTTTGAGAAAAGAGCATAATAAATATGAATTATTTTCTACTAAGAAGAAGATGAAACAAATTGTAACTATTCCTCCAAAATAGAGCATAAGATTAATGAATTCTGTCTTTCTGACTTAGGAAAAAATTACATACATAGATGGCATGAATATGAAATCACAATACATTCACACATTTTAAAAACATAGGAAGAAATAATGTCAAATCACTTTACCACAAGAATTCCATCAAAATAGTTACAACTCATCGTATTATCACTTGCCAAAAATCTTATTACAATAGTGTTCAGTGATCAATCCAACAACATCCAACCCTTGCTATGAGAAAAGAAGTGAATAATATAGACCAAAGCTAATTCTCCCCAACTCAGGGGTCGAATCCCTGACTTGACTAACTGATATCCAAATTTCTCAACTAGAAACCCAAAACTTGGGAGGTCAACAAACTCATCCCTAAATTTTGTGAAACTGATTGATTTATGCAAAAATACACTTTTACCTAATGTATCTACCTCTAATAATCTTTAGGAACATAATTAAATTTACATTCATCAATTACATCAGTAAAAATGCATTCAATCCATTGATCAACTGAGAAAAAGTCAAAATCTGGAAATTATCATCGAACTGGCAAAAGTGCAACGTCTGAAGCAAAAGCACAACACCAACTTCAAGGTAAATTTTGGAGGACTTGCCAAAGGCCAAAGTGAGTCCAAGATAGATCGTTAGAAATTTGCTCCTATCTAGTTTCCAAAAATTCCCTTCAGTCCTAAAAATTATGAAGTTAATGCCCTAAAAAATAAAATCTCCGAATACTGGTCAAAAGCGTAGCGCCAACCTGAAAAATGAGGTAGAAAGGTGATCTTTTGGATGTTTTTGGCCATTTCTCCCTATCGGAATGTCCAAATTTGATGTGTGAATAGTCAAAATTTGATTTATATAGCCTTCTGAATCTAACGATGGTAAGAATTTATCATTTGGAGGCTCCTAGAAAAATCGAAACACCCTAGGCATTGTGATTTTTACAAGTAGACTGTGCTGAAAGTCTGTCAAAAATTTTCAAAATGCCCAAAACTGCAAAAAATTACCCAAAAATATTCAAAATCGGTAGATGGAGTGTTGATGAAGCATCTCAAGAAAGCAAGGAGGCAACAACAAGAATATCAATTTTATCTTCCTCCTTTTGCTTGATTATGGTTTACTTGTATTTGTCCTTCAACTGCTTGAGTTTAATGTTGCAGATCTTCTTTCTAGTGATGTATATGTTGGAAATGTTTCTGAGCATATCATTGTCTTTTTTTGCCTTATGGAGGAGCTTCTCAATGTGAAGGTTAAATCTATCAAGCCACACCTCTATGTCATCTTCAATTTCCTTTGCAATCCTTTCCTCAAAACTGATTTTCTCTACCCCATGTTTTTCCTGCTCTAAATCTCTGTTACGATCTCTTGTTTTTTTTCCTTGACTTGATTTTATGAGTATCATCATGGTAAAATTCATTAGGTTCCATCATTGCCTTACCCTTGATATCTTGTCATTTTTCCTTTAGCAACTCTAACTCCATGAGTGCCTGCTTGTCCTTTAGCTACTTGTTCTCTTGTTCAAGGAATGATATGACAAATTGGGCTCTTGCCATGTTGTCCTACAGTTCTTTGATTATGGCATCCTTTTCTTTTATTATCAGATTTGAGGCCTCATGATCATCTTGGTCATCTAATTCCATCAACTCAAAATCTCTTTCTTCCTCATGAGGGTCTTCCTCTTCATGGACAACTGTATCTTCTTGTTGCTCATCCTGATGTACCTAATTTGATGATGAAGAAGGAAAGACCCCTTCCACAATATGTGTAGAAAACACTTTCCTAGGTCCCCTTTGGTAGTTTTTTACCTTTTTGGTTTCTTTAGCTTCTTTGGCCTCTTTGGCCTCTTTGACTATAGCCTTGCTAGATGACCTAGTTTGTCTTTGAGACACTGATGTTGGTGGTAGAATTGGTCTAGCAGGCTGAGGTGGTCGAGTAATGAAGACATCATTCTCAATGAAGGTCTCCCATGCAATATTTAGCTCATTGAGATGATGAAGGACAATTATTTTGATTAGAGAGTGACGGAAGAGGTTGTTCATCTAATGTTCATACTATCTGTTCTGCACTATGTAGGACATCTTATCAATACTTATGTACAAATAGTGAGGGATGTGGAGCAATTTCACTCTAGTGAAATGCATGAAAAACTTGATGTGATAGGTGCATAGTCTGGAGAATCAGCCCTCACAAATGAAATATTTCATGATGATATTCATCATGGGAGAAAATCTATTAAGTAGGTGACTAAAAGGAAAGACTTTCTTTTTGTCATTTTTGTACCATGGCTTGAGAAATGATTCATAATGTTGGGCATCTACATATGTGACCTTAAACCACTTTTCACCCACATTGGGTATCCTTGTGGTTGCAGAAATTATATTTGTGGAGATGGTGAAGGTCACCCCTGCAATGGTTGCTTGGTTGTCTTGGAGGTTAGAGATAAAAACTCTGGTCAAATCAGGGTGATGATGTACTCTTTAGACCATCTCACAAAAGTAAAAACAACCCTAAAAGGAGCCTAATTTTTGTTTCCTTCATTTTGAATGGGCCTAACAACAGGCCTATTTTCTAACTCCAATTTTGTCATTTTGGAAGCAATATCTTTAAACAAATTAGACATTTAATCAAGCTTTTCTTCAGCTGTGAAGGTTTTAGAGGAAGAAGAGGGTTTCTCCTCTTTCATTTTATTTTTATCCTTTGCTCCCTTCCTCGCTTCAATTTTCAGTTTATTTGAGGTTGTTGGCTTGAGGGATCCTAAACCAGGTTCAAAATTGAGGTTAACCAACAAAACCCTGTTACTATTGGCCCTTTCGACAGTGACCTCCTTGTGCAAGTCAAAGTATCACCCGAAGCATTATGGGGGGGGGGGGGGGGGGGGGGGGTTCTGGAACTAGGTTTCCACACCCAGAGAGAGGTTCAAATGATGTGGGTTCCTTAAGATCCCAAATAACCATAAACAAACCTTCGCAACAACAGCCTTAACCAGTAAACCCTTTCAGACAGATTTAGGTCAAATATG
This sequence comes from Pinus albicaulis, assembly GCA_034641835.2. NCBI lineage: Eukaryota > Viridiplantae > Streptophyta > Pinopsida > Pinales > Pinaceae > Pinus > Pinus albicaulis. The sequence goes on along the minus strand of CM076572.1, from coordinate 1,451,171,871 downwards.
TAGAATATCTTGCGCAAGTTAACACAACAACTATAAATCAAGTAATAACCCTTAACACATAATATCATAGCCTTATACCATCATATCCATCCAATAAGAATTCATATAAACCCAAACATAGTTGCGCAAGACATCTATTCATAGACAATACATAAATCATAAATAAGATGCAGAAACATTCATAACATAAACAATAGATGCATATATAACTTAGATATCTGCAACAATATTCTTTTATTACTATCAGTTCATATGCTTCTTACAAAACACTTCAACAACCCGCACACACAACCAGCGGGGTCTTCACATAGCAGGACTAAGGTCTCCACGCACACAGCCAGCAGGAGCCATCTTACCCAGAAAATTTTCATAAAATATCATCAAGTTTCTAGATCTAACATTCACATTCAGACTTATCCAAAAAATGACCTCTTAGACTCGATCTATCCATCTATTTATACTATTAGGCTGCGCTACTCTATGGTCCACAAACCGTGGTTTGCGGGCCGTTGATCTACCCTTTGACCCATTAAAATTCATGAGGGGCTTTGACCCACCCCAAAGCCCCTGCACATGACTAAACTATTACAAAAATATAGCAAAAATGGTGAGACTTAGGGGACCCTGCTTTAACAAGCCCCCAACACAATCTTGTGACTCGTCCCGAGTCACACTGGCACATGATTCTTCATCTTGTTCTAGAGCTCCTTGATAGTAACAGCAAATGGTGCCAAGACACCTATGCTTTGATCTGTTGTGCTCTACATAGTCTCCAGAAGATTTTCTAGTGTAGGCCCTTCAGTGGCCAAAGTGATGCTCTGCAACGTTTGGTTCATGTTTCGGACCACCAAATCAAGGTCCTGGGATAGCTTCATGGCCTCATCCACCAATGGCTTCATATGACCTGTGACTATTTTATTTTTGCGGCGGAGCTCCTCCACCTCGTCCTGCAATGCCTGGCTGGTCTGAAGGCATGCCATTCTCTTAGAAAGGATGAGTGTAGGAAATGCCTCCTGCAAGTCGTTAAACTCCTGCTCCTTTGTGCATAGCTCCTGGGTAATCTTCTTGACTAATGGACATGTCTACACAGAAGTCCATATTCCCATGGCTTTCTTTAGGAGATTCGAACCCTTATCAAAATTTGTAGAGATTCTGGCAAATGATGTCTTTACTAGTGCGGCCTGTTGCGCGCACACCTCCAGAGGGGTCTCACGCTGTAGCTTTGCCTACAATGCAACAATTTTCTACTCAAAATTTTCTTTGACAGTCTGAATCTTAGACTTGGAAGCCTTGAGGGCTATGACCAAGCTCTCAATTTTGGATTGTGGTGCTGCGGAGGCTAGGAAAACTATGTTTGTAATCTCGCCATAGAGCCTATCAATGAAACTCGCTAGCTCCACGCACTGAGCTACGACTGTAGGTTGTGTTGTCTGGGCCTAGGTATATTTTTTCATCTTTGTTGTTGCAATCTACTCGGCCTCGTTGATCTACTGCTACATGCGAGCCTCTCTGATATGTAATTTTGTGGATATGAAAATATGTATTACATGGAGATGCCCACTTGGCATCTTGGCAAGGTCGATGTCGACCTCTAGGCAGGTTTGGACCTACGCATGCAATTCTTCTTGATCCATAGATAATGTTGCACCCGAGAAGGGGCAGATTCTTCTTCCTGAAGTTGTGACAATCGAATTAAACGGCAGGCTCACTTTCACTGGCCTCACTTGATCCATGCTCGCTTGCAATGTAATTTTTTTGTGCTGGAGGACCTGCAAACTTCACTATAAATCTTCCATCGAATCCTTGTACTGGGTCCCCATTGAATTCCAGCAGTCTTCACATGTTGAAGCAACTACATCAGCAATTTTTTCAAGCTCCTCCTCTGTTAGAGTAACCTCCTCCTTTCCTCCTGCCTTGGACCCTTTCCTCTTCTTGCACGACCCTTTAGATGTTTCTCCTTTGCACGTGGTGTCTCTTTTTCACTTGGTGTCACGTAGAGTTTCAACACCATTTCATTGAGGTCGTCCAAACCTCTAAGGTCCACCTCCTCGTGGTCACCTCCCAACTCCTGAACTTTGTCTTTTTCTACCTCTGGGTCCTTTTCTGCTTTAACTCCTGTATCTTTTCCGCCTGTCTCCGTGAATGGCTCTGTGGTGTCTTTTGGAGCCATATCGTTTGGAGATGTCTCTTTCGTATCTGTTTCGTTCCCAGATGTCGACGGCGTAATGGGATTTGTGGAGCCAAGCCCGAGCTTCCACGCATTTGGCCATGTTGTGACGACATGGTCCACTTCCGCCTCCATGACCATATAGGGCAAGGTGTACCAATTGGAGTCCTTATGCACTTTGATCATGATGTTGTGCATGGTCACTTGAAATTCTGTGACGCTTTTTTACTTCTCATGGAATGTCGGTGAGAGTCACGGTTTGGAACGAATAGCTTGCACCAGAGCACCTTCAAAAAGTACCCATAAAATTTTGTTTTCTTTGACTCACAAAGCATTTTATGAATCCCATAATTTTACATAGCGTGCCCCCTCGCATACACCTGGCTCAATTTCTAGAAGTACTACATCAATTAGGGTCTCCCATGCCACCAGCGCAATTAGCAATAGAAGCCAAGATTAGCAGTTTTTGCTTCCCTAGTTTCTATGCCTCGCGCACATTCTCTAGAAACTCCTCACATAAAAAATATGACCAATTGTACATCATCCCTTTTTCACATTTCTATGCCAAGGCAAGGACATGCGCGAGGACTGTTTTTTATTGGCACTGTCTCATAATTTTACAGCCGAGGATGAGGGTGCCCATGTGCACCATAAGGTTAGCAATGGTTTGGACCAGGAATGCCCTCGTATCTCATACTACCTTGTATTTTTCCTTCACCTCCGTCACTACCTTCAGCTTGTTTCTGTTCCCAAATCCCTTCATCAGGTGAGGCCCCTTCTTGGGCAAGGCGGTGATCCGATGGATCAGCGTGACATCTATAGGAATTCTCCCCTGAATCCACAGCAAGTCCTCATGGACCAAGGCCAACAATTGGGGCACGCAAATTCATGTGATGGGGTACCTCTCAAAATATGGGATCCTCAGAAGATTGAGGACTCTCGCATTGCGTAGCCCGTGTGCCCAGGGCATTGACTCTACCTTTGGTACATCATCGTACAGCACTCGTTCCAAGTAATTTTTTGGTGCAAGCTCCAGGAACTTTTCTTCATTTGCGAGATCATAATCGTCAAAATTTATCTGAGGGATATTTTTGAACATTTTGTCATTCAGAGGGACATATTGAGGAATCAACTGCATCTGTAGATACTCCCACATAGTATCGATGTTATGTGGCTTGTGCATAGAGGGCTTCTGTGGCTTAACATAGGGTGGCTGCCATGAGATGGGTTCTATGAACATTGCTTCTTTCCTAGTGCTCATCGGCCTCTTTGATGGATCACCGATAGGGGATTGCTCATTGGAAGCTTGCCTTGTGGATGTGACATTCTGCAGAGAGGTGTGTAGCTTAGAAGCAGCCCACTTTTTCATCTTCCCCTTGGCCTTATCTTTCATAGGAGTGGACACTACTTCTTCGACTTTTGGAATGAATTCTCTAACATCATCAGACCCTATATCTGTTGAGGCCGTAAGGGGTGTGGAATGCTCCTCTACAAGGTTGGTAGCCATCATTCTCGTGCAAAATATGAACTCGGGGTCACTAATGTCATAAGGAGATTCGCGGCCAGACATACAGAACTCACAGGCAGTAGGATGACAGAGATTACAGACAATCACAAGGCACCAAATATTCAAACAACAAAGGAACCAATTGAGACCTATGCCCACATTTTTATAAGCCACCGATGGTAAAAATGGTTGGATTATCATTAATTCCAACTCCCCTACAAGAAAATGGTAAAAAATCCTCCAAGATTACCTCATTAAATGTGAGAAATCTGCTCTATCCAACGGTAATTTTGATAGAAATAGCTAAAATCACACAATTACAGAAACACAATCATATATTATGCACAAATGATGTATTTTTAAACACACTCACACACACAGATTTACATTCAGTTTAATCTATTAAATAGAGCTTCTGAGATCCAAATTATTCCTAAATTAGATAGAGAGGTTGAGAGAATTTCTCAACCATTACAAACCAACTTCTCAAATATGGAATGTAAGCATTAACTCCAACATCCCCCCTTAATGATTAAATTACATGAATTTATTGAATTCACTCATAAATAACAAAATAATCAAGCTCATCAGTAGATGCTCCATCAAGTTGCCTCATAACCCTTGGAAAGGTGTAGTTGGCAAGTTGGATTCCCAATTTCGCTTCCTCAACTCCCGAATCAAGGACCTCCCGAAGTCAATTACTGGACAACATCCCAATGTGTCACATAACCTCATTAGGAGACCACTTCCACGTCTACCACTAACGAGGGATCCTTCCCTAGATCCACAACTGCCATACTGCCTAGACAACAATCCATATTGAGCCTTACTGCCACTTGATCTCTTCGAAAACAATTGATTGCAATCACTGAACTCCTAGTCATTCTATGGACGAGCTCCCATCCACCGAAATACATGGGTGCTAACCGCTGTACTCGCCAGTTATCTAGGAAAGCCGTCTAGATACAGAATGTATCTAGAATCCGTATTCCAAAATAACTTCCTTAATTCATCACCACTTAATTTACAAAAAAATTATAATACTAATAATTTAACTACTCGACACCAGCAATTTACTTCTCACAGCATTCAGCTTCACATCAGCGTTATGTCCCAGCTGATCATGAACATCGTTGGATGGCTGCAACTCCACATGGGTCGACGTCCCACACTCCAGTGCAAATAGCCAATAGAAATTTGTTACTCTTTACCTATGCCCAATCTCATCAAAGAAATGTCGTTGTCTTCACATTGTGCGGAGTTTCACATTACGCTGAGTTATGTGCTGAGTTCTATTGAGATGGCTCAATTGCACTCTTGGCCAGTCAACGAAGTAGGGAATAGATAGGATCGATGTCTGCGGCTCGTAAAACACGCAGCGACTCGTACAACATGCAATCGGTAGCCACTTCATCCAAGTGTAACAGCTCTCCACAGAATTCATTATACAATTTACATTTGGTGTCTTGAATTCAAAAACATGAATGATGAGGCGTCTTACAAGCCCTTCCCAGACGACGATTCCTGATTGCTGTAGACATATTTATACGCTCCAAGATAAGCTCCTATATATAAACACTAGATACCCATGAATCCTTGCCATGTTTTAGATCGCATAATTTTGATCAGATCTTTGCAATTCTTCCCATCAGTTTCAGGAGTTTCAGTGGCAGCGAATGGAGTAGATATTCAAGATTGAGTCCATATACTCGTGTGAAGGGCGATGCAAGGAAATTTCACCCCTTTCTTAATACTGCAGATCAAGAAAAACCCAATAGGTTGTATAATGTAGATGCAGAGATGCGCAAGAGAAAGAGTCACGTGAAAGATCAAGAAACGAATTCGTCGACTGTCTACCCAAGCGCTTTCATCCCCACCTACAGCACCCAGTCATTTCATGAATTCGCACTCAGTCAACTCGACTCTGCTATGTATTGATGACATGTCTTCCCACCCATGATGATGGATCAGATCACTCAACAAAGCATCACATAGGTTTAGGAATTTTCTCACAACACAACACACAGGCCTCTGATCCTATGCTCTGATACCATGATAGAAATAGCTAAAATCACAAAATTACAGAAACACAATCATATATTATGCACAAATGGTGTATGTTTAAACACACTCACACACACATATTTACATTTAGATTACTCTATTAAATAGAGTTTCTAAGATCCAACTTATTCCTAAATTAGATAGAGAGGTTGAGAGAATTTCTCAACCATCACAAACCAACTTCTCAAATATGGAATGTAAGCATTAACTCCAACAAATTTCACTTTTTCACCCAGTTTCACTATTCTAATGGCTATTTTTCTAACTTGCACATCACCCCTATGCTTCTTTCGCACCTGCCTATGCCCTCCCCCTCTGCTATGCACAAACCCTTTGATTCTAATGCTCTGGCCACATAGTCATTTGGTCGGCACTAGATTGTCCCTATACGGCTTCAGACGACTTCCATTGAAATACCTGGGAAGGTTCTCTCCACGCAACGTGGCCAAGTGCATTACACCGCCATCAGTGATCTCCTTCACAACATATTACCCCAACCAATGCTTTCTAAACTTTTCCAGGTGGCTCGAAAAATGAATATCATATAGAAAAACCAATTCTTCATCCTTAAACACCTTCTTCCTAATGTGCCTATCATTCCAGGCTTTTTCACGCGCCTTCTACACTTGCTAGTGGAAGTTAGCAAAGAATCAATCTTCTTCTAAGGCAATTAATTTTCCAACCGTTCCTCCATAATGTTAGGCTCAGCCATATTAGTGAAAGCAACAATGCGCAGACTTGGGACAATTTACTCCATTGGCATGATGGCTTCCTACCCATAGACCATCCTGAAAGGTATTTTTCTTATCAAATTTTTGCATGTTGTCCTATAAGTCCATAGCACAAAAGGGATGTGCATGTCCCATTCATCTTGGTTGGCATTACAGATATTTGTGAGCGCGTGCTTCAAAATCTTGTTGAAAGCTTCTACTGCGCCATTTTCTTGTGGGTGATACGAAGTACTCTTCTTTTGATGGATCTGGAATTCTTCTATCAAAGCTTCAATTGTTTCGTTAAAAAATTGCATACCTCTATCACTCATCAAAATCTTTGAGCACCCAAACCTGGTCAAAATTTGCTCAAAGATGTAGTGAGCAACAGTATCTATAGTACAGTCCTTAACCGCCTTCACCTCTACCCACCTGGTTACATAATCAGTTGCAGTAATGATATAACGTGTTCTAGTTTTTTTTCCAGGAGGGTTGATTGGTCCAAAAAAATCTATAGCTCATATGTCAAAATCCTACAAGGCCATCTATGGGTGCAGGGGCATTTCATCTCTGCAAGAGGGCTTTCCTATTCTCTGACATGCATCATAGGCCTAACAGTACGCCTATGCATCACTGTGTAGCGTGGGCCACCATAATCCAGTGCACAACACCTTCTGCGTAGTGGCCTTCCTAGCATAGTGGCCTCCTGCCACTCCCCCATGAGCTTCAACCAAGATATCCTGTCTTTCATGTTCCAATACATATCTCCTTAATATTTCATCTGCTTCTAATTATACAACTGACCTGCAATCAAGGTGAAATTAGCTGCCCACACAACCAACTCTTTCTTTTGATGGACAGAATATTTGGCAGGCGTTGTTCCCATGGTAAGAAGATGAATAATGTCAGCAAAGTTCTCATCAACCACCTTGATAGCAAAGAGCTGCGAATCAAGTAACCCTTCCTCTAGAATGGTTGGTTCTTCCCCATTCTCAATTCGTGACAGATGATCAGTCCCAACATTCAGTCTTCCCAGCTTTACAATAATCTCAAATTCATACTCCTTAAAAAGCAACAACCATCAGCAGATCTCCTCCCCCAACACAGGCTTATAGACCAGGTATTTCAAAGCAGAATGATCAGTGAAAATTTTGAAATGCCCTCCTAGAATATAGTGTCTGTATTTTTGTAGTGTGTATACCATGGTCGATCCTTCTCTTTCTATAGTCGAGAAGTTGCGCTCTACGCCTAAGAGCTTCCTACTAGAAAAAGCTACTGGGTGATCAATGTCTCCTTCTCCTGGTTGTGCTAAAACAGCCCCAAGTGCTACACTAGATGCATCCACATGTACATTAAAAACCTTAGACAAGTCTAGGAATATCAAAATAGGTGTAGTGACCATTTTCTCCTTTAGCAAATCAAAGCTCTATGACATTCATCATCTCAAAATAATGATACATCCTTCTTTAGAAACTTCTCCATCGGTGCCGTGATCATAACATACCCTTTGATAAACTTCCTGCAATAACCAGTGTGTCCTAGGATGGAACACAACTATTTCTCATTGGTATGAACTTCTAAGTTGATGATAACCGTGATCTTGGCTGGGTCTACCATCAATCCTTGATGACACATGATATGCCCCAAAAAAATCCCAAAAGGCATGCAGAATATGCACTTCTTCAGGTTGGGATAAATCTAGTGCTTTCTACAGGTATCAAGCATCATGTGTAGGTTCAACACATGTTTATTTACCAATCCAAATATTTTCCAATCATCAAAATATACCTCCAAGAATTTACGCATGAATTACTTAAAGATAACCACTACCACGCGCGAGAAGATGGCAGACGCATTCTTCAAGGCATACCAGTATATTGGAAATAACCCCATTCAGTGGTGAAGGTGGTCTTGCTACGGTCTTCTAGCGCAATTCAAATCTGATGATACCCCGAGAATCCATCAGTAAATGAACAAGATTCTTGTCCTCCTACATTATCCAAGATTTCATCAGAAAATGGAGTAGGGAAGGGGTCACGCACATAGGCATCATTCAACTTGCACGGATCTACACAAAACCTTATTTCACCTTTGTTTTTTTTCTCCTAAACCACCATTAGGCTTATGCAATCAAATTGCTCAATCAGTTCAATGATGCCTGCAACTACCATTTTTTCTAACTCCTCCTTTACTTTCTTCTTGTATTTTGGGTTCAATTGATATGGACGTTGCTTGACAGGGTGTGCATCTAGTTTCAACGTGATCTTCATGACACCCAAGTCCCCCACAATTCCCTTCAACTCAGAGAAATTTGTAGGAAACAAGTCATGATACTCTGTCAATAGCTCTGCAATCTTTCCTACTGTATCATCATCCTAGTAGTCCCCAATATTGGCCAACTTGCGCTGCTCTTCTATCCCAATGTTGACTTCCTTTAATTTAGAAGGTTTAGTAACGTCCACCATCCTTAATGCAGGCCCTGCAACTGGAGGTTCTCCTTCTGACTCTGGGATATTACAAATCCTTTGGTCATCTTCATTATCCTCAATTGATAGATTTCTACAGTTGATGATGTCTTTCATATGTGCATCCCAGGCCAGCGCAATGCACTCACTCCCTACGGGGCCGGGATCCATCAAAGACTAGAGCATCGATGTCCTAGAGGGCTTCATCCAATTTTTCTGAGCCTCCCACAGAGTGAAAGGTTGCCAGGAAATCTTCATTCATGGTGTACCAATCTCGAGTACCTCAGTGTAGCTCAACTTCTAGATACCAGATAGTAGGTATCGGTCCCAATGAGTGGAAAAACCTATGAACCGATTCATTCCATGTATTTTCATCGCATACCTTCATCCACATGGCCAGGTGCTTGCGTGGATCACCCTGACCATAGAATAATTCAATGGGTGGAGTGGCTAGAGGTTTAAAGCACAACATCATAATTTTTCAACATTCCTCCGAGGCTTGGAAAGTTCCCTTGTGTGCCGCCCACCACCTTGTTGGATTTGCATGCATAGCTAAATCAAGCTCCCTGAACCTTCGCTCCTCTGTGAAAATTTTTTCTAATGCCTCCAAAAATTCTTTGACACTACTAGACCCATAAAAGTAGGGTATTTCTCTCACCTCAAAGGAGATGCACCGGAAGTTCTTTGTGATCTTGAGGCAATGCAATGCAGAGACTTCGTGCAACTAGTTCTGCCAATTCTCCATTTCACCATCATAACAGGAGTTATCCTTCTCCCAGTTCAAGATGCCATTTGCTTAGTGTTGATCCAGTCTTCTTCATGTGTAGTTAGCTTATAGATATGTTAAACATAATCCCCATCATGCACTAGTTTTGTGTACCATTCTCCTTCTACTAGATCCAGTGGGATTATCACCCGCGTACCATTATTATCAAAAATCATACTTCTGCGCTTCAGTTGATGATTCGTCCCATATCAATATCCCAATCCAATACTAACAGTGTAGGGTAGGGGTCTGTATCATCCAAAATTTGTATAACCTCAAAATCAGTGCATACCTTTACTCCAGCGATGTCTACCACAACTTGTGGAAGCCTTCCAAGTGGAATGATCTTTTGTTGATTGGCCATGCATAGCTGAATGGTGGACCATTCCAAATTTGGCTCTCCCATCTTCTGCCAGGTTTTCTTAGGTAAGAAATCGATATCAGACCCCGGATCCAAAATGACCTGATCCATCTCATAGTCTCCAAGCTGCATAATCATGCGCATTTCCCTACTAGTTCTCTTCTTTTGTTTATAAACCTTGTTCATAGCCTTGGTTTCTGTCCGCGACACCTCTTTTTCTGTGCAGTTGTCTATTATGGCCTGGAGATTATCTACTTCCTTATGATTGCGTAGTAGCTTAATTCAGGCTTGTAGGAATGGTTTAACTTCGTCATCAACTTTTGGTACATGGGAACTCTTGATGTGGATGCTCCTGCATCAGTAAAATCCTTTCTGACTTCAATGAAAATCTCTTTTTCTTTTTGCAGGTTGAGGCTTTCCTTCTTGTCATACACCTTTTTGATCAGTGGTTCTGTGGTAGCCTTATCCTCATTTCCTCTAGCGGAAATACCACTGCATGTAATTAAATTTACACTTGGACCATCATCTTGCAGTTCGGCCTTAACCATCTGTATGTTTTGCGTTGGTGTCTGTTGCTTTTCCTGCATTTTAGCTATTAACACAAGAAAATATTCTATGACATGATCAAATTGCCTACAGTACCTGCAGGATTGTCACACAAGGTTCAAGCAGTCTCATGCATAGTGTCCAACATCTCCACAGTTGTAACAAATTAGTTTCCCTCTCCCTTGACCTGCACCTCCACCTCTCCCCCCTCCCCATCCTCTTGCTGGGGATCCTCCTTGTCCAGAGGGAGATGCTGGTAACAAAGGGTCATTCTGGACTCTGTAAAGGTTCTCTCTGTCGATCATCAAGTTGTATGTTCGGCAATTATGTTCATCCTGACCCACTGAAGAGAAGAATATGCACCACTGTTGCTTCAGTTTTGGTATATAGGTTCCTAACTACGGGCAGTGGTTTGTATCATGTCATCTAGCCACCCGAAAATCGGCGCAACAAAGCATGGGGGTACTAGGCCCAGCAACATCTCTTGGGCGCACTGGACTTGGTCCCCCAGCTTGCATATAATCCGACAACAGAGGGCATTGATCTTTGGTGTGGCCAGATACCCTGTAGCGTATGCACCAGACCTCTGTGCTAGCTTCTTTACCCCAGTATCTTCATAAATTATGAATTTCCAAGTGCATAGCTTCTAATTGGCTCTGAATATGTAGCGCTCCAAATTGAGCACCACCCCTCATCACAGCTTCTAACTTCATAGCAATTTCTAGGACTTCTTCCTGCGAGTCAATCTTCTGTTGACCCATGGGCCCATGCAGATGTGGCAGTAGCATGGAGATGAACCATTCCTTATGCTGATTGTCATCCTTAGCAAATCCTCCATCGCTGATGATTTTCTTTAATCGTTGATTAGCTTCCCAGATTGATTCTGTAGGCCCTTGCTTAATATATTTAGTTCTACTACGCATTGAGAATAATATTTTGACTTCTGAAACTGCTTATTTAGGGCATCCTTGATCTCCTCCATTGTGGGATATGCATGTTGAGTAATGTATCCCATGAACCAATCTAAAGCACGATCTTAAAAGGCCATAGCCAGTTGCACTCTTTTAACAACATCAGTATTAACATTCTGTGCAATCCACACCGCATTCACCACAAACCAAAATCGGTCCATATCCTCATCCCCTGCACCCTTAAAGGTGATTAACTTCATATGTGCAGCCATATCATTAGCAGGTGGGCATGGTGGTGGGGTAGGAGGATTCTTACCCTTGCGCGGAATTGATGGTGGCATAGCAGGAGGGCTAGTTTCAACGTGCGTAACCTCACTTCTGTTTATATCAGGGGAGTTTCTTAGAGGACTATATATAGATCTATCCCCTTTCTAATTGGCTTGATAGTATTTACCATTGTGCGTAGTGCTTTCGCTCTGAACAGGGGTCATTCACTCGGTGTGGCTACAAAAAATACCCTTTTCACACAATAGCATCTTAATCAGTAGAGGAAAATTTTGTAAGAATTTACCCCACAATCCCTTGAAAAATCTCTTTTCAGCTTCAGAGTAGGCCATAAATTGATCGACTACAAATTCTGTTACAAACCCACCCAAGACACTGTCAACCTAGTGATCTACAATTCAGGTAATTGAATTATTAGTCTTATCCAACTGTTGGATTAATTCATGGGTCCAATGCATGACTTGATCATTCTTCCAATAGGTTTGGAATTATTCTAACCTTGCCAACCACTCCTGCAGCTCATGTGCAAAGGTTACGAAGAAGATCTCGTGTACCTTAGTAAAAATATACTTATTATTCCACTCTTCAGCAGATAACTTCTTACTTCTATTTTCTTTTAGGGAAAATTCCTGAATCTGTTTTTCAAACCAGTCCTCAAGTTCAGGCTTTAATGGCTGCCAATGACCTCGTGACATCACCCAACCTCTCTCAAAATGCTCCCGGTCCCGGCAACGGAACCATTTGTTGGCTTGAGGGGTCCTGACCCAGGTTCAAAATTAAGGTTAACCAACAAAACCCTCTTACTATTGGCCCTTTCGGTAGTGACCTTCTTGTGCAAGTCAAAGTTTCACCCGAAGCAGTATGGGGGGGGGGAGGTGTTGGAACCAGGTTTCCGCACCCTGAGAGAGGTTTGAATGATGTGGATGCCTTAAGATCCAAAATAACCTTAAACAGACCTTTGCAACAACATCCTTAACCAGTAAACCCTTGCAGACATATTTAGGTCAATATACAAAATATCTTGCAAAAGTTAACAAAGAAACTATAAATCAATTAATAACCCGTAACACATAATATAAGAGCCTTATACCATCAAATCCATCTAATATGTAATATTCCAAGTTTATCATGCAGCTAATTAGAATATTGATTTTTGTCTTTTACACTTAGGAGATGAATAAATGGGTAAGGAGACCCATACATTTCAGAAATAGGAATAAAATCCCTTATGATGTGAAGAGGGATCATTATTATGGCTGGATTTCACACCCTCATGTGTGAAAAGGGACATTTGCATGTGGACAAAGTCATGTTTGACCAAGTCAATAGCATAAATGTAGGAGGAGTGGATCAGCAATAAAAATAGCTCAATATGAATAAGGATCAGTTTAGATAACTATATGAGAGCTGGATTGAAGACCCTTAGGTGTGAAAAGGGCTGAAGCAGGTTGAAGAGGTCAACCTTGACCAAATCAAACAACATTGTTATGGAGGAGTGGCATTGATGAAGGTACAACGTAGTTTTGGAGGGAGATTGTTTGTGTGATGGTGGAAACCCTAATGAGTGGGACCCAAGGTGAGAAGACTCACTTAGTTTATAAGGAAGAGAATGGTAGCCATATGGGGTTAGCTTATGAATGATATTTTTTATGTGTCTGCTTAGACTTTGCTCTCTTTAGTTGTTTAGCTAAGATTGCTGGTGTTTTTTAGCACTAAGGTATTCCTGTTTAGGAATTTCATATATTCCATTTGAGTAGCGCTTGGGAGAGACCTGATCTATCATTCCACACATCTGGCATTGGTACCGAGCTTCAGTCTTTAACTACAGTGTTATTTCTGCAGGAGTATAGCACTGTGTTGTTGGGTGTTGCAGTGGAGGGTTGAGTACCCCACTTTCTAAGTTGGTTTTGCATAGGAGGAAGGATTCCTTCTATTGTGAGATCAGTTTGGAGGGTTCTTGGGCTGATTTCAGATCTTTGGCAGAAGGCCAATATATTTCCATTACCTACAGCATTATTCTAGTCTGGAATTGCGTTATTTTTGGAGGGAAATTTTAGTAGTGTATCTTGTGGCTCTTTTTGAGAGTTTTCCTGTGATCAGAGGGTTGATCCTTCCATGGGGGAATACTTTTGATCAGATATACATCATATCTACATCATTTCAGCCTCCTATACTCTTGTGCTTTAGTTTGTAGTGATTATTCAGCCTTATTGCTGAAGATCAACATTTGTATGTGGGTGTATTCCTAGAAACCCTACCCAAGTTCTCTAGATTTTGTATAAAGTAGACTAGATCTCAGTTCTTGAGCCATATTGTTTAATATAATATCAAATCTATTTATCTCAGCTATTTCTATTCATAAACTCTCATTATACTATGCTGTCTGTTTGAGCAGTAATTGTAGGTTTTAACCCTGAACATAAATTATCTACTCACGAATCTTATAACAGAAGATAAACAATAGCGAAAGCATAAAATATAAAACAGATAAACACAGAGATTTTCCCCTGGATCCCAAATCGGGACGACCATCTTGATTTTTCATTATATTCCTTTTAGTGTTACAACACATATATATACATGCCGAAGCATACATAAACCCCAATCCATTAACCCTGGATTAGAACATAACCGTAGTTCCCTTGACTGGATCCACAAAAATACCAGGGGCCGAAAAAAATTGTACCCTAATACCATGTGCAAAACCATGCACAAAACCATGGACGCGGACTACCAATCGGAAATTAAGGACCAAAATTTTTCCCAATTGTGGACAGAATATGACACATACCCAACATTCTCCGACTTGTTGTTTTCTTTCCACAGGGGGCCATAAGAGAGCTTAGTCATTGGCCCAATTCTTCAACACCCATTGTTTCTCTACACCAAGAGAACTTCTGAGTGCTCACAGACTTTGTTAATGCATCTACAACATTCTTCAAAGTGTCCACCTTTTCAGCAACACCCTTTTAGCCTCAACCATATCTCTAACAAAGTGATATTGAACATCAATGTGCTTTGTCTTTGAATGATAAGCAGGGTTCTTAGCCAAGAAAATTGCTCTTTGGCTATCACAGTCTATCCTTATAGCTTGATGTACTAACCCCATACTTGAACACAATATCTGCAACCAAATTTCTTCCTTACTTGCATGAGTGGCTACTATGTATTCTGCCTCTGTAGTTGAAAGAGCCACTACAGACTGTCTTTTACTCATCCAACTGATTGCGCCTCCAAATAGGCTAAACACATACCCACTTGTAGATCTTCTTTGGTCCAGATCTCCAGCCCAGTCTGCATCAACAAAACCACGAATGTCCAACATTATTTCCAATCCTGGTCTTCCATGGTAGCACAAGCCATAATCACTAGTGCCACGTAAATATCTGAAAACCCACTTCACTACTGTCCAATTCTCCTTCCCTGGGTTTGACATAAACCTACTCAATACTCCCACTACATGTGCAATGCCTGGTCTAGTACAGACCATTGCATACATCAGGCTACCCACTACACTTTCATATGGAACACGGGACATATACTCCTCTTCTTCTTGTGTCTTGGGACACTGTTCAGCAAACAGCTTTACACCTACAGGAATAGGAACATTCACTAGTTTACTATCCTGCATATTTAACCTCTGCAGTATAGTCTCGACATAATTCCTCTGGTTTAACCAGAGCTTCCTCTTTGCCCGATCTCTCTTAATTTCCATGCCCAAAGTATAGTTTGCAGCACCCAGATCCTTCATGTCGAATTTGGAGAATAGTCGGGTCTTCAAATATTGGATAATTTCTTTGTCATTTCCAATCAACAACATATCATCCACATACAAGACCAAATAAATAACATGGTCACCAATTAATTTAAAATAAACACATTGATCCTCCTTGCTTCTGGTGAAGCCAAGTCCCCGTATATAGGTATCAAATTTCTGATACCACATCCTTGGTGACTGTTTTAACCCATAGAGAGACTTCTTCAACCTGCATACTAGTTCTTTCTTACCCTTCACCATAAAGCCTTCATGTTGCTTCATGTAGATCTCCTCTTCTAGATCCCCGTGAAGAAATGTTGTCTTCACATCCATCTGTTCTATCTCAAAATCAAATGCAGCAGCAACAGATAAAAGTAATCTAATAGAAGTAACTTTGGCAACAGGAGAAAAAATATCACCAAAATCAATTCCCGGCACCTGGGAATAACCTTTCGCTACCAACCGAACTTTGTATTTCTCCACCTTGCCTTCTACATTCATCTTCTTCTTAAACACCCATTTGCTCCCAATGGGCTTCCTTCCAGCCGGCAACTCCACCAGATCCCATGCATCGTTTTTGTGCAAGGATGCCATTTCATCAGCCATGGCCTCCTTCCAAAGTTTTCCATCCTCTGAATCTACTGCCTCCCTGACAGTTCTGGGTTCATCATCAGTTATAGTTAAGGCAAAACCTGAACAAAAAGCAGATGGACTATACCTTTCTGGTTGCCTTCTTTCCCGAACTGATCTTCTCAAAGCTGGGGTTTGTGGCTCTTCATCTTCTGAGTCTTCTTCTGTTGTAGAGTCTGATTCATCCTCCTTTAGCTCAAACTCTATCTTCTCAGGTTCCTTTGGTAGAACTTCATGTTTAACAACATCTTTCACTTCTCTAAACACCACATCTCGGCTGTACACAACCTTCCTTGTTTCTGGGTTCCAAAGCTTGTAACCCTTTAAACCATCCTTATACCCAATAAAGATGCACCTTTCAGATTTATTATCCAACTCGGTCCTTTTCTCCTTTGGAACATGTACATATGCATCACATCCAAATACCCTTAGATGTGAAAGAGATGGTTTCTTACCAGTCCATACCTCACGTGGAGTCTTATCCTCCAACACTGATGAAGGTGATCTGTTAACCAGATAGCATGCAGTCTCCACTGCCTCTGCCCAGAATTCTTGTCCTAACCCGGTACCATTGAGCATGCTTCTTGCCTTTTCCATCAGTGTTCTGTTCATTCTTTCTGCAACTCCATTTTGCTGAGGTGTGTATGGAGTAGTCTTCTGCCGTGCTATACCACACTTCTTACAGAACTCTTCAAATTCTTTCTTGCAGAACTCCCCACCATTATCTGTCCTCAGCGCCTTTATCTTCTTCTCTGTCTGGTTTTCCACCAGAGCCTTAAATTCTTTAAATTTGTCAAAGACTTCAGATTTCTTCCTCAAGAAATATATCCATGTATTCCATGAGAAGTCATCTATGAATGAAACATAGTACACAGACTTTCCCAGTGATGGAACTGACACAGGTCCAAACACATCACTGTGCACAAGCTCTAATATCTTGTTCGCCCTCTTAGCACCAGAAGGAAAACTCACCCGATTCTGCTTCCCATATACACAATGTTCACAGAAATCGAAATCCAGAGAGCAATTAGACATACCTTCTACCATGCCATTTCTATGCAGTATCCGAAGGCCCTTCTCTCCAATATGTCCAAGCCTTTGATGCCATAACATGGTCTTTTCTCCAGAGACATCTAGGCTTTCCGCTCCACTTTCAGGAACCACATAACTGTTACACCCATCAATAACAGTGCTACCTTGTAGCTTGTACAGAGTTCCAGTCCGAACTCCCCGCATTAATACCAATGCTCCCCGAACCATCTTGCAGGCATCTTTCTCGAACACTGTTTTTACACCTGCATCATCCATCTTGCTTACAGAAATCAGATTTCTGGCCAATGCAGGAATATGCAGAACACCGGGAAGTGTTCTAATCCTTCCACCTTGCAGCTTCAGCTTGACCTTTCCACGTCCGATGATTCTGGCCCTCCTATCATCCCCTAGGAAGACATCACCACCATCATATTTCTCATACTCGCAGAACCACTCCCTATGGGGAGTGAAGTGAAAGGATGCACCTGAGTCAATCAACCATGACTCGTGATCTACATGTGTATTTGAAGAAGAAGCCAAATACACATCCCCACCTTCATCCGAGGTGGTTTTTGCCTCTGCAGAAGGAGCATCATCATATCCCTTTCCTTTCTCAGGAGCTTTAGATCTGCACTCCTTTTTGTAGTGCCCTTCCTTTCCGCATTTCCAGCATACCTTTACAAACTTTCCAGGAGATTTAGATCTCCCTCTAGATTTGGATCTCCCACTCGAAACCTTATTCTTGTTTATGTTTTGGGACCCTCCTCGTACAAATAAGGCATCTCCATTCTGGCCCTACATATTTCTCCGTCTCATTTCCTCCGACAGCAAGGCTGAGACAATGTCATCAAAATTCAAGGTATTTGTATTGCTACCTATTGCAATAACCAGACTGTCCCACGAGTCTGGTAGAGAGCACAACAAACTGATGCACTTATCTTCATCTGAGATTTTAATATCAACAGACGACATCTGACTTACCACAATATTGAAGGCGTTCAGATGCTCTGTCACCGAGTCTCCATCCTTCATCCTCAGGTTATACAGCTTTTTCCGCAGGAACAACTTATTCACCAGAGACTTAGATTGGTACAAAGTCCCAAGTTTTTCCCAAAAATTCTTCGTCGTAGCTTCCCCAGATACATTCAACAATACTGAATCTGAGATACACAACCGTATTGTGCTCTTAGCCTTCCGATCTAGTTTCTTCCAGTCTTCATCTGACATTCCCGTTGGTTTAGTACCTAGATCTACCGCGATCCACTGATCTTTATCCACCAATAGATCCTCCATCTTGAGCTTCCACAACTCAAAACTCTGACCATTAAACTTCTCGATCTCTATCTTCCCATTGATCGCCATCTTCTTTCACCGCAAGAATCAATCCCGCAGATCTCCCACTGAACAGGGTCTACCACAGGCCCGAACTAAAAACCCTCAGCAACAAAGGCATCCCCTTGAAGATGAAACAGCTCCGATACCAAATGTAGGTTTTAACCCTAAATAGAAACTATCTACTCACGAATCTTATAACAGAAGATAAACAATAGCGAGAGCATAAAACATAAAACAGATAAACACAGAGATTTTCCCCTGGATCCCAAATCAGGATGACCAGCTTGATTTTTCATTATATTCCTTTTAGTGTTACAACACATATATATACATGCCGAAGCATACATAAACCCCAATCCATTAACCCTGGATTAGAACATAACTGTAGTTCCCTTGACCGGATCTACAAAAATACCAGGGGCCGAAAACCATCGTACCCTAATACCATGTGCAAAACCATGCATAAAACCATGGACACGGACTACCCATCGGAAATTAAGGACCAAAAATTTTCCCATTCGTGGAAAGAATATAACACATACCCAACAGTAATTTTATGTTGCAGTAGTTTTGGGGTTTTAGCATTTTTCAGTTATACTGGGTGTGGGAGGTCTGTTTACCTCACCTAGTTTGATTTGTTTCTGATATATTCTTGGATTCAAGTTTTATATTGTCAGATATAAGGGATCCAAGATTTTATTTCATTATTTATAGAATATATTTCTGAAAATGCATTTTTTATGCATGCATTGCTCAGCAGTCCCATTTTGGGATATTACAGTGATATTAGAGCAAGATCTTTGGCTCAGCCTGTGGACTTCAAGCCAAGATGATATAAGAAGAAGGAAAGATTAGAATGATGGATAAAATGAGCTTTGTCTCATCATTTTTTAGATCTATTAAGAACCTCTCCAAGGAGGTTAAACAAAAAGAAGAAAAAAAGAGTAGTGAAACTTCTAGAGGGTTTCAAGAGAAGGAAGATCCATGCACTTCCTATGATCAGAAAATGAAACCAATGTTGCAGAGAGCTCCCAAGCATTGGACCATACCCTTTCCTTTTTAAAAGAAGGACAAATTGCAGAAATATGGAGGATACTTGGATCACAAGATTCTAAGTGAATACCTTGTTGAGTACAAATCTCAACCTAGAGCCTTCAAGGAGACTCTAGCTTTCCCTTAGTTCATTCAATTGGAGGAAGAAAGAAGACCTTATAGCCAAGGGAGGATCAAGGGCAATAGGTTTCTATTGTCTACTTTTTATGGGTCATCTACAACAAGGGTTTGGGCAAGGAAACTAGATGTGTTCGTCCTACTACATCCAGTGGTAGAAAGAGAGGCTATAGAGATTGTAGCGCTGCACCTTGAGGGTAAAGCAAACATTTTGTGGTTCAGCCATTTGAGTCATGCAAGAGTGAATACCTTTTTTGAGTTTACTCAAAGGTTGATTAGAAAAATTGATAAAGAGAAATTAGAGGAGAAGAAGCCCTCACCACCATTGGAGGAGACTTGTACCAGCGTTGTCACAACTATGGAGGAGCATCACTCAACATCATCAATTGGAGGAGCCAACACATTGGGGGAAGAAACTCTTAGAGCCGTGCAAGGTGTTCCCAAGTCCCATCAAGGTATGATTAATTTTCCACTTTCTATTGTTACAACAAATCTTTTAGAAGGTTGTGGAAATCTACCTTTGCATGACCAAGGGTCAACACATATTGCTGATTTGGGGCAACAGGGTTGCACTTTGCTATGCAATCTTGAATTGGTCAAGGAAGGGATGAAACATCATCCTAATGAGCCACTATTGAGTTGCACACCACACTTGGGGTTGGGGTGTGAATTCTTGGAGGATAGGATGAGCTTTGTCCCAAACAAACTTATGCAAAACAATATGTTCATCCTTGAGTTGGGACATGAGACAGCCAAAACACCATGGAGAAGATTAACAACACTGTCAATAAGTAGTAGTGAGGAGGTTTTTCCTTCAGCACACTTGGATCTTTATGGATTCAAGATGGTCATTGGTGTGAGATCTTCTCTAGGAGATCTCCAAGGAGTTACATTTCAACATCCCATGAAATGCAAAAGCAGAAATCTGATTTGGGAGGATGGTAGTCTTCATTGGGGGAATACCAAGATGGAGCATGATGGGAGGCACCCACATTTGGATGAATGGGTGTGGATGGTGAGCAAGAGGTTGGAGATATACTTGCAAATTTATGACACGGGGCAGCAGGAGGCTTGGCTGCGTTGGCTACTCTTGAAATATTTTGGCCATCATATGACATATCCTCTTTCAAAGGGTATGTGGGTGGAAGAAGTTTGGCAGGATACTTGCATCATAGGACAACAAGGAGTATGGATGCATTGTGTTGATATGAAATTCTTCATATCAATCATTATGTTTTCATCACATGATTTGTATGATGGAGGTATGAAAAGGCAGCAAAAACTTTTGTTGCTTGGGTTGTTCTTTGGGAAGAATGGGTAGATTTCTCTCACACTTTGCATGATGTTGCAGAAGAAGGAGATGGCACTATCATGGTGCAAAGGGACTACTCCTTAGCCTTGGATGATCTGGAAGTACTTCCACATTGGAAGAAACTTCTTGTATATAGCAGCATTATGGGAGATGTCTTTGACAATGAGCATGTCAAAGAATGGAGTTATGAGTTGGCAGGAGCCTATTTGCATAGGCCAACAACGTTGTCACTTTTGAGCTAGGACTTATTGATGGAGTGTCCCCAAGATCACTTAAAATTTGATGCACTTAGTGGACAAGGAGGAGGTGAGAATGATGGATTAGTGGATGGAGACATCTATTACAGTGATATGTTCTTCTTGACTTGGATTTCCAAGCATAAGAAGGAGGATCTTCATGCAGCACATGGTTCATTCCTCTTCATGGGAGTATGCCAAACCACTATGGAGGACTTATTCATGGATCCATGTATCATCTTACTTCTAGTACATGGTAAGAACTTTGTTTTTGCATTTATTGATTATCTAACATAGTATTTGCATACTCTTACCATTCCTATTAAGTGCATTGCTCCACAAGAGGGCAAGCTTTTCTTTGGGCTCCATGGTCAATTTTGGGCCAAATTGTATGATGGAGACAACCATATTTTGTGTGGCCTTGGCCAAGTGTTATATTATTTCATGTATTTTCAATTGATGTACCCAGCCATTAGAGGTGATGACATACATAATTATCCATGTATCAACAAACAACTTTCCATGTTATTTTTTGAAACAATAGTTAGGAAAACTGCGCTGTGACCACCTAGGAGACTATTGGTACCTTCCAGAACCATATGAAACCTTAAAAAATATTATCATTTGGATGCAATATGATGATCATGTCCTATTCATCATATATGAGATGGTTTGGTCCAGCTTGATTCGCAACATTGGAGAGGATATCTTTGGAGATCTAGTCTTCATCTTGGCACTTGAGGGCAACATCATTGCAGCCCAAGATCAGCAGATGCTCTAGATTTATCATAAGTGGAGAGGAGGACAATGTGGGGTAGGCTATTTTTTCTACCATGTTCAGATTTTCAGCCCACCTACTTTGCAGGAGCCAAAGGTGGAGAGGAATTTTTAGGAGTTGCCATGTTGGGAGGTGACTCATTTTGTATGGATGATAGCTTGGGGATGGGAGATTCATATGGGGATGGTAGATCCCAATATATATCAAAATTCATGCCTCAATAATGCCTTTAGACATCCCATTGTTTCCTCCATGGATATTTTACTTTTACATGAAGATAGCTATCTGGGATGCCTACCAAAATCTAGCATGCATACTTGGGAGGGGCAACTTGGAGATGTATTGATGAGACAACATCTTGATCCTTGGAGAATTTTATCATATGAGGATGCTACAGGGGGAGAAGAGGATGCTTTTCATTTCTATCCTTGCATTTTCTTGAGGACAAGCAACATTTGGGAGGGGAGGACTGTAATATTCCAAGTTTAGCATGCAGCTAATTAGAATATTGATTTTTGTCTTTTACAATTAGGAGATGAATAAATGGGTAAGGAGGCCCATACATTTCAGAAATAGGAATAAAATCCCTTATGATGTGAAGAGGGATCATTATTATGGCTAGATTTCACACCCTCATGTGTGAAAATGGACATTTTCATGTGGACAAAGTCAAGTTTGACCAAGTCAATAGCATAAATGTAGGAGGAGTGGATCAGCAATAAAAACAGCTCAATATGAATAAGGATCAGTTTAGAAAACTATATGAGAGATGGATTGAAGACCCTTAGGTGTGAAAAGGGCTAAAGCATGTTGAAGAGGTCAACCTTGACCAAATCAAACAACGTTGTTATGGAGGAGTGACATTGATGAAGGTACAACACAGTTTTGGAGGGAGATTGTTTGTGTGATGGTGGAAACCCTAATGAGTGGGACCCAAGGTGAGAAGGCTCACTTATTTTATAAGGAAGAGGATGGAAGCCGTGTGGGGTTAGCTTATGAATGATATTTTTTATGTATCTTCTTAGACTTTGCTCTCTTCAGCTGTTTAGCTAAGATTGCTGGTGTTGTTTAACACTGAGGTATTCCTGTTTAGGAATTCCATCTCTTCCCTTTAAGTAGCTCTTGGGAGAGGCCTGATCTATCATTCCACACATTTGGCATTGGTACCAAGCTTCAGTCTTCAGCTACAACATTATTTTTGTAGAATTTAAACGTTGTGTTGTAGGGTGTTGCAGTGGAGGGTTGAGTACCCCACTTTCTGAGTTGGTTAATTTGCATAGGAGGAAGGATTCCTTCTATTGGAAGATAATTTTGGACGATTCTTGGGCTGATTTTAGTTCTTTGGCAACAAGCCAATATATTTCCATCACCTACAACACTATTCCAGTATGGAATTGCGTTATTTTTTTAGGGCAGTTTCAGTAGTGTATCTTGTGGCTCTTTTTGAGAGTTTTCCTGTGATTGGAGGGTTGATCCTTCCCTGGGGGAAGACCTTTGATCAGATCTACATAAGATATAAATAATTTCAACCTTTTATACTCATGTGCTTCAGTTTTCAGTGATTATTCAGCCTTATTGCTGAAGATCACCATTTGTATTTGGGTGTATTCCTAGAAACCTTACCCGAGTTCTCTAGATTTTGTATAAAGGAGACTAGATCTCAGTTATTGAGCCATATTATTTAATATAATATCAGATCTATTTGTCTCAGCTATTTCTATGCATAAAATCTCATTAAACTACGTTGTCTCTTTGAGCAGTAATTTCATGTTGCAGTAGTTTTGGGGTTTGAGCATTTTTTAGCTATATTGGGTGTGGGAGGTCTATTTACCTCACCTAGTTTGATTTTTTTATGATATATTCTTGGATTTAGGTTGTATATTTTTATATCTAAGGGATCCAAGAGTTTATTTCATTATTTATATCATATATTTCTGAAAATGCATTTTTTATGCATGCATTGCTGAGCAGACCCATTTTGGGATATTACACAATAAGAATTCATAGAAACCCAAACACAATTTTGCAAGAGATCTATTCGCGGACAGTACAGAAATCGGAAATAAGATGCATAAACATTCATAACATAAACAACAAATGCATATATGTTATGTATATTTTATTAATTATTAGTTAGATATAGTTATATTAGGTTTTATTAAGTGAAAGGGCATGATCTCTTCACCAAGGGACACCGTGAGGCTATATTTAAAGCCTCGGTGATTCCCCATTGTAATCATATCTCATCTTTTATCAATAATAATATATACTTATAAATTTTACCAGAGTTTTTACACTCCATTGGTATCAGAGCCATCGCTCTTCGGGATCTGTGTGATCACCCAGAATTAAGGAATTACAAGAAAATTCCAGAATTGCATATTTTTTTTAAAAACCAAGTGCTTGTGGGCAACAACATTTGTTTTTAAAAAAAGAAGGAAGATATATATATATATATATATATATATATATATATATATATATATATATATATATATAAAAGAAAATAGTTCCAAAAAAAAAAAAGTAAAAAGAGAGATATATATATATATATAAAGAAGTACATATACGTACATGTGAAGACAAAGTAAAATTAAAAAGGAAGAGTATTTGCTCGTGTTTTACAAGCTCGTGGTTTTTGGGCCCATGGTAATTTCCCATGGTATTAAAACCCATTTCCCCTTTTCAAAACAAAGTGACTTTTAAAAACAACGTGACTTTTCAAGGTTAACAATTTTTTTCCCCATATATATATATATATATAATTCAAATAATAAAATAATAATTATTATTATTATTTAAAAAAATATATATATATATATATATATATAATAGAAATTATTATTATTATTTCAAAAAAAAAAATTAATTTAATTAATTAATTAATTTAAAAAGAAAAAAAAGAAGGGAAAAACTGGCAGAAAAATATTCCCCACCTCATACACGTTCAATGTCTTCATCGATGTCGATGGCTGAATTCGAGAAGAAATTGGTGGATCTCGAGAAACAAATCACTAATAATTCCGAAGAATTCGGAAAAAGATTAGTCGATCTTGAAGGTACAGTTGCAGGACACTCTAATGACATCAAAAAGGTTCATGAGATGACAAATCGAATAGAAAGACAAATGTGGCTAAATCATCATGAGGCCACAGAAAAGATGACAGAACTCTTTGATAAGCTAAATGATAAGATAAATAAGTTAAGTCAGACACAACCTCCAATATTCCCAAATGTCGAACATAATCAACTAAACAATTCAACTAATTCAGATCATCATCATGAATATAACATGTTTGAAAAGGAGCAATTAAATGAGGTTGAATTGGAAATCAGCTCACATGAAGGCTATAGTGTTGAACCACCTAGAAGTAGAGACTCTGAGATCAACCATGAAAATTATAGAGCTGAGAAACCAAGAGAAGAAAATGCAACTCAATCCACTAATAAAGCCAGTAATGCAGCAACAGAAGTTATTGAGAACGTTTATATGAATGAAAATCCAATGGCAAAAAAGAAACAATGTTGGTATTCAACGTGGCTGCTATCACAGAGGTAACAACAGACATAGTCATTGAAAATGAAATAAACCATGAAAATTCAGATGCTTATAAACAACAAAATGTTTCATCCCCGGAATTGAAAGAAAAATGTGAAGAGACAAACACATCCAAAGCCACTGATACAGTTCCAAAAGTTGTTGAGGCCTTTGGTGATGAAGCAGATATGGTTGTTAAGAATGAAGCATTTGATGACGAGGAGAAGTTGCATCGAATGATAATTGTTGGTAACTTACCTCTAAATCTAAAAATGAATCACGAAAAATCACCAGAAGAACAAGGAATAGTTAGGAAACACGAAAAAGTCTTCCAAGACCTGCCAATAAAAATACCTCCTAATAAGGAACATGAACATCCAATAGAAGTCAAGAAAGGACCTGACCCTGTCAATATCAAATCTTGTCGCTATTCACATCACCAAAAGATTGAACTCAAGAAGATGCTCCACGGACTTTTTAAAATGTGGGAAGCAAGAGCCTGCCGCTCGAGAAACCCAGGCATTCGTCAACGTTGTCCATCATTACGTATGCTTTGAGGACAAAGCATCTTTAAGAGAGGGGAAATGTTATGTATATTTTATTAATTATTAGTTAGATATAGTTATATTAGGTTTTATTAAGTGAAAGGGCATGATCAAAATTAATAAAATATACATAATAATATATAACTCACTGTATCCACAACAATATTCCTTTATCAGTATCAGTTCAGATCCTTCTTACAAAACACTTCAACAACCTGCGCACACAACCCGTGGGGTCCGCACGTAGTAGGACTAAGGTCTCCACACACACAACCAGCAGGAGCCTTCTTACCCAAAAAATCTGCATAAAATATCACCAAGTTTCTAGATCTAACATTCACATTCAAACTTATCCAAAAACTGACCTCTTAGACTCGATCTATCCATCTATTTATATTATTAGCCTGCGCTACTCTATGGTCCACAGGTCATGGTTTGTGTCCCCTTGATCTACCCTTTGACCCATTACAACTCATGAGGGGCTTTGAACCGCCCCAAAGCCCCTGCACATGACTAAAATATTACAAAAATATAGCAAAAATGGTTAGACTTAGGGGACTTCACTCCAACAGAGGTCATAAGATTGGACTGCACTCTATAGTAGCCTCCAACATACCTACCAATGTTTGTGGCTTCTCATATCTCAACCACGGTGAAAACATGGAGTCTAAGGCATTCGCAAGGGTTATCATGGATGTGGTTTCAGGAGGTTTGAATTCTACGAGAATCTTTTGATAGAATTTATTGAATTTCTTTGTAAAGTATGCCGATGAGTCATCAATATTATTCTTTAAAGATTCAAACTCTGTAAGATAATACAAGTAATCCTTACGGTCACCCCATTTCTTTACAAAAACTTCCTCCAAATAATCTATTCATGTTATTGAATTTGGTGGAAAATTTCTGAACCACTTACGATCTTCTCCATCCAAGCTCTGAACAAAGAGTCTTGACCACACATCTTCATGTTCATTTTTTTGGTTATCAGCATAAATGTAAAAGGCAACCAGGTGTTCTTCAGCAGATATTCCTTCTCCCTCCCCTGTGTATTTGGGAAAATATTTTAGATAATCCCCTTGAGGAAGAGGATGCAAAGGTTAGGGAAGAGCGAGTGGTGCATATCTTGCAGCAACAATCTTTTGCATCCTTGTAGGAGGACGCTGAGCCATGACTTGCTGAGGTACAATAGTGGAAGACTTGCTGATGCAATTTTTTGGGTGCTTGAAATTATAGCTTGTGGAGTTTGTATTTGTTTTGGAATAGCAGAAGATTGAATTTATTGGGCTGGTTCTTCACGCTTTGAAGCTGAAAACAACAGATTTTCAAAGAAATGAACAGTAGAAGACTTTATTTCAACCTCTCCAAGAGAATCAAGTTCAGATGTAGATTTTTGAAGGATTGTGGCAACTTCAACTTTTTTCTGTTGAGCTAAGAATTCAAAGAGATTAAAAGTCAAAATTTCAGGAAGGTTACCTTCTCCTTGATGAAAAGAGGATGAGCCAATAGCTAGGTTTTGAGACAAAGGTAAATACTCATGTTGTGGGATAAAAGAGGATTGATATTCAGGATGAGTTTGAAGAAATATTAGAATTTTTTTAATATCTTATTCAGTTAAAATAGCCCTATATAGGAAGGGTGCAATTTTCAATACTTGTTCTAATTCCCATTCTATCAACACAAAGGCTTCTGATTTTTTGTTTTCTTCACTCACACCTAAAATCTCTGATTTTTCTTCTTTCATTCAAATAATATTTGTTTCTGATTTAATAAATGATGACTCGGAGATACTTTTAGCTAAATATGGGCTAACATCATCTACTTTGTCTTTTATAGAAGCAGTTTCAACTTGAAATATTTCAGTAGAGTCTTTTGAAACTAAAACTTCTTTAGGTTCTAAGATAGATGATGGTACCTTTTCTTTTGGAATGTACTTTGAATGCACTTTTTTCACTGAATGTGATGTAGCTTCAATTGATTTATGTTTCCATCGTGTATCCTTTATGATCTTTTCTGGGTCATATGCTGGAGTCACGGGAGGTGATCTCTGATTTATTCTTGTAGTAGGCGGTCTTGAAACCCCTCATCCTCTTTATGGAGTCACCAAGTGAACCAATTATAATAAAAAAGGGTGACTAGTTTTTATTCACATTTAAAAACTAGTACTAGGCATTCATACAAAAAAAAAACTTCGAGAGAATACTGAGTTTAGAATCTTCATCTCCCAGCAAACGCACCAAAATATGTTAGTGCTGGAATCAACACTTGGATTGTAACAAGCGCCTGACCAGACACATCTTAAGCTCAAGGGTTTTTCTTACAGTTGGATTATGATTTGGAAAGTGGTTGAGATTCTCACACACATTGGAAAATTAAAGGGTTTCAAACTTATAAATCACTCACACATATGAGGATACTACTGCTTGATGTGGTAGCAAGGATTAGTTTGTATTTTAATGGTTAGGAGAATGTGCAATAATAGTGGGTCTAAATAATAGAAGTCCATTGTTAAGAAGAAAAGTAGAAAAGAGAGTTATGACCTATAATGTATTGATGAAAAAAGGCTTCTTCAAGACTTACAAGAATCTAATTATACATTTGAAGATTTATGTAACAGGGAAAGCTTATGAATAATTTCACCATACATATCTTATCCAAAAATCTTGTAAAACAAGACTTACAAAATTAGATAATCATGCATAGTTATACCACAAGACTATCAAAAACATGAAACAACATATGAAGATCATAATCTGGAATGAAACACATAAGGATATATACAATACACACATCAAATCTTTCATAAGTCCTCAAGGGTGTTTTTTTATATATATTATAAGCTTGAAAATATACAATATAGAATGTAATGGGATGGAAAACCAACGAACCCTTTCTTCATTGATTTACATAGTATATATGAAAAAATGTGTTATGTTAAAGCCTCCACAAAAAGTGCAAGTTTGCTTTAGATACTTTGTTACAATCCTCTACATATAGTAAGTCTTATCTTAAACATAACAGGAAAGTAGTTTGAAATACAATGAAGACAAAACATGATAGTGATGCAGGAGCATCACATGAGATGAATTTCATCGACCTGTGTGGTCAAGTTATCTTTTAGTTGAGAGGGTTAGATCTCTTAAATTTACTTTCATTTCATTTATTATAATAGTTAGTGCAATTATAAATTAGGAGAAAAAGATAATATTGTTCGATTAAAATGCATCGAACCATGGAATAGGGAATTTAATTGTTAATTTATTAAATATAGTGAGTGCATTTAGCATGGAGGAAGAAAAAAAAAATCGCGTTTATTTTTATAAAATAGAGAATCTGAATAAAAAGGATAAGGAGGATATAGCGAGAGACAGAGAGGACAGAGAGACGGCGAAGAATTGATGTAATCAAGTCGAGAAGGTCAAAAGAACTTGGTAATTTTTATTTTCTCAGTAATTGATTGAAGCATGGATGTGCAAATAATTTTTCCTGTGCGTGTGAATTCATTCGAAACCTGCTAAGAGTCACTTACGACAGGAGTTAAACATTCTGGGTATTATCCTTCTGTTTTTACAATTTATTGTCTTCGCCTCAGAAATGTGAATTAAACCATGTTTAAAAACATTGCATGTGTTATTTCAAGTTCCAATACTTAAATGAACTTAGGCGAATCATTGTGTTTTTATCGCGAAACCTGTGTCTTGTGATTTCGGCCGAAACCCGTGTTTCTTTGTTCATGTCTCAAATCCCAAACTTAAGCTAAAAATCACAAAATCACAAACATTAAGATATATATTATGTGTGATCGGTGGATCCCTAATTTATGTGATCTATGATCCAGTTAAAATCAGGAAGTTGCAATATTGTTTAGAAAGTGTGATATAGTTAAAAAGGGTCGATTTAAGTTTCATTTTACTGTTTAAAGAATTTGTTTTGAGTCTGCACGGGAATAGTGCCTCCTATACATCATTGTTGGTATCAGAGCGTTGATTGAAATAGAGTTTGATTCATCAAGATGCCACCTAGAAGAGCAACTAGCACAGGGAGAGGAAGACCAGTAGCAAATATGATTCTACTGGAAGAGGTTCAATGCCTTAGTGCAAGGATGTAAACGATGGAGGTTGCCCAAAGGAGAGTGCCCGATGAAGGAGGCGACAGTGCTGCAGAGGAACCTTCAGAAGAAGAAGAAGATGAAGAATTTCTCAATATGTTGATGAAGGCGAGTAGAAGACCAACGATAGAAGTGCCTTTGTATGATGGAAATATCAACGTGGAAGAATTAATGGACTGGATCAGTTCATTAGACAAGTACCTTGATTTTGAAGAAATTGAAGACAAAAAGAAAGTGAAATTTTTGTCTACCAGATTGAAAGGCCACGCAGCCATTTGGTGGGAGGAGTTACATGTATCCAAAAAAAGAAAAGGAAAGCCCAAAATTAAATAATGGGATAAAATGGTAAGTAAATTAAAGAGTAAGTTCATGCCAAATGATTATCAGTTAAATCATTTTAAGAAATTACAAAATTTGAAGCAAAAAGGAATGGAAGTTAAAGAATATAAAGAAGAGTTTTATAGGCTGAATATCAGAGCTGGACATGTGGAAGATGATGTTGAGAAAGTAGGGAGGTACATAAATGGCTTGAGGTATGATATCTAGGATGAGATTAGTTTATTAAGTCTGAAAATAATTGAAGATTCTTACCAATCAGCCTTAAAAGAAGAGGACAAGATACAGAGGAAGCAAAGTTAGAGAAACAGAGGGAAAAATCCAGTAAGACGAAGAGGAGTATTCAAACCCATTTTTCAGCATTTGTAGAGTGAAGTAGGAGATTCTAGTAGTATACCACCACAGAGAGGACACTCTGGTCGAGGAAGGTTCGTACCCAGAGGTAGAGGCCGAGGAAGAGAGATTCAGTGCTTTACATGTGGTGAATGGGGACATGGGTCATGGGACTGTCCTCAAAATAAGCCAACAACTCAGATAAATGTGAATATTGATGAAGCAAAGGAAGAAATTCCTCAGATTTCAGGAAAAGAATAACCACCCAAAGTGAGAGAATCCTTGTTATTGAAAAGGGTTGTAATATCCCAAAATGGAAATAGCAGCAATACAAGACATAATAATGTAAAACACAACAACTATGAACATGTCATAAGAGGGATCAATATGCACCCATCATTTAATTAAGATATCAACAACAATATAAAAAAATATCTTGAGGGTCAAGCCACTCAAGAAATAAGAAAAAGCCTCCAATGATCATACCAATAAGCACATGAGTTGTTGCTACTATATAAAATGTCAAAAAGCAGTGACAATGTTGTCTATATTAGTGTAGCTGCTACTAAAATCATACATAAATGTAATATGGTTGATAGATAAAAAATCAATGCCCATAAAAGAAGATATGGGCTCTAATACATGATTTCTAGCCAACCCAGAAAATATTGCTAGAAATACCAAGAAAAATATACAATGTGACAAATAACCCTAGGGTTGATATGTCACTGCAACTTGGAACTGAATAGAATGAGGCTATGATAGATCTGAAATTATAATTTCCTCCTCCAATGGTATTTCTAAATAGAAGGTTGATCCCTCCATTCAGAAATAGACCTTCCCGATGAGCTCAATGAACCCTCCCAGCAACTGCTACTGAAAATAACACAGATATGAACTGAAATTGTGCTGTGAGGGATGGTAGATGGTTGTTCTAATGCCACAAATATAGAAATATTCCCAGGAGCCCTCCTTGCTGATCCTCCAATGGATATGCTACCTCTCCACTGAAAAACAAGCCCAGAATTGGCTCTATGTGATCCTCCTTTGCTGCACCCTACAACACAACCCAGCTCTAAACAGAAATTGTATTGTAGCTGAAGGAGGTAGCTTTTCCAAAATGCTAGGATGAGGAAATGCAGCCCAATGAACCTCTTCTTCCTTGAGGATGAGGTAGGGATTCCCGATCAGGAACACCCTTGTGCTAAACAACACAACAAACCCTGCTAAGAAGCTAAAGAATGCAAAGTCTAAATAGACTGATATCAAAATAATAATCAAAACATGAATAAAAATGGCTGCCATCCACATCATATATAGTGTGTGAGCCTTATTACATTGCGTCCCATCCATACTTTCCACTAAGCTCATGCAAGTTGTCCTCCACTAAAACTGTGTTGTCTCATCATAAATGCCACTGCTCCATGACAGTGCTATTGATTTGGTCAAAGTTGACCTATTCAACATGTATCCCCTCCAATTCATACCCAAAGGTGCTTAATCCAGCTGCTTATTCTTCCTCCTTTCACATTAGGAGTGTTATTTTTCCTTCTAAGGATATTTATGGGCCTCCCTACTCAAATATTCACCTACTTAGTGATGAAACAAACTATAATATTCCATTTAGCTGAAGGCTAAATTTTTGGAATATTATAGTTCTCCCCTCCAAAATGTTGCTTGTCCTCAAGAAACTGCAAGGATATGGCACAATTATCCCTTCCTCCTCTTGTATCCTCATCATCCAATAATCCCCACCACTGCTAAAAATAGTCTACAATGAATCTACCCCCCAATGGTTCCTCCCAAGTTTGCAAAACAAAATGGCTTACATCATGAGAAAGTGGAAGGTGCAAGTGGAAACCTTCTTGCTGTCCAATGGCCTCCTCAAGGTGAGTGAGATTATGGAAGTTGGGGATCTCCATCCCAATAAGAGACTCCCATACCCATGCTATCATCGAAATGAAATGAGCCATCCTAGGTAGCTCATCAAAGAAATCCTCAACCCCCAGTTCATGCAATGTATTGGGGTTGTATGGAGAGACTATATTTTCCCACCCATGCCGTATCTCTCTCCATTTATGATATGTATGGGGCTGCTTTTGATCTTGGGCTGAAATATTATGGTCTCCAAGAATGTCCCAAGTTACCCCATCAATCAAAACATCCATGAAGTGCCTCTCCCAAGAACTCAAGTTCTCCAAATGGCTCCTCCCACATGAAGACAAGAGATGTAGTGTGGAAATCATGGTTTGCCCATTTTTTCTCCTAAAACTTGCAACATATGAAGTAGGGAGAATCATACTCCCAATGGGCACCTCCAACTCTTGTGCCATCCTCCCAAAAACGTTTCTCATAAGAATAAGAACATCATCAATATATGGAAGCAAAAACAAATAAAAACAAGTTGCCATATGAAAACCGAGAGGTGGATCATAGTTCCACATGTGGAACCAACGTAGTGCATCCCCTGCCTTCCTCAAAACAAAGTATAACAAGTGTCTTTTTAGCCAATTTTTTGCTTCCACAATCATCCTACAATATGGGATCATAAAAGTAAAATTTGGTGCCAATGGTTCACACCAAAAATCATGTGGCATCTCCCACAAACCACCAATAGAATGGCCAAAATCAATGTTGAAAATGGCCTCAAGTACATCATAGTACAATATACAAGAAGGAATCATCCTCATTGGTACAATATGTTGCTCATAAAAAGTAGAGTACAAATCATAATGCATAAATGTGCATCCTCTACTATGTACTTTGGTCATTGAGCTGAAATGGCTCAACTGGAAATTCTCCCTCACTCTCCATGAGTAGGGAAGTGGTTGTGACAACCTCTCCATCATCATCTGGGCTATGCATCTCTCCATTTGTTTATGTACATTCTGTTGGATGCCCTACCAAGTGAAATCTTCCATCAAGGAATGATGTGTATCAAAGTGCATGGAAAGAAAGTCCACATGTGTTGCATGCAACAACTTATCCTTGAGCTTAGAAGCTCTAGTCAAGAACATTTTTCCATAATAATAGATTACCTCATCATCCACCATGTATCTATCATCTCCCTCTGGGTCATCAAGAATCATGTAAGCACCAAGATCCTTGGAGTACTCTACCAAAAGCTGAGACCTCTAATATGGATCAATCCTCCTAAGGGACAACGCTAAAGATCTGAAATGTGAAGCTCCCCACATGCTGTTGTCTTTTATTTTGACATCCCTCATGCCAAAGTCATCCTCCAAAGTGCTACCATGCCCATCATGCAACTGCTCATGCTCAAGTAGAAGTGGTGGCCTTTGGAAGTTGGCATCCCATTAGAAGCTACCATTCAAAAAGAACCTCCTGATCTTGGCCAATGTAAGCATGAGTGGCCTCCATCTACTCCAATATATGGAGGATTCCTTCCTCAAGGGAAGTACCCTCTGTTTCTCCAAATCCATGGAGCAGCTCCCTTGAACCATGGTGGTGCCATACTCCATCACTGCAACAACTTCTGTTAGTGCAGAATAGGTAGTGAGAGTGGGTAATGCTGAAAATGGGGGAGTGTATCCCTCCTCCTTGAGTCCATCCCAGACTCTCTATGCTATACTAGACCCCTCCAAGGTATTCACCCCTCCGGAATCTAAGATTGGTGAACCAAATGGTAAGATGTCTCTCACCAACTCTAGATCTAGTGGCCTCGCAGGTGGAATTCCCCCATGTAGTGAGACATCAAGATCTAAATCATAATGTATATATGAGTGGAATAATTTGTCCCTCCCTTCACTGCATAATACAGTCTCCTTCTTCTGTGAAAAAACCTCCTGAAATAGCTAAAAATGAATTCTCATCATCCCTTGATGCTGATCCTTCTTTTCTTCCTTCCATTTTCCAAGATTCACAATCCACAATGACTGATACATGTTGATCCGGAATTATGCTTTGGTTCCCACATGTTAGATCATTTGAAACTCCTTGCAAAGACACAAGGGCTCCTCTAATGGAAGCAATGGATCCCTTTCCACATCCATGTGGTGATGGGTCCTCAAATAATGGTACAGCGCTGTCAGTGTAATGTTCCAAAATTTTCATTAAGTTAATTGGAACATTAATTTTGCTTTCCTTTTAATAAAAAGAATAAAATGGGTAAGGGAACCCATGGAGAAGCATAATAAACACTCGAAATGTTCAAAGGGGTCACTTAAGTTTCTTATTGTTCATCTCCTAGTGTGAAAAGGTGAAAATATAAGAAGACTAGGTTCATTTTGACCAAGTCAAACAACGTTGCATAGAGGGAGTGAGTCACCTAGTGGGACAGCGCAGTTTTCATAGGCGGGACATTATTGGATAAGAGAAACCCTAATGGGTGGGGTCCATGGAAAGGAAGCCTCCTCTTGGCATAAAAGGGGGAAGGAGAGCCATTGCTCACTATGTTGAAGAATTTGATTTTGCTATGCTCTCTCCAGTTGTGCAACTGGGATAGCTTGTGATGCTTAGCACAAGGGAGATTTCTGTTTAGAAGTTTCCTCTCCTTCATTGGGAAGCTTTGGGGGACCTGTTCTTCATTCTCCTCACATCCAGGCTTGAGGCCAAGGTGACCATATTCAGCTACAATGTTTTCCAGCTTTGCAAAAACATTGAGTTACTGGGGGCTGCAGTGAGGATTCACTATCACCCACTTCCAGAGCTAGTTTTGCAGAGGAGGAGCTCATTATTTATATGGGAGATCAGTGAGGAATATCCTGAAGATTATTTGCATATTTTGGCATTGGGCCATAGGTTTCATCTCATTCATAGCGTAGTCTCTTCCCTATATTGTGTTATTTCCAGTGGGCACTTGTAGGAGGGGTTCACACTGTGGATTGGAGAGTGTAATCTTTAGTGAAGGGAGCAACCTTTCACTTGGAAGATCATTGGAGGAGGTTTCTTCATCATTTTCTGCATTTCCATCCTTCTCCCTTATTGTATTGTTATTGAGTTGCTACTGCTACCCAGCAACTCCGGCATTTTGCCATTTAGTGTATTTTGGCCAATCCTTTAGGGGATTGTTGTAATATTGTTTTCTGGGATTGAGATCTTTCTCCCCCACTTTATTTGAGCCTGTTATTGCTATATCGTTGTATTTATATTAGTTTGTAGTCATTTCTCACCATAGACTACGCAGTCATATCTTGTTGCGGGGTTGTGTAGCTGTGTACTTTCTCTTTTGTATGTACAATTGTCTTGAGGTTGATCTAGCTTAGCTTGAGAGGACTTTCCTCAAGTTCTTGTACATCTATTTGCTGCTTCATGTAATATAAGGGCTATGCACTCTTCTTGCACATCATTTACTGATGTTTCATTGCTGTTGCTTGTAGAAGTTTATGTATTGTTTTAGCTCTCCCTTTTGAGCATTGTTTGGGATATATAGGTTTGGAGGATCTGAATAACCTTCCTAAGGTTATTTCTTTGAACTCATCTCCTGGAAGAGAAATGTATGAAGGGTGAACAGAGGTATCCAAGTCCCAGTTCAACTTATTTTCACATTGGCTTCCTCATACAGCGTCCTTGAGGCCCATTTTCCCAAAAACTCCAAAAAGGAATATTACAGTGGTATCGGAGCTTCGAACTTGGCCCAGCCTGTGGAAGTTCAAATTGCAGAGATAGAAGAGATCAAGATGATGCAGAGGATGAGATTACTCATTATTTTTTAGATCCAGCAAAGGCCTCTACAAGGAGGTTGAGAAGACTGAAGAAAGAGAAGAGGAAGGACCATGCACTTCCTACTCTCACCAAGGAGGACAAATAGAGCATGAGAAACACTTGGAATTCGAAATTTTAAGTGAGTATCTTGCTGAGTACAGAGAAAACCCTAGAGCCTTCCAAGAGACTCTATCTTTTCCACAATGTATTCAGAAGAAATAAGAGAGAAGATCCCACAACTATGGGATGATGAGAGGCAATAGATTTCTATTGTCCACATTTGATGGATCACTCACATGTGCAACCGAGGTTTGGGTGAAGAAGATAGAGGCTTTCTTCCTGCTACATCATATAGTAGACAGAGAGGCTGTAGAATTTTTAGCGCTGCACCTGGAGGGCAAAGAAAAGACTTGGTGGTTCAGCCATTGGGACCATGCAAGGGTTTCTACTCTTGCTGATTTTCTCAAAGATTGATCAGGAGATTTGGCCAAAAGAGGGAGGGGCCCTCACCACCAGTTGCAGGGGCACATACCAGCGCTGTCAAAGTGATGGAGAAGCAACCTTAATCTCTAGATATTGAGGCATCCAACACTATTGAGAAGCTAGAACAGAGATAGGAGATGGTGACGTTACGGCGATCAGCAGGATGCTTCTACCAGCAAAGTCTTCAATAGGTCATTCAGCCAAGCGTGTCACACATAACCCCAGAACAATCCAAAAAAAGAATACGCAGCTCCAACGCTATCCAGAGAGAGAATTCCTCCACATCGATGTGTGTCAAATGAACTCCAAGTCTCTCCAATATATAGTAATCTTTGGGGGTGTGTGACACGTCCTTTAAGACATTTAAGTCAATATTTTATTCCAGGCCGACCCAGCACATAAGTGGAATAAATTCAAAGTACATGTTCTGCTCATCCGATCGAGATGATCTTTAGATCAATCTTACACCTCTCCGAAAGAGGAATCCAATAAAAATATTGTGATCGTCATCTGAGCAGCACAACCGGAGTTTGGACCTAGTTGTCCAATTTTAACACTCCCTCTCAACTAGGGAGAACTCCGTCCACTAGTGCAATCCAAACATCGTGCGTCATCCCGCCGTAACTTGCTTTGCTGGCCTCTTTATTTCAGAACAGAAGTGGGTCAGTCACAAAGACATCATCCCCCGACTGACATAATCAGCCCAGAGGTTCGAAACCTCTATCAGACTCACAAAAAGTCTCCAACCAACCCGAAGTTGGTTCATCTGACCCGAAGTCAGGCAGAGGTCCCAGACCTCACTAAACTTGATCCCAGATCAAGTGGTTGGACCGTGCCATCCTAGATAGAGAGTACGGCAAATACTGATGCGTCCATCAGTCTTTGCTACTAGTCTCTAGCCTTTCCCATCTCATTGGCCAAATGAGAGGTACTTCCCATGAGCCCTTAACTCAATGGGTAGGATGCATACGGGGCACAGATAAATGAGAGGCGAACCAACTCAATAATCACAACAGTGGGGCAGAAGCACCATAAGTGCTTATAGCTTCGAGAAGCTATCCCCAAAGCCCCCCAGAGCTCCCAAAGCTCATTGTCCAACGGGACCCACACCATAGGGTCATTCCATGATTCCAAGAATCTCACGGAAGGTTAGGAACATGACCTTCCCCAAGGGCATTGTGAGAATATCTGCGACCTGCTCATCAGTTCCTATATGATCGAGCCTTACGGCGCCTCGTTGTACCATATCCCAGATAAAGTGGTACCAGCCATCAACATGCTTGGATCAATCGTGGAACACAGGATTCTCAGTCATACGAATCCCACTCTGGTTATCACAGAGTATCACAGTGGTATCCAGCACATGTCCAAACAGCTCACTAAAGAGCTTTCGCAACCAAACTGCTTCACAACAGGCCATACTTGCTGCAATGTATTCGGCCTCAGCGGTGCTCAAAGCCACCGACTTCTGCTTCCTGCTCATCCATGAGATCGAAGCAGAACCAAGATTGAAGCAGCATCCTGATGTGCTCTTACGATCCACCACACTGCCAGCCCAATCGGCATCAGTATATCCACGGAGTGTCATACTCCCGGCAGTGTATCTCAGCCCATGGTCTATCGTGCCTCAGAGATATCTCAAGAGTTTCTTGGCACCAACCCAGTGAATGTTATGATCAACCATGTGTTGACTCAAAGTGTTCACTGCATAGCATATGTTCGAACAAGTGTTTATTAAGAACATCAGGGTCCCTATGAGTTAACGATACTCAGTAGGACGGGCCCAGCAACGCTGCTACTCAACTTCTTAAAGTTGAGTTCCATGGACTTACAGTCCATCATACCAGAAACTTCATAATGTATTTTCCTTGAGAAAGGAAAATCTCGCCAGGTCTCTGCTAGACCTTCAGGCCTAGACATTTGTCCTAGGTCCTTATCTCGAACTCAGCAGCGAGCTCCCTCTTGCACTGATGAATGAGAGGGTCAGCACCTGTCAGGAAGAGGTCATCCACATACAGCACCAGAGTGAGAGGCTTCTTTCTATTAACCTTGCAGTGAAGGTTAAGATCAGCAATACTATGAGTGAAGCCCAGCTTCATCAGGTGGCTATCTATCCTCTCGTACCAAGCTCAGGGTGCTCGTTTCAGCCCATAGAGGGCTTTCTTCAACCTGCAGACATGGGTGTCCCGATCCTGGACTTCCAACCCCAGAGGTTGCTCCACATATATCTCTTCCTTTATCACACCATGCAGAAAAATGTGGTCTTCACATCATCTGATGAAGACTCCATCCTTGCGTAGCAGCAAGGGCTATAATAGATCGAATGGTGGTATCTCGAGCCACAGGTGCAAATATGTCATCATAGTCTATACCTTCCTCACAGGCAACGAATCTTGCCTTGAACTTTTCAGCACTTCCAACATATCCATGCTTGATCTTGTAGAGCCATTTCGAGGTGACAACTGCTTTGTCCTATGGTCTTGGGACCACAGCATAGCATCCTTCCAGACTTGATGCTTTACGACTTCCTCAAAGGTATCCAAGGTTAGATTGTACAAAAAGTACTCATGGCTGCTAGATATCCTGTTATTAATATGGCTTCTTGGTTTTCCTTCGGAATTTCCCCCTCTGAAGCCATATGTCCCTGAGCCATGAGGATCTTCTTTCGTTGAACAAAGACATCCACTCAGGAGCATATATAGATATATCTCCCTCTTAATGTCAGCTTATCTCGAGAGAGAAGACATATGTTTTAAATGAGGGCATCCCAGACACTATCTTGGAATTGGGACCTGATCTCCCACAGTCAAAGCCATCCAACAAACTTTGTTGATCATGATTCATGATTCCAACCATGTGACTAAAAGCTGCATAAACTTCCCAGTTCACATTTTAAGTTTACCATAACGCTCCAATGTAGGACTGATACAGTCACATGCTGCTGCTACATAGGTGTCTATCTATGTCACTGACATGCAGGGGGAACATATCAACAAGCCTCAGCTTGTGTTAGAAGTCCTTTCAGCCACTACCTGTTATTCTGTGAGTAGCTCCTTCAAACAGCCTTCTAAGATTGCAGCTTACAGAAAACAAGGGATCCAATCTACCTTGGTTTATCCTGCACATGAGGCATTTGCACCTTGAGTTGCTTCCAGATCAGCCCATTTCTGGTTATTTCAGCAAACAGCTCGTAGGGCTGAAAAAAAAATTTGACCACTACAT
The DNA here is from genome assembly GCA_034641835.2 of Pinus albicaulis. NCBI lineage: Eukaryota > Viridiplantae > Streptophyta > Pinopsida > Pinales > Pinaceae > Pinus > Pinus albicaulis. Next base: position 1,451,131,613 of record CM076572.1, on the reverse strand, counting down.
AGAATTTCCCCAAGGACTTCAGCAGTCAACCCTTACAACTTCCAGCTTCAACATGGGTGTCTGTCTATGTCACTGTCATGATGACAGTGACATAGAATTACAGATTTAGAACTATCACATTCATCACTGCGTGCTGAATATGCACTTCACTTACATCTCTAGGACTCTTGTCCTTGATGTACCAAGCAGGGTTCTCTTCCTCGCCATATTTCCATCTCCACATGTCGCTCTTGGAAAAGATGAGCTTCGGCATGAACTTCAGGTTGTTTATAAATCCCCAAAAGTTCAGTCCATTATCAAAATTTCTGCACCTGCTATTGTAAGGTCTTTTACCAATGACATTGTCAGCAGTCACAATTTTCTAAGCTCCAAATTCAGCACCAGCACTTGCACTTATTTTATGCCCAGTTGCTCTTTCTAGAGATTCTCCACTGTGTCAATCATCTCTTGTTCCCAACAGCTAGTGAGCCATGTCCACAACAAATTCAGAATCCTTGTTGCTTGCTTCAGATAGTACCCTATCAACAATATTATCTGTAAATTCTAACTTCCTCTTTTCTGATGCAGGAATCGAACACCAGTCACCTAACTCCAAGGCAGAGGAAAATACAGCCATGCCCCCAATTATGCTAAGCCCAGTAAGCTATGCATTTTGTCTAGGTACATCACCCTGGATTGCAGTAACTCCATAATCCATAATCCAGAGATGGATAACAGTCAACACAACGCTCTGAACATACCGACCCTCAACGACTAGTTTTACCGCAGCAGGCAAAGAAGAAACCCAAGATGGAAATATGGGCAACAGTGTACTTGTAAAAGAAAGCACAATGGAAATGTACTCAACGGAAACATCTCACTGTGAGACCTTGTCACTTTGGCAGCACTGAAACCTTCACTGCACCGAACTGTGGTTACTGCAATAGCACTGAGATTATCCTTGTGCCTAATCCAAGCTCCTGTAGTGTCACCAAAAACATCTCTGAAATTTACCCAAATTACCCTCTGAAATTCGAGCTCTGCAATCCGAACTTCTCACTGTAATGACATCGAAACTTCCTTTGAGATTGCATCGAAACTTCCTTTCTGAGTTTCTCAAAATTCTCCACAGAGATCACTAAAACTCTCTCTGAGATTCCCAAAATTCTCCACAGAGATCACCAAAACTTTCTCTCTGAAATGCGAGCTTCTGTTCTGAGGGTAACAGGTCCTACTTTTGCGCATCGGCTCCGCATTGTATTTGAAATGGGCAACATATCCAACACATGATACATCACCCCACCAGATTCCGATGTAATAAGATAGTACAGCAGCCAAAAGAAAACCATACACTGAGAGAAAAAGTTCAAAAACCCCTGTTGCACCAGAAGCAATTGAAACCCCGATAGAAAACACCAAATTCGTGCTTCCTGTCAAAAACATGGTGTCGCTCGCATAAACCCTTTTCACAACATCCAAGCTCTGAAGTGCGAAACCCTTGGCCTTCTCCGTTAAAACCTCGGGTGAAAGTGCCAAATCGCTGAAGATGCCGTCTAATTCTGTATAAATTGCTCGAAAATCCCTGTCATGTGCCTTGACCCGGATGTTTTGGAGCTTCTGCGTAATGGGCTTAAGCGGTATCGCCAGCGAAAAAGAGGTTGAAGTCTCGTTGGGCTTGGATTTGATCACAAAATGCTTGAAAGACTGCGCCAAATCAGTCATATCATATTTCTGAGCAATCGAATCAACCGGCTGTGAAATCGTCTCGTAAAATTTTAATCGTATAAGTATCCATCAAGTCTGGGATATTGTCATCGTTAATCCATTGTTAAAGCCCCACCTCGGCTCTGCATAATTTCACTTCTGAACATGGAATAAGAAAAGAACAGAATTCTGGCCACGGATTCGTCGGGCGGCATAGTAAATGAAATCCGGAAATGAGAATATCGCAGGCGGCGTAGAAAATGAAATCCAGAAATGAGAATATCGCCCACGCGGAGGCCCCGAGGCGTTCGTAAGTCAACTTGAACAGCCCAAAAGAAACCTCAGCAGATTCGAAAATCCGACCAACGACCCCTGTATCTCCCGCAGCGGCATGGAACACAGAATTTGCCCATTGAATTTGCATCCAGTATTCCACGAGCAGCTTTCCCCCGTTGTATAGAGCAGCTAACGACAGAATCAGCCCCCCGTTATATACAGAGCCAGTCGCAGCTCTGGGTTCCATGTTAACTGTGACTGCCCGTAGCTGTTTTCACCTTCCGCTGCCCGTAACATGTCTTTCCATGCCAGGGATTCCGAGCTCAATGTTTTTCCATGCTTAATGGTTGCTTCTCCTGTCGCCATTGCCTTTGTCGTTTTCCACATCAGCGAAATTGGGAAGCCGAGTAGTATTTCACAGTCTTACCACAAAAAGGTGCAGTCTAAATACCTTTTAAACTGACGTCAACTCAGAATTTTTTTACGGCCTTTTAGTGCCAAGGCAAACAGGCCTGCAGCGATCAATTCTTAATCATGAAATAGACCCAAACAATTCGACTTCCAATTTTCTACAGTCGCAGCGGCCTGAGAATAATTTCCCAAGTTTGAAGGGAGAAGGCTCCTCTATACGCTGCCTTGGGTATTGTCTTCCCCTGACGCTCTAATACCATGTTAATTTATGGTCATGTTCTATGCCATTTCAGATTAGGGCACCATACTAAAGAAGATAGAACATACTAATAGATCGATAGAAGACAAGCCAGAACAGAGATAGGAGATGGTGACGTTACGGCGATCAGCAAGATGCTTCTACCAGCAAAGTCTTCAATAGGTCATTCAGCCAAGCGTGTCACACATAACTCCAGAACAATCCAAAAAAAGAATACGCAGCTCCAACGCTATCCAGAGAGAGAATTCCTCCACATCGATGTGTGTCAAATGAACTCCAAGTTTCTCCAATATATAGGAATCTTTGGGGGTGTGTGACACGTCCTTTAAGACATTAAAGTCAATATTTTATTCTAGGCCGACCCAGCACATTCAAAGTACATGTTCTGCTCATCCGATCGAGATGATCTTTAGATCAATATTACACCTCTCCGAAAGAGGAATCCAATAAAAATATTGAGATCGTCATCTGAGCATCACAACCCAGAGTTTGGACCTAGTTGTCCAATTTTAATAGCAGGAAATTGTCACTACGCTATGCCATCATCCTTATACATCATGGATATGTTGTGTACCACCATTGAGGTTTGGGTTTGGAGACTTTTTCATGGGAGAGATTGCATTTCAATGTCCCATGAAATGCAAAGGCCAAAATCTGTTTTGGGAAGATGGTAGTCCTTGTGGGGAGGATACCAAGATGCAAGATGAAGAGGGACATCCACAAGGAGTTGAGTGGATGTGGATGAAAGGCAAGAGGATGGTGAGCCTTTTTCAAGATTATGATACAGGGTAGCAAGAGGCATTGTTGCGTTGGCTACTCTTGAGAGAGTTTGGTCGGCATAGGACCTATCCTATTTCATGGGGTATGGAGAAGGAGAAGGACTAGCAGGATACTTACACCATGGGGCAGAGAGGAGCATGGGTGCATTATGATGAGATGGCATTATTCTTACCACTCATCATGCCACCTTCACATATTTGTTATGGTGGGATATGGAGGAGCAGTAAACATTTTGGTTACTCAAATTATATTCAGATGTTGCAGGAGCAGGAGGAGGCGCTAGCATAGTGCAAGGGGATTTCTCCTTGGTCTTAGATTCCCAAGAAGTACCTTCTTCATGGGAGGAAATCTACATATGCAGCAACATGGTGAGTGGAGTCTTTGACAAGCTCCATGTCAAAGAATTGAGCTTTGAGATGACAGTGGCCCTACTCCACAGGCTAGCAGTGTTGTCACTTCAGAGTTGGGTTTATTTGTTGAAGTGTTTTCAAAACCACTTCACAAGTGATGTACCTTGGAGGCATGTAGGAGATGAGGATGAGGGAGTAATGGATGGCAACATCCCTTGCTATATCTTGATCACCTTGGCTTGGGTTCACAAGAACAAGGAGAGACACCTACATGTAGCTTTTATGGATTCTCCTTTCATGCATTCTCATGCATACTATTTGTTGATGGAGGAGTCCACTTGGGAGGGCATACTAATGGATGTATATCAGCATATGGTTATATGCATAGCCCGAGAGATGATGATATGGTTGGCACAACCACTTCCCTACGATGTTGCAGTAAGGGAGCATTTTCATTTGAGCCATTTCAGCTCAAAGACCGGAGTACATGATGAGGGAGGTAACTATTTGCTTTATGTTTTGCACTCTCTTATCTTTTTGAGTAGCATATCATATCAAGGAGGATATTTCCTTCTTGCACATTATGTTTTGTTGTACTTATGGTCAATTAAAACAATTACAATGGCCATCTTATTGGTGGATTGTGGGGGAAAGCCACAGGATTATCGGTGTGCACCATTGGCACCAAATTATGTTTTCATGATCTCATCTTGCAGGATGAATGTGGCAACAAACAAGTGGCTGAAAGGACACTTGTTGTACTATATATTGAGGCAGGCCAATGATGCCCTGCATTGGTTCCCTTTTTGGAGCTATGTTTCATCTCCTTGCTCTCACAGATTTATGCTTCCATATTCTGCAAGTCGAACGTTGGAAATGGGAAGAACCATTGGAGGAGTGGCACAAGAGTTGAGGATGCCCATAGGGATTATGATTCCCCGTACTTCTCACATTGCATGTTTCAGAAAAACAAGTGGGTTAGCCTTGATTTCCATGTTGAATCTCTTGCTTTCAAATGGGAGGAGCCATTTGGAGAGCTTGAGCTTTTTGGGGAGGCACCCCATGGGTGTTAGATTTGATGGGATGGCTTGGGTCTCTCTTGAGGATCATTATGTTTCAGCCATATATCAGCAGTAGCCCCACATGTATCATAAGGGAGGAGAAACACATTGGAAGGATGTGTTCCTTAGGGGATAAGACCTCCATACTTTTTACAGTGCATACTCTAAGGGGAGTATGGAAGAGGATATGGTCACCATGACAAAATGTTTGTTTCTACATGAGGTGAACCATATGATTGGTTGGATACCATATGATGATGACTTCCAACTCATCACATATGAGATGATTTGGTCCAGCTTGATTTACAACACTGATGGAGAGATCTTTGGAGATCTAAAATTCATCTTGCCACTTGAGGGCAACACTATTGCAGCCCAAATTCAGCTTTCACTCCACACTTATCATAAGTGGAGAAGAGGAGAGCATGGGGTAGGCTGTGAAGCTTGCCATGATCAGATTTTCAGCCCACCTATTCTAGATGGACTCAAGGTGGAGGATGATTTTCTGAAGTTGCCTAGTTGGAAGGTGACTTATTTTGCATGTTTGATTGCATGGGGATGGAGGATACACATGGGGAGAATGTCTCCCAACACATTTCAGACTCCATATCTTGGGAGGACTTCTAGACAACACTTGCCACTCTCTTGAGCACCTCATTTTCTCATGATGATAGCTTGATAGCTAATTTGCATGCTAAGGAGAAGCAATGTGGGAGCTCTATTGATGAGATAGCATCCTATTTCTAGGAGGAGATCATAATACATGGGTGCTACAACATAAGAGAAGAAGAATCAGTCCACCCTTGCACTTGCTTGAGGACAAGCAATCTTTGGGAGGGGAGGACTGTAATGTTCCAAAATTTTCATTAAGTTAATTGGAACATTAATTTTTCTTTCCTTTTGATAAAAAGAATAAAATGGGTAAGGGTGCCCATGGATAAGCATAATAAACACTCCAAATGTGCAAAGGGGTCATTTAAGTGGCTTATTTTTCATCTCTTAGTGTGAAAAGGGGAAAATATAAGAAGACTAGGTTCAATTTGACCAAGTCAAACAGCGCTGCATGGAGGGAGTGAGTCACCTAGTAGGACATCGCAGTTTTCATAGGAGGGATATTATTGGATGAGAGAAACCCTAATGGGTGGGGTCCATGGAAAGGAAGCCTCCATGCAGCGCTGTTTCTGTGAGTCACCTAGTGGGACATCGTATTTTTCATAGGAGGGATATTATTGGATGAGAGAAACCCTAATGGGTGGGGTCCATGGAAAGGAAGCCTCCTCTTGGCATAAAAGGGGGAAGGAGAGCCATTGCTCATTATGTTGAAGAATTTGATTTTTCTCTGCTCTCTCCAGTTGTGCAACTGGGATAGCTTGTGCTGCTTAGCACAAGGGAGATTTCTGTTTAGAAGTTTCCTCTCCTTAATTGGGAAGCTTTGGAGGACTTGTTCTTCATTCTCCTCACATCCAAGCTTGAGGCCAAGGTGACCATCTTCAGCTACAACGTTTTCTAGCTTTGCAGAAATGTTGAGTTGCTGGGGGTTGTAGTGAGGATTCACTATCACCCACTTCCGGAGCTAGTTTTGCAAAGGAGGAGCTCATTATTTCTCTAGGAGATCAGTGAGGAAGATCCCAAATATTATTTTCAGATTTTGGCATTGGGCCATAGGTTTCATCTCATTCACAGCGCAGTCTCTTCCCTATATTGCGTTATTTCCAGTGGGCACTTGCAGGAGGGGTTCACACTATGGATTAGAGAGTGTAATCTTCAGTGAAGGAAGAAAAATTTCACTTGGAAGATCATTGGAGGAGGTTTCTTCATCATTTGCTGCATTTCCATCCTTCTCCCTTATTGTATTGTTATTGAGTTGCTGCTGCTACCTAGAAACTCCGGCATTTTTCCATTTAGTGTATTTTGGCAAATCCTTTAGGGGATTGTTGTAATATTGTTTTCTGGGGTTGAGATCTTGCTCCCCCACTTTATTTGAGCCTTTTATTGCTATATAATTGTATTTATATCAGTTTGTAGTAATTTCTCACCATAGACTGCGCAATCATAGCTTGCTGCGGGGTTGTGTAGATGTGTACTTTCTCTTTTGTATGTACAATTGTCTTGAGGCTGATCTGGCTTAGCTTGAGAGGACTTTCCTCAAGTTCTTGTATATCTATTTGCTGTTGCACATAATATAAGGGCTATGTACTCTTCTTGCACCTCATGTACCGATATTTCATAGCTTTTTATTGTATAAGTTTATGTATTGTTGTAGCTCTCCCTTTTGAGCATTGTTTGGGATATACAGGTTTGGAGGATCTGAATAACCTTCCTAAGGTTATTTCTTTGAACTCATATCCCGGAAGAGCAATGTATGAAGGGTGAACAGAGGGATCCAAGTCCCAGTTTAGCTTATTTTCACATTGGCTTCCTTATATAGCGTCATTGAGGCCCATTTTCCCGAAAATTCCAAAAAGGAATATTACAGTCAGCTCTTCTTTTCTCATCCTCTTAATCAATATGTGAGAATGCCTCATCATCAATGAGAGACCCTAGATCTTCGTCTTCCCTTTAAGGAGGAATCTCCATGTCTTCATCTATAGAATAGGGCTCTTCAAGAAGTGGGGATCTTGCCTTTGGCAAGGTATTATGCATGTTTCTATCCCTCTCAATAGAAATATGGAGTGGAGTTGATAAAATAGATCCCTCCAACTCATGCAAAGGTTTTGAATTTTTTGGTTCAAGAAAAGATGTTTTACAATGTTTAATATCAAATATTTTCATTATCTTCTTAGTGAACCCTGCATAAGTATTTACACTTACATGATGAAATGAAGCAGAACTATAAAACCACCAATCAGGGGCCATACCTTTAAGGTGCAGCACTACTACTCTAATGGCCTCCTTTTCTTAAACTTGGTGTAGCTGAAAATAGGAATCTAGCTCCTTCACCCAAGCCTTGGCTATGCACTTTGATGATCCATCAAAGTTAGGCAGAAATATTCTACCTCTCTTGCTTCTGTCATGGTTTTGGATCTTCTGTCTTCCTTGAGTTGGAAAAACCCTTGGAAGTCCAAGTGCTCTTTGAATCTCCAAGATTGAGACTCATACTCCTAAAGATAGCCAATCAAGGTCTCCTCCTTTGGTGCATTTTCTTCCTCCATTTCTCTTGCAATGAATGTGGGCAATAAAATGCATTGTGGATCTGCATGTGTGGCTAAATTATCACACCCCTCATGTGAATATTTAGGGCTTGCTTCACTTTCAAACCCTCTTGGAAATTTTCTACACCTCTCCCTTTTCATCTCCTTGATATCTTCCTTGATATTTTTCACAGTTTGAAAAAGAAGCTGGGAGAGCCTCTTTTCCTTCATTTCTCCAAATAATGGAGTCATGCCTTTGTTTATTCCATACAAATTCTCCTTTCTGTGAGAATATTCTCCTCCTAATAGCATAATGTCTTCAATGCACAGGTTGAGCCAAGATTATGCTATGATACCACTGTAATATTCCAAAATGGAAATAGAAACAATACAAGACATAATAATGTAACTATGAACATGTCATAAGATGGATCAATATGCAGCCATAATTTTATTAAGATATCAACAACCATATGCAAAAATATCTTGAGGTTCAAGCCACTCAAGCAATAAGAACAAGCTTCTAATGATCATATCAATAAGGACACGAGTTGTTACTACTATATAGAATGTAGGAAAGCAGTGACAACATTGTCTATATCAGTGTAGTTGATGCTAAAATCATACATAAATGTAATATGGCTGATAGATACAAAAGCAATGCCCAGAAAAGAAGATATGGGCTCTAATACATGATTTCTAGCCAACCCAGAAAAGATTGCTAGAAATACCAAGAAAAATATACAATGTGACAAATAACCCTAGGGTTGATATTTCACTACAAATTGGAACTGAATAGAATGATGCTATGATAGATCTGAAATGATAATGTCATCCTCCAATGGTATTTCTCAATAGAAGGTTGATCCCTCCATTCAGAAATAGACCCTCTTGATGAGCTCAATGAACCCTCCCAACAATTGCTACTGAAAATAACATAGATATGGACTAAAACTACGTTGTGAGGGATGGTAGACGGTTGGCCTAATGCCAAAAATATATAAATATTCCCAAGAGCCCTCCTTGCTAATCCTCCAATGGATAGGCTACCTCTCCACTAAAAAACAAGCTAATAATTAGCTCTATGTGATCCTCCTTTGCTGCACCCTGCAACACAACCCAGCTCTAAATAGAAACTACATTTTAGCTAAAGGAGGTAGCTTGGCTAGAATGCCGAGATGAGGAAATGCAATCCAATGAACCTCTCCTTCCTAGAGCATGAGGTAGGTATTCCCGATCAGGAACACCCTTATGCTAAAAAACACGTCAAACCCCGCTAAGCAGCTAAAGGATGCAAAGTCTAAACAGACCAATATCAAAATAATTATCAAAACATGAATAACAATGGCTGCCATCCCCTCCATATATAGTGTGTGAACCTTCTCACATTGGGTCCCATCCATACTTTCCACTAATCTCATGCAAGTTTTTCTCCACTAAAACTGCGTTGTCTCATCATAAATGTAACTCCTCCATGACAGCGCTATTGATTTGGTCAAATTTGACCTATTCAACATGTATCCCCTCCAATTCACACCCAAAGGTGCTTAATCCAACTGTTTATTCTTCCTCCTTTCACATTAGGAGTGTTATTTTTCCTTCTAAGGAGATTTATGGGCCTCCCTACCCACTTATTCACCTACCTAGTGATGAAAAAAACTATAATATTCCATTTAGTTGAAGGCTAAATTTCTGGAATATTACAAGGGTATTGCTTAAAGCAGAAAAAGAAACAAAAGAGACAATTCAAAGGAAGAACATATTCAGGACTATATGCAAGTCCAAGAGGAAATGTTGCAAAGTGGCAATTGACAGTGGAAGCACTAATAACCTTGTTTCCAAAGAGATGGTGGACAAATTGGAATTTGTAAAAATGGTACACCCTACTCCATATAAGGTGTCATGGCTACAAAAAGGACATCAACTTCTTGTGACAGAACAATGCAAGGTAGAGATACAAATTGGTACCTACAGAGATTTTATATTATGTGATGTAATGTTGATGGATGTATGCCACATATTGCTGGGAAGACCTTGGCAGTTTGATCGAAAAGCTATTCATGATAGCCAAAGAAATACTTATACCCTAGATAAGGATGGGAATAAAAACACATTGCTTCCATTGAAGAACGAAGCAGACAAAGAAGCACCTAGAAAAAGTGTTATGCTAATGAGTGGAAAAGAAATATTGCAAGAAGTCGAGAAGGAAGAAGAATTACATTTTGTTGTTGTGGGTAAACCTAAGGCAATTCTGACTTCTACAAATTTAGATGATGATCTTACTGTATAAAATAAAAGTCTACTACATGACTATGTTGATATTATTGTTGATGAGTTTCCAAATTCATTACCACTAATCAAGAGTATTAGTCATCACATAGATCTAATACTTGGTACATTTTTTCCGAATAAAGCAACATATAGATTAACTCCTTAGGAAAATGTAGAAGTTGGGAGACAAGTGCAGGAATTGATGGATAAGGGGTTGATAAGAGAGAGTCTTAGTCTGTGTGTTGTACCAATAGTACTTAGCCAAAAAAAAGGCGGGGAATGGTGCATGTGTACTGATTCCAAAGCCATAAACAAAATCACCATCATGTATAATTTTTCTTTACCATGCACGAATGATTTAATGGATTGCTTGAGTGGTTCAAAATATTTTACTAAAATAGATCTGAAAAGTAGTTATCATCAAATAAGGATTAGAGAGGGAGATGAATGGAAGATTGTGTTCAAAACAAACAGTGGGTTGTATGACTGGTTAGTGGTGCCTTTTGGACTCACTAATGCACCTATCACTTTCATGAGATTAATGAATGAAGTCTTGAAGGAGTATGCAGGAAAGTTTGTAATTGTTTATCTTGATGATATTCTGGTTTTTAGTCGATGTAAATAAGATCATTTGGAGCACCTTAAATTAGTTCTAAAAATTTTGCAGAAAGAAAAGTTACTAATAAATTTGAATAAATGCAGTTTTTTGAAGGAAGAGCTAGTTTATTTGGGATTCACAGTCTCTAAAGATGGCTTAAAAATGGACCCAGGGAAAGTCTAAGAAAATTTAAATTGGCCAACTCCAAAGAACATATTTGAGGTAAGAAGATTTCACAGTCTTGCAAGTTTCTACAGGAAATTCATAAAAGAATTAGTCAGATGTGTGCGCCAATTATTGAAACAATCAAGGAGAATAATCAGCCATTTAAGTGGATGGAAGCAGCAAACCGAAACTTCATACTGTTGAAAAATAAAATCACATAAAATCCAGTTTTGGCCTTGCCAAACTTTGAAAAAGTTTCTCAAGTTGAAACTAATGCTAGTGGAGTTGCAATTAGAGCGGTTTTAAGTCAAGAGCATAGGCCAATAGCATATTTCAGCAAAAAATTGAATGAGGTTAAGAAGAAATACTCATCCTATGACAAGGAGTTTTATGATATTATGCAGGATTTGAAAAAATGGAGGCATTATCTGTTACCAAAATAATTTATATTATATTTTGATAATCATGCATTACAATTCATAAATAACCAGCCAAAATTGAGCCATAAGCATGCCAAATGGGTGGAGTTTTTGCAAATTTTTACTTTCGTGATTAAGCATACAAGCAATAAGTTGAGAAAATTCATTGATGCTTTGAGTAGAGTGAATTTAATTGTGCGAGAATTAAAAATTGGTGTTGTAGGTTTTGAAGAGATGGTTGACATGTATAAGGAAGATGAAGAATTTAAAAATATTTATGCAGCTGTGCAAAATCTAGCAATTCACAATAGAAGCCAGTGGTTGGATTATCTTATCCAAGTAGGTTTTCTATTTAAAAATAACAAGTTTTGTATTCCCAAATGTTCTATGAGGGAAAACATAATTAAATAAAAACATAGTGGAGCCTTATCTAGACACTTTGGACAAGACAAGACATTTTCTTAGGTAAATTCTTTTTACTACTGGCTAAAGATGCAAATTGATGTTAAGATATTTGTTGAGAAATGCAGGATTTATCAACACGCTAAAGGAAGAAGCCAAAATACCGGATTGTACCATCCATGGCTAATACAAAACCATCCTTGGGATGCAGTTAGAATGGATTTTGTTTGGGTTTGCCAAAAACTTGAAGGAAAAATTATTCTATCTATGTTATTGTAGATATATTTTCGAAAATGGCTAATTTTATTTCATGCAAGAAGACTAGTGATGCAACTCATATTGCTAATCTGCTTTTTTCAGAAATTGTAAGGTTGAATGGGCTACCTGTAAGTATTTTGTTTGATAGGGATACAAAGTTTGTTGGTCATTTCTAGAGAACTCTATGTAAGAAACTAGGTGGAAACCTTAGTTTCAGCTCAACCTATCATCCTCAAATGGATGGACAGACCGAAGTAGTAAATAGAAGGTTGGGAAATATATTAATGAGCTTAGTTTATAAAAATCCTAAGCAGTGGGATTTAGCACTTGCTCAAGACGAGTTTACTTATAATGATACTCCTAACCAAAGTACTAGGATGAGTCCATTCTAGATTGTTTTTGGGATGAATCCAAGAGGTGCATATGAGCTCAGAAATTTGGGAAAACAAGAGACAAGGAGCCCAAAGACGGAAGAGTTTGCAGAGCAGATGCAGAGGCTACAGGAAGATTTCAAAGAAAGATTGCAGGAAAGCAGTAGAAAATACAAACAGAGAGCTGATATGAGGAGGAAAGAAAAATAATTCCAAGTGGACGATCTCGTCATGGTGTACCTGAGATAAGAAAGGTTTCCTGTTAGGACTTATAACAAATTGAAGATGAAAAAGATAGGGTCGTGCAGAATTGCAAGAAAAATTTAAAAAAATGCCTATGAAATTTAGTTGCCATAAGAAGTTGGTATATCTCCAATCTTCAATGTTGCATCTTTTTACCCATACAAGGAGCCATAGGCAGATCTACAGGATGAACTTGTAGAAGACGAAGTTCAGACTTTGAATTGGTAAGAACAAATGTCAAAGACCGTTAAGAAACAAGTGGAAGTTGTTCTGGAGAGGAGAGTGGCTAAAAGAAGAAGAGGACTTTATCTTCAGTATCTAGTCAAATGGAAGGGACAACCAGTGGAGGATGCCAATTGGTTGACAGTGGAAGAATTACAGAAGTATGGAGTAAATCCTGAAATTTTAATGGATGATTCTTTTCCTCCCCGAGAATCTGATGTGGGAGCATCACATGAGATGAATTTCACCGACCTGTGTGGTCAAATTATATTTTAGTAGAGAGGGTTGGATCTCTCGAATTTACTTTCATTTCATTTATTGTAATAGTTAGTGCAATTCTAAATTAGGATAAAAGGATAATATTGTTCAATTAAAATGCATCGAACCATGGAATAGGGATTTTAATTGTTAATTTGTTAAATATAGTGAGCGCATTTAGTATGGAGGAAGAAAAAAATTGTGTTTATTTTTATAAAATAGAGAATTTGAATAAAAAGGATAAGGAGGATAGAGTGAGAAAGAAGGATAGAGTGAGAGATAGAGAGGACATAGAGACATCGAAGAATTTATGTAATCAAGCCGAGAAGGGAAAAAGAACTCTGGAATTTTTATTTTCTGAGTAATTGATTGAAGCATGGATGTGCAAGTAATTGTTCATGTGCATGTGAATTCGTTCGAAACCTGCTAAGAGTCACTTACGGCAAGATTTAAACAATCTGGGTATTATCCTTCCATTTTTACAATTTCTTTTATTTTCCTCAGAAATGTGAATTAAACCATGTTTAAAAGCATTGCGTGTGTTATTTCAAGTTCCAATACTTAAACAAACTTAGGCGAATCACTGTGTTTTTATCGCGAAACCTGTGGGTTGTGATTTCGGCCGAAACCCATGTTTCTTTGTTCGCATCGCAAATCCCAAACTTAAGTTAAAAATGGAAAAATCGAAAATATTGTGATATATATTGTGCATGATCGGAAAAGTCCTAATTTATGCAATCTGTGATCCTAAATTAGGAAGTTGCGATATTGTTTAGAAAGTGTGATATAGTTAAAAAGGGTCGATTTAAGTTTCATTTTATTGTTTAAAGAATTTTTTTTGAGTATGGATGGGAACAGTGCCGCCTGTACATCATATAGTATGGAGCTTGAAGTGGCTGAGTTGAGGTGGTTGAGTGCTCCTCATTTCCTGGAAAACTTCCTCCATAAAAATTGCAACTACCAACTAAAAAGGACACTTGGACCTCTATCCACAAAAGTGTAGGAGTAACCAACTGAAAATGACATCTGGAAGATAGCTTGACTGGATGACACTTGGAAAAAACCATTATCAATGAGGCTACATTCACTTTATCACCACTTAGTGTCATTCTTCGAAACCAGAACCAAAAAGAAACCTTTTCACCTTCTTATACAAATTTTGAAAATAATAGCTACTTTTATGGAAAAGGTAGTTATTTACGAAAATTCTATAGATGAGCCAAAAATGATATGATTCTTCATATTTTCATTGTTTTAGACATTCAATCATCAAATATCTAATATATAAGCAAAAATCCTAATAGATTCTACCATAGTGACCCTCTTGTTTGGCTTTCTCTTTTGTACTTTCTTTTTCTTCTGAGCCTTCTTCTTCCCTTGATCATTTTCTGGACTTTCATCTATGTTTATTATATCATCTTTGAGAGTAGGGTTGGCTATGAGTTTTCTTGCTAGCCTAAGCTTATTATTTGGTCTGGTATGAGGCCTTTAAATGTATGGATTAGGAATGCATGAAGGCCTCCTTCTTCCATGGATAACTTTGCTTGACTGCCCCTCCTCAAACGCTATTGCAATAAACTATGTTTCACTACTTTCTTCTTCAAAAGATGAGTATGAGTGGATTATGGATTTATTCTTCCCTTTTAATGATGAAATGGGAGATGAATAAAGCTGGGCTATAATTGGTTCTTCTATTGTAGTCTGAAACTTTACTTTTCCCCTTAGCTAATATTTTGAGAGAGGAAAAGACTTGTGCCAATGTTGGTTCCTGTGTTGCTGGAGTGACATTTTCTTCTTCATTCTCCTGTCTAGTATCTAGAACAGGGCTTGGTGTTAAGGTTTCAGGGGTGAATTCCATTGAAAATCCCTCTATAAAAACAAATTTTCTTATGCGTTTACTCTTTGAAGAGGAAGCTGCCTCCTCCTTCCTTTACACATAGCATTCTTGTCAAGTAGAGTAGTCTTTTGTTTATGCTTTCTTGCATGCTCCTACCTAAAAGACCCCAAGTTCTATGGCTCTTTAGGTAGTCTTCTGGTATAAACTTCCTTGGTTGGTTTCATTGTAGGTATATGAGTGATGGTTGGTATAAGAGTGGTGGTATGAACTCTAGCTCTCCTATGTGAGTTCCTTGTCTTTCTGTTAGATGGTGTAGAATATTGACCAATTTTTGAAGGGGTCAATGTAGGTGCAGGGCTTGACTTCTCCTCTTGGGTCTTTTGCCTTAAAGGCCTTCTTACCCTTCTCTTTGAGTTAACACTACTGAAACCTTCATCTGCTAAAAACTTTTCCCATGTGGTTCTCTTCCTTTTCAGATGATAAACCACCAACATTTTGATTAAACCCTTGTTATAAAGAGTGTAAAGGGAATAATATGGGGTTATTTTATTTTTTCAGACATTCTCAACAGAGATTTATAATGGAAATATGGTAGGTTCATAGGTTTATAACTTGAAATGTGAGCTAGAAACCTCATATGATACTGATGCACATTGGAAAACCTCCCTTCACAGGTAATATAATGTTGCACAGTGGTAATAACATCTTTCCACTCAGGCCTAAAATAAGAAATTTGAATATTAGGGGTCCAATCTATATTTTCATGCTCAGACTTAAGATATGGATTTAAATATGTGTTAATAAATTTTTTCCTCTTGTACCAGAACTCACATGTAGTTGATGTTTGGGTAGCTCTTGCAATGATAGTCTCTGTGATCCTGAAGGTTTGAGACCCCAGATTGACATGCTCTCCATAAAATGACTTGGAAAATTCCTGAGCAAATACAACATTTTCTCCTGAAAACTTCTTTAAAAACTGATACCACCCTGCTACTTGGAATTGTGGCTTTTCATGGCGATCAATGAAACAAGTATTGGTCGGTTCTGAACCGTTCACCTTACCAACCTTACCCATTCTATTAATAGCTAACTTAACCACTAATGCACACTTGTAAAACTATCAACAATAACCATCCATGAAGCCCTAACTGCTGGCATGAGGTAACAAACTTCTTTCTGGAGGATAAGAAACCGTTTGATGTAGCCTTCTCAGGTTAAATGGAAGCAGAGCTCTGCATGCCCTAAATTGTGGTGAGGCTAAGTGCCATGAACTCAAATGATTTAAATTTTTGGTGCCAACTCATTCCACTGAACCTTTTTTTCCAGTGAATAATTAACTAATAGCTGCTCATACCTTAACCTTGATAAATTTCACCTTTAATGAGTAGCATTAGATTTATCTAGCCTTAGCAAATAAAATATCCAACCTCCTTTTAATGAATCCTCCAATTCTAAATAGTAACCTTTCAAGAGGGGAATAACTCTTATTTTAGCAGACCTTAAATTATTCCAAGAGGAGTGTCTTTTCATCTAAGTAATGCCTCTTTACCTCCTTATACAAATTCTACAGAAAATAGCTACTTTTTTGAAAAAGCTAGTTATTTATGTGTTGCTTGTGAAACCAGATTTTCTGAAGAAAATAACTGTCTTTTTAGAAAAGGTAGCTATTTTTGTATTGTTCCTAAAATAACTGATGACTCAAACATTATTTCCTTAGCCTTGGATAGAAGATATCATTATGAATAATTAATAATTCTCAAGCTAAACCAATGATCTTAACTACTCAAAGCAGTTAAAATACTTATTTTTTTACCCTAATAACTCTATGACAAAAAAAAACTATTGGACTCAAAAAAAAATTTGGATTTTGTTAAAAATCATGAAAACTAATACACATTTTAACCCTCCATAGCCTTCAACCAAAGTTTAGGAGAAAAGAGAGGATCAAAGACACAACTGCAACTATTATCAGTGGAAAATTGGACAAGCAAAGATGACATTATTAAATGTCAGGGAGCAGGATTTACAGGGTTGAGGCACATTAGAGAATCTAAAGTATTTAAAAATCTCTATGGTCTATGAGAAAAATAAAATTGGGCACTGAAGGAACCAGCAAAATGTGCCTTTGTGTGCACTTTTCTTCGATAAGCGCACCTTTGCGCGTCTTGTGTAGGTAAATCCTCTCTGTAGACAGAGACGATCCCTCTAACCCTAGGGTGGGTCTAGCAACAAGAGGACAAGCTAATGTGTTGGTTCCTAGTTAATGAATGAAATAGGTTGGGATAGATTGTCCTACTTGTAGACCAACATGATTGGCATAGTTGTAGAAGTGGCGACCTCTTGATCTCTGTCTCGATAGGTCGCGGTCCTTCAGAAATTTTACTTGGGTTCCTGCACAAAGATCAAAGGACAAAAGCAGCATACAAGACAATAATTGCATTCATAACTAGCTAATTAGTCAAGGAATATTAAACATACTGCGTAAAATAAACCATATCAACACAAATGGGAACCAAACATTAGTCATGTATATATTAATAGAAAGAAAGAGATTACAACCGAAGCCTTAATGTCGCAACCTCCTTCAACGGGTCCAGTCGAAGTGCGTCTCGAAGGTTCGTCGAGGAGTTGGGATGAGGTGAGGACACAAGCCTAAGCTCTCTCTCGACAAGGGTCTCTTTCTCTGCTCTATCTCGCCAACTATATCAGACTGTTGCAGCAAAATGTTCAGAAATTCCTCTTCAACTAGTTGCATCAATGGGAGATAGGTTTATTTATAGAGGGAGAGGAGGAGGTTGGGATCCCTAAAATGGTGGAAGGGAGTCCTTATCCTTTGGGAGGCTTCCCCAAAAGGTGGAAACAAGTTTCCAAAGGAATGTGTTCATGGTTATGCAGTCGAACAACCCAAGCTAACTCGCTCACAAAGTAGTTAGCATGGAAAATTTGCCTCTATATTTAAAAAACATTCCAAAAATAGCTTGGCGTGGGTAGCTCACTGAGACAGAGCGCCAATGGGAGCAGGTCCTAGTGTTAATTTTCCTCATTGGCACGAGGCCATAATGGTCTGCCAGCGCCAACCCAAAAGCATGTGTTTTTGTTGATCTGCTCAAGGAATTGTCAACTGAGAAAGTGTTCTCCTCATAAAAAGGGATGCAATGATATTCTTTTCAAGGCATGACACTTCATATAAGTCACAAAAATGGCCTCCAATGTGTGGGATGGAGATTGCAAGGATGGTGACAAAATGTTGTGTAATAGATGCCCTCTAAAGCATGAGGTCTGAGAGAGAGGGAGGAGTGAAATGCTTTATGAGAACGAGTTCGAACCACACCACTGTCGGAAGTCCTGCAAGTACAAATAAAATTGATATCTCTGATACATGAACATGTGGCATGGACCCAACCATCCATAATAGAGTACATAAAAACTGGGATTCGAGGTATGGACGCATCCATCCAACAATAAGGATCAATAAATAGACTTAGGTATGGTCACAACCATCCAATCAAAAGAGTCATGTATAAATTCATGATAAACCACAATATCCCACAGCCTGGATATTATCTGACAAAACCCAGGGTCTTGTGCTCCATCTCAACCCAAACAAGTACAAATTCAAACATGTGAATATGTGAGCTGAAGTCGAACATGCAAGAAAGTCACTTGATTACTAGCCAATCGGATGTAAGTTGTTAATAGACATGAGAGAAATCACCAATAATGAAAATGGCTCTCAAGGTACAATAGGTACAATCCACGGAATGTGACCAGTGATCTGGCATCCAACACCCGTAGAATCACTCGATCGAAGGCCAATTATGTGGACCTGTCATCGAATGCGAAGAACTTGCCCTTGAGACATGCAAGCTCCAAGGTACCGAAAGGGAGTCTCTACATCAACTTCCTAGATAATGAGCTGAAGTCGACAGGAAGTGACCCAGTCGAAGGAGGGCCATAATTCTTCCCACATCATCAACACGAGACAGAGGAACATGATGATAGTGAATCAGGACCAAACAGAGGATCAAAGGGAGGTTGAAAACTGCAAAGGAAAACTTCTCTTGAACATATCAGCGACACAGCTTCGAATTTGGCAATATATGACATCAAGGGATTTTAGGTCATGATGACGTGGCAAAGAGTAGATGAGAGGTCAAAAAAGATTACCCAAACCCATGGAGGCAAAAATGATGATATGAGATGTCCCCCACCCGACACGAATGCAAATGAGTGTCATGTTCAAGAGTGACATACTACCGACACGACTAAGAACTGGTTCCATTTTCCCTCGCCATTTCTAGCGAGTACCCCAATTATTTTTGAAAAACAAGCTTGAAGGGGATATCATGTGCTTGTCATGTAATATTTTCCTTCAAAAAAATCCATCCTAGTACATTTTATGAGCCCTAGGAAGGAGGAACTCGGTTACGTCATGGTGACGATTTCCGATGTCCTTAGGGTTTAACGAGTCCAAAAAAGGAATAACTCGACATGATGATGTTTTCATGTTTAGAGAGTTTGAAAAGAAGTGGAAAAGAAAACTCCAGCAAGTCCCTTTTCATAAATAGTCCCTCAAATCTGAAAAGGTAGAAAAATGTGTCTGAGAGAACTTCTTAGTCGCGATAGGCTAAGGTATTCCTTTTTCGTAAATAATCTATCCCAACCCAAAAAATGGGTAAATGTATACTGGGTAGATATCGTTTCGCAGCCATTTAGCGAGTTCAAAACAACAAGAGTCTCGGAAATATTTTCAGTTTTGGAGAGTCAGAAAAGAGTTGAAAGATGACTCTAATAGTGAATTTTTCATGTTTTTACTGAGTCCAAAAAAGTATAAAATACAACTCCGTACTTCATCATCATTACGTTAAAAACTTGTTGGTGCACAAGAGATGCACGTAAAACCCATTTCTTGAAATAACATAGTGAAATAATCGAAAAAATACGTTTTAAAACCTAATTAGGGTTCTGAAAAGTTATAAAATGCCAAAAATGGTAAAAAATAATTACTTTTCACTTTTGCCTCTTGTGAGAAATAGTTACCATTTTTACACTGTGATTTTGCGGCGGCGATAGCGGGCAATCCGGAAGATCAATCTCGAATCTGTCAATCCCAAGTAAGAGCTTACATCCTTCCCTGCATTTTGATTCCTTTTTCATTACCTGCAAACCCAATTTTATATGTTTATGGGGGGCATTTCGCAAAATCTAGGGTGCAACGGTTGGCACGGGTATGAGGCACGGACTCGCACCAATTGACCAAAATTTTGAACTGGGGTGCGCCAATCACGAGGCACAATTTTAGTATGTAAATGTAAAAAAAAACACCCATTTTAACCAACCAAGAGCTTTGAATTTAGCTAGTGACATTCATATTAATATTTTTGCAGGTGTGAAGTGGAAAAATGGTGATTGAATGGAAAGAATGAGAACACTGTAATATCCCAAAATGGGATTGCACAGCAGTGCCTACTGAAATAATGCACTTCTAGGATTTATATGCACAAAAATGAGTTTTCAGCCCTTGGATCCCTTATATCAACAAATCTGGATTCTATATCTAAAAGGGGAGCAAAAAGAAATCAAACTAAGTGTGGTAAACAGATCTCCCACCACCTAGTCTAGTTGAAAAACACCCTCAAGAGGGGCTGCAGCTATGCAAAACAAACTGCTTCAGAAATCACGCAGTCTTGGAAAGCATGAGTAGGAGGCCATAAAATAAGATCAACCTTTGAATATACAGTAGCAAATCAGATTTATAATGAGGCTCTTACATTATACAGTAGAATACAGAAGACAAGAGAGAAGGAAATCTTCAGAAAAGAAGGTTGCAACATATGTATAAACTGCAAAATGGCTTAACAATGTTATTTTATGGAGCTACAGTAGCTGAATGTTAGACTTTAGATCTAGAGCAGCTCTATGTACAAAATATCAAATCCATTTCAGATCTGTACACTAGAAAGGCCCTATTACAAGATCCCCTTTGGGTTTTGATCAAATCATGCAATACGAAGAGTAGATCTGAGTTTTAAGTAGCAGATCTACAATATTATTCAAAATTTTCTAAATATGAATTTACATTAAAACAGATCAGATCTATATAGAACATGGATCAGCAAGATAATCCATAGATCACCAAAGTGAAAAGCAAATCCCAACACCAGATATCTCTCATTAAAAATGGGATCAAAACACCCTGCAAAACCTCCACTGAAAATAACGCAGTCCCTCAAGGGAAACTGCATTGTAGCTTGAATAATTGAATTGGCCTGATGCCAAGATACAAATCTGAAGCTCAAACAACTAATGCACTCTTCCAGGAGGTTAAAAGACACACTCACTGAGAAGAGAAACCAGTACAAACTAGATTTGAACAGATCTAGTGTTCCACTTGTTGCAGCCTACAAAAGTAACCAAACCCTCACTGGATCTGCGTTGCAGTTGGAAGTAGAGCTTGGCCAAGTGCCTGATAGTGGATGAAATCAACAAGACTCCTCCTTGAATCCTCAATGGGAGAGGTGAAATCCCTGCATAGGAACTCCCAAGTGCTAAGCAGCAATATTCTCCATTGAACAGCAGAGAATGGTATATGTCTAAACAGACAAGATACTCAGAAATATAGATAATCAACAACCTTCTCTTGCTGCCTTCCCCTTCCTTTTATAAGATGAAAGCCTTTGCAAACCCTAAACTACCTTGATGAGTTAGCTCCTTTCACATGAGGGGCCTCCTTCTAGAACTGCGTTGTCCCTTCATGAGGTACATTGTATCTAGATAGTGTTGTAGATTTGGTCAAGGTTGACCCAGTCTCATAGCTCAAACCCCTTTCACACCTGCAAGTGATTTGTTTACATGGCCCAGATTTATCCATGTTCATATGGGCATTGATTTATTCATTATTTTAGGAGTTTTACATGTCCTTTATTCATTTATTCATGCAACAGAAAATGAGACAAAATTTCATATTCCTCTTAGCTTAGGCTAAGTAGGAATATTACAATCCTCCCCTCCAAAATGTTGCTTTTCCTCAAGCAACTTATAGGGTGAGAGTTGTAGTACTTCCCCTCCTCCATTTATGACACCATCAAGGATAAAGTCCTCATCATAAGCCAAGTGTTCATCAATCCAATAAATCATGAATTGTTCCTCCAAGGTCATCATAAGATGTGCATAGTTCATCCCACAAGGAGTGAAAAATTCAATAGAAATGAGCATGGCTGGAGCAATGCTTCCTCTAAAATATGTAGCATGAGGTACAGGGAGAAGTTCCATTCCAGGTGGTACATACAAACTGCCCATCCTCCCTCCATACAATCCCATAAACAGTACAACTATATCATCCAAGTATGGAAGAAAAACTACATATATTCAAACATAAATCTGAGCTTGAGGAGGTGGGTCAAAATCCCACTTGTGATGCCAACGTTGTGCATTCCCTGCCTGCATCAGATTAAGGTGTGGAAATTGGCATTCCAACCACACATTTGCTGCATTATTCATCTTAACATGGCTGAAGATGGCAGATATGTTTGGTGCCTTTGGGAAGCACCCATCATGGAAAGAAATATCCTTTTGCACAACAAGGGATTGGCCAAGTTCAAAATTTCTATTGGCCCACCAAAAGCCATGAGATCCACATGATCTCTCACTCCCTGTAGGAGTCATATCCTACAAAAACATGGTAAAAGAATGTGACAAATCAGAAAATAAAGCTCGCTCTACATGATCAGATCTTTTACCATCAAGGTCTCTCATACACATGGAGTTGTGCATGGGCATTCCCCCTCCCTCAAAAGAAGGAAGAAATGGCTGAAATTACCCTTGTATAGAGTACATTGGCTGTCCCAACTCCACATAGCTCATGCACTTTTGAAATTGCTGATGTAGTTCCTTTCTCAAGCCTTCCCAATCAAATCTCCTCATGATCAGGGTGTAGATCTTCATTGAATGCATATGACTGAGAAAGAATTCTTTGTGTACCCCTTGTAGTATCTTTTGATTGAGCTTGGAAGCTCTAGCCAAGAAGACCTTGCCTCGATGATAGATGACTCCCCCTTGGACTAAGTAGCCCTCTTCTTGCTGCATGTCATTTAGTATCATAGATGTGGAGATATTTGGAATACTCTACAGCAGTTGATATTTCCAATACAAATCTACATTGTTCAATAATGACAGCGTTGATGATACACCCATGGAAGTGTCTGTCATGTTGTTGATATCTTCTTTGACATATCTCATGCCAAATATGTGTGTTGGAAGGCTGATCCCCCCATTCTTCTCCTCCCATAGTGTAGATCTAGAAAAGAGAAAGGGTGATAGTGATGCAAGGAGAAGATCCCCCTCACTCTTGAGCTGTCCCAAGCCCTCCAACATTGTAGCTTGGTCTCCCATTACTCCAATCCCTCCTGGATATAGATTTGGAGCATCACTTTGTGAGGCCTCCCCCCACAAGATCTAAATCTGGTGGCCTCCCAGGTGGTTTACCACTAGATAGGAATGTCCCCTGCAAAATTATCATGAACAGAAGAGAAGGGACTGTGAGATCCTTGCTTCCACTGCGCAAATCCATCTATGTTGTTTGTGTGGAAGTGCTAGGTGAGGGATAAGTATGCATGCCTTGGATCATTTGAGTTTTACCACTCTTCATGTCCACCCATTCCATTTTCAAAGCCTTCCAAGTAGTGGTGACTTTCCCCAATGTAATCAACCATTGGACACCCAAAATGATATTGGTGTCTGGTATGTCAACTACAAAAAAGTGATCCACCAAGGTGTAGGACCCCATAGTGACTGAGATTGATGGTACATAGTGCATGCATTGCATTGTCCTATCTCTTGGGACCAAAATTGAGAATCCCCCAAAAGTATCCGTGGGTATTTCCCTCCTCTACACCAGATGAGCATCAATAAAGTTGTGGGTTTCCCCATTGTCAATCAGTACAGAAACCATCTGACTCATGATTGAACCTTGTACTCTTAAATTCGAGTACTTAGGTACCCCTCTCAAAGATGTAAGAGTTCCTCCTATTGGAGCAAAGGCTCCCTCTCCATCCCCAGATGGTGTTGGATCTCCCTCAACATTGTCAGTGTTGTGACCTCCTCTTGGTTCATCATCTCCCTCTTCCTCCTCAAAATCTAAGAAGACTTCTATGTAGTGTGCTTTTTGAGTAGCACATCTATGTCCAGGTGCCCATGACTCTTGGCAAGTGAAACATAGTCTCTTCTTTCTTAGCTCCCTCCTGACTTCAATATCAAGAGGCTTCTTGAATGAGCTCTCCTTGGAAGGAGCAGCTTTCTCTTCCTTCCCTTTATAAAGGTAAGGGGCATTGTTCTGAAAGGTTGCCTTTGCTTTTGGCAAGGCATATTGGAGGTCTCTAGCCCTCTTAATGGCATAATGCGGAGTGTTAGGCTTGGTATATTTAACCAACCCATGCAAAGGTTCATCCAAGCCATCGATGAACATGTACACCCTTCTTGTTGTAGACAGATCAGGAACCATAACAGATAATCTCAGAAACTCAGAGATATAAGTTTCTGCATTTCCTGACTGCTTTAACTTTGCAAGGCTCATGAAAGGTGCTTCCAGATCCTTTCTGTCGAACCTCTCCACTAGTCTTCTAGTGAATTTAGAGTAGGCAGTCACATTAGCATGGCCCAATGTAGACAACCCATGGAACCACCAATTGTGTGCTTCACCTTCAAAGTGTAGCGCTGCATTCTTGATGGCTTCAATATCAGGGACTTTGTTCAACTGAAAATAGATATCCAACTTTTCTATCCATGCCTTGGCAGAACTGGTGGATGACCCATCAAAATTGGGCAAAAAGAATCTACCCATAGAGTGATGTCTATCATGATTTTGAAAGAATCCACCATCTCTATACTGGTGCCTTGGTCTTCTTTTGTCCTTGAGGTGACAAAGCTCTTGAAAAATCAAGTGTTCCTTTAATCTTTGATTCTGAGAGTCATATTCCTCAAAGTAGTCTTTAAGGGATGCTTGCTCTTGTGGCCCTTCATTCTCCACAGCCAAGAAGGTAGGCATAGTAGAGCATTATGGAGCTTGTGGATGGTTCACTGGTTGACCATTCCAGTGGAGAGACATGCCAAAGCTTTCTTTAGGATGAAATCTCCTAGGAGATTCCTTCATCCTATTCATTCTCGTCTCTTTGATCTCTCTAGAAATATCTTGCATGGCCACCAAAAGAGTTCTTGAAAACTCTTCTCCTTCCTTATCACTTCCAGTTTCAGGGGCTTTACCCTTGTCTTGATCATCAGTGGTGTAATCAAATTTCTTGTGGCTTCTATTCTGATACCTCTTCTCCCTCTCATTAAGAGGCTCTTCTTCTTTTGAGTGCATGATGGCTTTGTATCTTTAATGAAAGCACAAGCTGTGCCAAGAAAGGAGCTCTGATACCAATGTAATATCCAAAAATGGGATTGCACAATAGTGCCTACTAAAATAACATACTTCTGGGAAATCTATGAATAGAAATGAGTTTGTGGCCCTTGGATCCCTTAGATCAACAGATCTGGAGTCTAGATCCAAAAGGGGAGAAAAGAAAAATCAAACTAGGTGTGGTTAATAGATCTCCCACCACCTAGTCTAGCTGAAAAACACCCTCAAGAGGGGCTTCAGCTATGCACAACAAACTGCTTTAGAAATAGCACAGTCCTGGAAAGCATGAGTAGGATGCCATAAAATAAGATCAAACTTTGAATATACATCAGCAAATCATATTTATAATGATGCTCTTACAATATACAGTAGAATACATAAGACAAGAGAGAAGGAAATCTTCAGAAAAGAAGGTTGCAACATATGTATAAACTGCAAAATGGCTTAACAACGTTATTTTATGGAGTTGCAGAAGCTGAATTTTACACTTTAGATCTAGATAAGATCTGTGTACAAAATATCAGATCCATTTCAGATCTTTACACTAGAAAGGCCCTATTACAAGATCCCCTTGGGGTTTTGATCAAATCATGCAATACAAAGAGTAGATCTGAGTTTTAAGTAGCAGATTTGCAATATTATTCAGAAATTTCTGAAGATGAATTTACATTAAAACATATCAAATCTATATAGAACATGGATCATCAAGCTAATACATGGATCACCAAAGTGAAAGGCAAAGCCCAACACTAGAGATCTCTCATCAAAAATGGGATCAAAACACCCTGCAAAACCTCCACTGAAAATAACACAGTCCCTCAAGGGAAACTGTGCTGTAGATTGAATAACTAAATTGGCCTGAAGCCAAGATACAAATCTTAAGCTCAAACAACTCTTCCAAGAGGTTAAAAGACACACTCACTGAGAAGAGGCACCAGTACAAACTAGATTTGAACAGATCTAGTGTTCCACTTGTTGCAGCCTACAAAAGAAACCAAACCCTCACTGGATCTGCATTGCAGTTGGAAGTAGAGCTTGGCCAAGTGCCTGATAGTGGATGAAATCAGCAAGACTCCTCCTTGAATCCTCAATGGAAGAGGTGAAATCCCTGCATAGGAACTCCCAAGTGCTAAGCAGTAGTATTCTCCACTGAACAACAAAGAATGGTATTTGGCTAAACAGACAAGATACTAAAAAATATAGACAATCAACAATATTCTCTTGCTACCTTCCCCTTCCTTTTATAAGATGAAATCCTTTGCAAACCCTAAACCACCTTGATGAGTTAGCTCCTTTCACATGAGGGGCCTCCTTCTAGGACTGTGTTGTCCCTTCATGAGGTACATTGTATCTAGACAGCACTGTAGATTTGGTCAAGGTTGACCCAGCCTCATAGCTCAAACCCCTTTCACACCTGCAAGTGATTTGTTTACATGGCCCAGATTTATCCATGTTCATATGGGCATTGATTTATTCATTCTTTTATGAGTTTTACATGTCCTCCTTTATTCATTTATTCATGCAACAGAAAATGAGACAAAATTGCATATTCCTCTTAGCTTAGGCTAAGTAGGAATATTACAAACACAGTGGAGAAGATGAATGTGCCATGGAAAACAAAATATGCATGGAAGCTCTCAGAGATTGTGGGCTCAAGAAATTATTCATGACACCATGCCTCAAAGATCAACCAGAGCTGTTGCAATACTTGATCAGTGTTTGGGACGTTGGTCAGGAAAAGTTCATTATTCATGACCAATAACTCGAGATTGAATTCTCAGACGTTTATTTCATAATCAGACTGTCATGGAGGGGGGAAGTACCAATCTTGGCTGACACCTGGCCCTCAATGGAGAATATGAGTATGGTTATCGATAGGGTGTGCCTAGGGGCAAGGAAAGGATCGGGAAGCAGAAAAGTGGACATCCAAACTATTCCGGATTTGGCACTAAAGGTAGTGCAGCACACCATCACATGAGTTGCAGGATCGCAGGTGCCGCACAAGGCCACAAAGACAAAACTACTTCTTTTTGTATATAGCATGACCATGACCCTCTAATACTGGGTAGAGGCAGTGACAATCAACATGAAGCATCAACTGACAAAGTGCAAGAAAGCCAAACTGAAGTAGTTCTGTTACAGGTCTATTCTGGTATCATTCATTTTGGAACAACTACCAATCATCCAGCGTCAAGAGGTGATAGTCCCGACACCACCAACACAAGAGCCACAGATGGCTCGTTGGGAAGCTCTGATGTCATGATCAGGGGGTGGTCAACAGATGTCCTAGAGACTGGAGTTCTTTAAGTGGCTCCGCCGACAGCTGATCGTCATGGAGGATTGGCCCTACTCTGGCACAAATTTCACTGGTTATGCAGATCTCCCACTCCTAGAAGGATAGGATTGGGATGAAGTACTTGGTAAGAATGATTTTTTATTTTTATGAGTATTATGATTTTTTGTTATGCATGTTCTCACATTAAATCCATGTAATTGCATATGTTGCCCCAGAGATACCTGCAAGTATGTCCCCGATAGTGAGGAAGATCCCTCATGACTTTGATATTTCCCCTCATGGTGAGGGAGGAGAGGAGGAGGAAATCATACGCAATTTTGAGGGAATCTCCCGTGGGATCTTGGATTATGCACAATTCGATGATGTTCCCCACGCATACTAGAGACACACTACAGGGGTTTCAAACCGATTTCATTGCTTGATGAGGTGGCTTGTATGGGCAGTGAAGTGTTATCATGAGCGTCATGCCGAGTAGACACTGTTACATAGAATTTTTTCACTGTCCCTGCAATCCCCATCTCTCCCATTAAAGGGTCATTTCCGTGATCAATAAGCAATGTCATGCCTTGCAAAGACCATCATTGCATCCCTTT